>CM042224.1:20317225-20657225 GCA_023566465.1 Cottus gobio | reverse complement strand
ACAGGTACACTGAATAACTCTCTGCGCTTTACCTCCATCTGCTGCTGAATCGGGACAGTCGTTGTCTGTTTGTGTGATGATACAACTTCTGATTCGTTTCATCTTTTCTTGTGTCTTTTCATCATGAATCATTTGAGCAGGTGGATGGAGCCAGGTGTGATTTTCAGCCACTTCCTCAGCCCAAACCTGGAAAGCTCTGTGTTGTGTGGCGTGATAACGCAGCCGCTTCCTCTTCATCACAAACTAACGCGCTTACTTGGGTGAACATTTGTCATGCCAGAAGAGCAACACCTGGACAGTGCAGCATTCAGTGGATCCAGAGATTACAGGCAGGTTTATTTTTACGTTCCATATCCAGCCGCTTAACAGTCTGTTAGTTTGTTAGAATAACCAGACCAGCTTCCAGCCTACAGCCTGAGAGGAAGGCTTGCCATCTATTAAAATAGACCTCATGTATTACCAGGTGAATTGAAAGCAACTTTGCCCACATATTTTGGGAAATGGTGATTTATGTAGAGGGAAAATAAAAAATAAATTCTTTGATCTTAGGTTGAATAAAATGAGAGTCTGTCACTTTATTTTACGTGTCAGTCATTTTTGATTTACTTCCTAATAATTTCGGAGAAGTTTCCAAGAAACTTGAAGTATGTCATTTAGTACATATCTTTAGGGAAAATAGAGACAGTGTTCAATTTGTACACTTATAATCAGAGCAGTGCAGCTCTGCTGAACATGTGGAAAATGTGTCCACAATCAAACACAAATTCAACTTATATGAAGTTAAGTTGAATAATAAGTGAAAAGCAATATCACATTTACTTGGGTTGAAAGATTCTTTTTAAAATATAATGCACCTTATGATTAGCACCAAATTACCAAGAAAAGCTTTGGAAAAAGTCTGACCCAGTGTAAGAAGGCTATTGGATTTTCTTTGAGGTTTTACAACTATCAGTGGACCTTTTCAAGTTTTTTTAGCAACTACAAAGATTTGTGCATAACACAGTCATCATCATCGCCATCAATTATCCTGGAACAACAAAGCGTGCGGGTGCTCCACGCCCCGATGAAGAAGACGTAGCTTTCTGTTGACTGTACAGACTGTGCCAGCCTGTAAGTCATTGACTTTCATTGTGTGTCTGTTGCTCTGGGATGAGCTGAACCCACAGAGCCACTGACTCATCCTCTCTCGATGGCCTTTTCTGCAGCCTATCAGATGTCACCCAGCTTCTCTGTTGTGGTCGCTGCCATTCACAGAGGATGAATCACGTTAATAAAAGCCATCTTTGTTGCTCAACAGCTCAGCTGAGGTCGGCTGGTGGCATTTGAGTGCTTGAAACCTGGATACATGGGAAGCTTCAAACGCAGGAGCTGATACCGACGCACATGTAGGGATGCACTATGCTATGTGATACATTTACTGTAGCAACAATGCTTCTGCTTATTCTGTCTGTTTGTGTCTGTGTGTGTGTGTGAGAGAGGGGGGGGGGGGGGTGAGGGAGTGAGAGCGAGGGAGAACAGGAGCGTTGGTCTTTTGTCTGTCTCAAAGGGATCTTTAACTAAAGGCTCATCTTATTTCTCATCCAGCTGACTGATCAGTTTCCTCAAAGACGCGTCTATGAATACAAAAACACACACGTATACACATACACACAGCGTTAATTCAGTATATTGACAATACCTGCACACACGCTCGCTCAACCATCATTATCAGATAATGAGTTGTAAATAGTTCTGCAACACGAGTGTGATTAGGAAACCACATCTGAACGCCATGTTTCACTGTTTTAATGATTCATTAAATATAGTATTTTATTGACACTCAAGACTAATTTATTCATGAGTAACATCCTCTGTACTATTTTAAACTAATCAAGTGATGTGAGTACATTGGAATGTGTGCTTTAGGGATGTTTGTTTTTTAATAATATCTTTAATATTCCTTCACTGTACCTCAACGTTTTACCAAAGTACACAATACAAATCTGGATAAGCTGTCTGTGGCTGTTGTTGGAGACAGTGGGCAGTAGTTGGAGGGCGCATGCAACACATGTTTAGTCAGTTGCTTCTCTGTTTACTCAACATCACACTGATCCAATTTCCTACATATGCTCAAAAATATTAAATAAAATGTCTCCCTCTGGTGGCAAACACAACACTATGCAGTGTCTTATTGGTTCACGTCTTCAACTGGCTTAACCTACACTTCATAGCTACCTTTACTGTGTATTGGGTTTCCCATGGGGATGTATACTTGTCTAGCATCTGCATATGAAGTTTGATCTGCTAAAAATATGTGAAGATTTTACTGTTACCTCCCAAACCGATCCCACACAGAGAGCCAGACAGAGAACAAGAGTGATAAAGGTGGCGCAGTGAAGAGAAATAAACCTCTTTAGTGCCAACCGCCAGAAGCCCTGACCTTAAGTGTAACTCATCACTCGGTTTTGCCCCTGTCACAGTTAACCAGATCATCCTACATTAAAGAAAATGAGAAGTGCAGCAATTATGAGAGAAAGGAAGAAAATGGGATCAAATTAAAAGCCTTTTAGACATGGAGGAAAGCATGGACACTGAGAAATATAACTGAACTAGGGCTTTGTGATTATGATATAATACCCAATACATCTAGATGATAACCGAGCATTCAAACATTAGTTGTTCATCTATCACAGTTTGTTTGCCAGGCCAGCAGCTGAGGGAGAAACCTATGCAGGTTGATGGGTGGCATGTTGTAATGGTGTCTTATAGTGGGTCTAAATGATGATTGAAAGTTGCACATTCTTCCCTTTTAAATTCTTCTACATTCATTAGAAATGGATATCAATCCAGTTAAATGTTCATAAAATCAAATGAAATATGAAACGTAAACCTACATGCTTATTGTTTAGATTCTCTTTTCGGTTCGTATGCTAACATTTAAAATGAAAGCCCATATAACATTAGAAAGACTTCAAAAAAACTATGTATACTTCTGAATCAATACTGTAACCATTTACAAAATATTTCAACAACCAGCTACTTATCTATGTTTTCATTTCTAGAAAGGTTCTGTTTGTCTTGTCTTTATGGTATTTTATCGCATGAGGCCAGCAGCTGCTAATGTTTTTCATTGCTCTGCTCAAATTTAGATAAATTAAAACACACACACACGCGCACACGCACACACACACACACACACACGCACACACGCACACACGCACACACACACACACACACACACACACGCACACACACACACACGCACACACACACACACACACACACACACACACACACACACACACACACACACACACACACACACACACACACACACACACACACACACACACACACACACCCACTCTCTCGATCTCTTGACTCTTCACCTCATATTAAGCATGATGCCCACCATGTGGCCAGCTGCTGGTTCCTAACAGAGCGAGAAGCCGCTCCGCAGTGTGCCAGTGTTTTCTATCACGCTGGCTCAGCCTCTTCTCAGTGTTCCTCCCGCTGCCAGAAATGCAAACATGTCTTCTCTCCTCTTATCAGCCGGGTCATTGACACTCCGAACACACACACAGAACAAAACAGGCATCCTCATTAGGTCTGTTCATTTTTTTTTAACAGGCAGACACACACCCAGAGTTCCTTCGAAAATAGGATTCAGAAATGTCCAGTATAATTATGGATTGATAAACATTATGAGAAATATACTTGCAGAGTGATGCAACTTGAATAGATGGCTCGATCAGGATTTATTTGCAGGTTTTTAGTTTTTAAACTGTATTGACAGATTTTTTTCAATATATTTGTTTATATGAGAACACTTTAGCATTCAGTCGAGTCATGTTTGTGGCCACTTCATAAATGTATGTCCAATATTCACCTTCTTTTAGCTCTGTTCTTGGTCTCTCTCACCTCCTAAGATTAATATCTGGCTCTTTAACTGCTTTAAGCTCCACTGTGTTTACCAGCGAGTCACTAACTTTGTCTGTTGCTAAGCAGCTTTTGTACACTGGGTTCATCAGAGCTCCTTAGCTGTAGACAATGTTGATGACTGCGGTGACGGTGAACCTAAATTTTAAAGTTGAGACTGAAAAGCACGATTCATTGTTGATATAAAATATATGAATTGCAGCAGCTTGAAAGGAACCGGTTTCAAAATGCGCACAGTGTGTCAGATAGGCTTGGATAATTCTGTCTCAAAAGGTTAAGAGATATACCTTCTTCCCACTCTGCTACTTTTCATCTTCTCCTTTCCTCGTGTTATCTCTGTCCTCAGGCTTACCCGGAAGCCTCGCCGCCGGTCTAGGCCTCCAAGTGAGAGACGCTGCTTCACACTCTCTGTGGTGAAAAAAAAAAAAAACCCCGTCATTAACACTGCCTGGACAGCTGGCAGCCTCTGTGTGGGTGTTCTTCTAACACAGCAGACTTGTTTTAACAGCAGAATTGCTGATCAGCTCATTATCCATGCCTTCTTAAGTTTGCCTTTATGGACCTGTACGGTAAGTGACTTGATGACAATTTCGTTCTAGGAAGCACATGATGAATAAACCGGCGAGACAGAATTGTTTACGACACAGATATTTGTTCTGGGTTTGACAGGTGGGATTCATTAACTCCACAATCTAATGTGCTAAACCCCTCCTGAAGCACGCGCCGTAATCCCTGTGGGAGCGTTCACAACTCTGCCTGCTCTGCTTCAGACATCCGGGGGCTGTAATCATCCCAACCCTACTCCACAGTGTACACATTTCTCTCTGTTTTTCTGCCTGTCTGCTCGCCTGTCTTCTACCTGTCTGTTTCATCCACGCTGCTCTTCCACAGCTGCCACTCTTGTCTTTATTCTTGAGACACTCTCTGTTTCTGTGTGCTGCTCTCTGACCAGAGTGCCAGCTGTGTAGGAGGTGCAGCTTCGGCTCTCATCCACACATGAGCGCATCTCTGAGCCTCGGATTTTGTTCGACATATCACGTCCATGTGAGATTACAGAAGACCCGCGGTCAGATTCAGTTCCCGGTACCCGGTGTTTAAGGCCGCCTGCTTGAGACGATGCGCCTGTAGGCATGCCAGACCCCTCTCTGTTCCCCCTCCCCAGGGCGCTTTCGGTCAATCTTTCCACGTCATTGCATATTGTACTGGATTCGACTTCCTAACCCCTTATTGCACTGGTTCCCCCTCCAGACTCTCAGCCCCCCAGGCAGCTCCAGGCCTTCACCCTGACCATTGCCCCGCAACTCATGACAAGCACATGATGTGAGAATGGCCATGGCTCAGGCATTAGCTGAGACAAAAGCTGTAAAAAGAGAGAGACAAAGGGATAAAGGCGAGCTTGTTGCACTGGTGAAACATTTTCTATTTCACTCGAGGTTATTCCTCCATGCCAAGTCTCCCGTTTGAACGGCTGCAAACAGCCCACACAATGAAGTAGATGTTGGATGCCGTAACACTGCATAATCCGAATCCCTTCCCAAACAACCGCTCCTGAAATATGCACACGCAGAAACACACACTGCTTACAGGGTTACACAACTGTGTCTGCCAAAAGAGCAACGGCATGATACTCTTTTGCCTCCTGATGCAGCAGCCGGAGTATTCGTATCCTTCACACAGACGTTTTATCAGGACTGGACAGACTTTTTTTTTTTTTTGTGTCAAATACAGCTTAGCAGAATTTGCTTGACATTTACTTTCATGGTGATAAAAAAAAATGTGTGTGTGGAAAAGCATGTGCTGAGGATAGCGAATACATGTTTTTAGTTTGAAAGTGAGCATCTTATCCTCGTCATGGAGCCTGTTATGTGTGCGTGTTCTTGTATGACGACAAGCGTGATGTCTTGTCAATTTGTGGTGCGAATGGTACGGCCATTGTTATAATTGCTTATTCTCTGTGGAATTCATTTGTAAAAACCAACATGTTTTCATCCCCCTTCACATTTCGTTTCCATCATGTCAGTCTCTGAACCTCATGTGTCTCTCTCCTCTCTGTTTTATCCACTTCTTCGCACTCCAAAAACCCCGATGACACGATGAGCCTTATACTATACACACTACACTATATACTGGAGCTCTGGTCATATTATATCGCAGCATAATCCATTTTTCCATTTTTCTTTGTCAGCTCAGCTTTTGATTAGCGAGCAAATTGCTTTTCAACACGTACTCTCCGCCCTCTGTGGGAAGACACAGGGAGCTTCAGCTCCTGCTGGGACTACTGAAGTCTCTCCTCTTTTCTTCATTCTGGGTTAATGGAAGTAGAAGCTTTATGAGGGCAGTGTAATGTATTAACAGCACACTATTCTCAGCCTTTAGTGATGCCAGTTAGAGGATTTTTTGCATTTCTGAATGGGCAGCAAGAACAACTCTGAAGCAATTAATGAAAATAATGTGTTAAAATCCTCTATAATCTTGTCTTTCTTTCTTTCTCTCTCTCTCTTCCGTTCTCTTCACTCAGACACCTTCGAGGTCCTGATGAGACAGGCAGAGAATCACACGAATGTCGTCCTACAGGAGTCGTACCGCGACATGGCTGACCCGGCCGTGGGCCCCGTGCGGGAGCTCTTCACAGATATCAGTCTCTTCCTGCTGGGATCTGAGCTCAACGTTGATGACTTAGTGCAGCGATTCTTTGACTCTCTCTTCCCGCTGGTCTACAACCACCTCATCAACCCAGGCCTCAGCGACATATCAGCAGGCTACGCTGAGTGTGTGAGGTCGTCCAGTCGGGATGTGAGGCCGTTTGGTGGGGTGCCCAGCCTCCTGGCGGATCAGATTGCCCGCTCTGGGGTGTCCGGGAAGCTTCTCCTTCAGGCGCTGCACCTCGGTATCGAGGTCATCAATACCACAGACCACTTACAGCTGAGCCGGGAGTGCAGACGGGCCCTGCTCAAGATGCACTACTGTCCTCATTGCCAGGTATGGATGCATGTCTCTGAAGTCTATCGATTGGAATTAATGAAAGTTTTTTCCAGCATCACTGATCCCAAAGTAATTTGCTCCACAGGGCTTAACCCAGTCCAAGCCCTGCATGGGTTACTGCCTCAACGTGATGCGGGGCTGTTTGGCGAGCATGGCAGAGATTGACGCCCACTGGAGGGAGTTTGTTCGCTCGCTGGAGGGCCTGTCGGCACGGATGCATGGACCTCAGGATTTGGAGCAAGTGCTTCTGGGAGTTCACACGCTGCTTCACGATGCAGTCGGACACGCTCAGAAAAATGGCCCCCGCCTCTCAGCACAGGTCAGATCATCTGAGGAGAGATTTATTTTGTTGAAAATGGTAGACTTGAAATCATAATGGAAGGACAGATAAAGGATAAAGCACCTTAACACGTTTTATGATGCATTATAAACATACTGAAAATGCGTTGTAATCTGATTATAGCACTGTATAAGTATTGTTATAAACACTCATACATATTCATAATGCTTTATAGCAATAATCAGAATACAATATGAAGCATTATATAATGATTATAAGGTCAATAATCAGAATACTTTTAAATGTGATGTAATTTTGACTTAACTCAGCAGACTATGACCACTTTGAGTAACATATAACCCCATGTTAATGCATAATAGCATAATAATAATTATAATCCATTATCACAAATTATAATGTATTGCAACATACGAGACTTATAGGATTCTTTCAAAAATGTGACCATTAATGATGAAGTATTATGATACTTGACCGTATAAGTCATTATAAAATGCTTTATAACATATTATGAATATTGTTATAATCATTATGGATATTCATGCTTATAAATATAATTTGCTAAGCAGATTTGAACGCATTATAAGTGTAGTGCATTATAGACACACAGCAAGTGATACACTACTTCCGATAACTTACTTGGCAATAAACAGGTTAGTCAGACCAGAGCAGGCCAAAACCCCTAAAAATAAATCCGTATGGGTCGCTCCAAGGCGGTTAGAAATGTTGTAGTTAAACTGCCATAAAACATATGTCATCTTTAAAAGTCCAGTCATAAAGTATTAACACGTAACCTTTTATTCCCACATTATGGTATTTCTGAAATGAAAGCCTCAGGATGAACTACACTTTCTTTTCTGCTCAGATAGATATGCCACAGCTCCAGTTAGTGGTTGTCTAGTGGCACTGCTGCTTGATAGGCATCACATGTAGTGCATTCAAGAGATGATATGCATGGCTGCACTAATGGTCTTAGTATAAAACAACTCAAGCATTAAAATAAGGCTTATTTTTCATGCACCAGTACAATTTTCCAATGTTTCTCCCTCAGTGTTTAGACATAAATCTGCATCTGTCTCATCGGGTAATAGGTGCACAGACTGTGTGGGCCACCAAGCAGGCGGGCTGCGCAGTCAGTCAGCATCCAGCGCAGCAGCAGCAGCAGCAGCAGCAGCAGCAGCAGCAGCAGCATCCCTCTTAAAGCTCTTGGCAGAGCGGCGGGGGACTCGCTCGCTGTCAGGAGGAGGTAAGTGGGTGAAAGACACCAGATGTGTGCATAGAAAGAAGTGCCATTTTCAGATTTTAATGCTTTAAGGCTACAACCGATATGTAAAACACCTTGTTAAACAAGTTTATTATCTGTGTGCACCGTCTGTGGCTGCTTTTACAGGGATTTTTTGAACAGTCTACGTCTCTACCGTACGTTCTACGGCGGCCTGGCGGATCAGCTGTGTGTGAGTGAGCTGGCCTCTAGTGACGGGCTGTCCTGCTGGAATGGAACCGACATCGTAAAAAGGTTTGTTTTAAAATAAGTCAGGAGGGCGACCAGTAAACCATCATGCGTCTGAGTTTTCAATGAGGAGATTTCTAATGAGGTAATAATGTGAGAGCCTACAGCTCTTACTGTAAATGTGCTGTAATGCCTACATGTTAGATTGACAAAAAACTATCACTGGCAAAGTGTTTGCAAAACCTTTATTCTCAGGACCCACTTTTTAAAAACAACAAACACAACAAACAACAGACTCAATAGTTCACAAGATGCCTTTCAACTAAATCTGTGTTTTCAGGAACATTTCTGACCATTTTTTATTGCCATTTCTGTTTCACCATTTAGTCTCTTGAATAGGAAAACCATGTTTGAATAATCACAGCTTTGTTATATGCATGTGTTATTGAAAACATATACATATTAAATACTTTATACATGAGACAGAGTAAATGCATTTAGGAGGAGTTAACAGGCTCTCGTTTCATCGATGAAACAAACAGAATATACGCTAGCCTTGCATGTTAGATTCAAGTGCATTATATGTGCGCTACATTTATCAAAACAATAAATGTTGAATAAAAAGAAGAAATTTATATGCCGACCCAATTAAAATCTCCTGCAACCTGCCGGTGGGTCCGACCCAGTCTTTTGGGAATCATCTCACTGTATGATCCTGGAGCTAGGCGGTTTGCATGACTGTTTGACTGGTCTAACACACACACACACACACACACACACACACACACACACACACACACACACACACACACACACACACACACACACACACACACACACACACACACACACACACACACACACACACAAGCGAGCTTCCACCGATGTAGAATTCATCTATTAACTGCTAGTGCTCTCAAACATAGATCTGGGATATAAATGGTTGTGAACTGGAGCAAACAAGCTGTCCCCTTTCATGGTATCAGTCAGCGGCCTTGTCTCCATTACATCACAGCTCTCCATCTCACCCGGGCTGTCATCACTCAAGGACCCCCTCATATATCCTCAGTCTGTGGTGGTTCCTCTTAACTGTCAGCCGCTGTCAGTGCTGTAGAAATGGCAAGTTGGCCCGCATTTCAAACCACGCTGAGGTTGTAGTCGCCAGTTTGGGTTAGACAGCCCATTGTAGAGGATGACAGCCTTGTTGAGATAATTTCACAGCTGCTCTGTGAAGGTAAGAAGAAAGGACGGTAGAAAAGGAAAAGGAGGCCTTTCACAGCCTTCTTGGCAACCGGAGAGATTCACCGACATTCTGGAGAATGTGAGGCCGTGTGTTGCTCATCAGAAATCACATTACTATGGAGACAGAGTATCAAGGTTAAGTTTCATTCTCGCATTGACAATTGACGCTCTTCATCTTTTGTTATTTTCCGACATAACACCTCAAGTTTCCATTACAAAGGAGACCGCCATCTCTGAGAATAGAGCTGTTTCTCATGTGCTGGAGGAAGAGGCTGGCCAGCAGGCTGTCTATCATGTTTTCCTGCAGCTTCTGTGAAATGTTTATGGTCTGTGGGCTTCTCTCAGCTCTCTAACTCGCCTTGCTCTTTTCCCCATTCACACTAACACTTATTTATTGGGACTCGTTCACCTCAGGTTCACTCACAGCTTCTCATTTTGATTTGGCCATTGCCAAAAAAAAGAACGCTGGAGAATTGGCAGACATTAAGAATCTGGGGAGACGTGGCTCTGGGGAGACTATCCAGCAGAGTCCCTGCAGCTTAGCAGACTTCCTGCAGATCTACAGCCCTGTGCTGCTTTCTATTAGCCTAGAACCATAGATGAGTGGCTGGGAGTCAACACAACCTGAGACAAAAGCAATAAATAACCTCCTGCCTACGGGTCATAACCCAACATCCAGTGCGAGAGAGGGGGGAAAAACTCACTGCCGGGTGGTGGCTGATTTACAGAAGCTTATCGAGGCCTCAGAGACCTTAAACGATTGGTTTAGTTGCTCTGTGTGTGTGTGTGTGTGCGTGTGTCAAACTGTACATTTGAATGTGTGTGGTTGCCTTTAATAACATCCCTCTGTGTGCTGACGCAGATTGCTTTATGGTCTTAAAGAAGTAGTGATTTGCAGAATAGCTTTGTCTTATGTAATACAAAAAAGGACAAGCAAAAAACAAGTCACGACACAGGGCTTGAGATTGAAGGTAGATTTAATTCAGGTCCTCATCTGGGCACCTGGTAAATAAAAAGATAAAAAAACATCAGATAAGATCAAAGAGGAAGAACACAGGTGGCTTTCATCTCGATGTCGGTGTGAATGAAGATGAAGGAGTCTTGCTTCAGGGGAGAGTTTGTAAAACACATTATTTCTTTCTGGTTCTTTGTGCTTTACACATTCATCAATATTAGACATTAAATTGTCTGATTAGTAATATGATTATTAACTGTTGAGTCATCTTTTGTGACGGCTTATTTTACCTTGAATAATCCCACACAGAGCCTGCATTGCATTGCAATGGAGAGGTGTTATTATGTGAACAATGTGAATGATCCAGTATTTACTGATTTAAAGCCACATTTTAGTCTTTTTAGCAGTTGTTGGTCACTTGTGTTGGGAAAAACATTTAGACTTCATTAAGCCTGCAGTAATTGATTTTTTGTGGCCACTTGGGGGGCAGTGGAAACAAGCCGTAAACAGCCACGACAATTATCACCTTTTAACAGAAGTCATTGCTTTGGAAGTCACAAGTACGTTTCAAGTCTTTGCGCTCAAGTCTCAATCAAGTCAAGACTGACAAGTCCTAAGCTTTGAGTCTGAATGCGCTCTTCACCAAATGTAATGCCATTTGTGTCTTGGTTTATGTTCAACCCATGCGTATTGCACACTGCAATTAGCTTTTTGTTGACCACTGCATACTGTGTACCAAATTATCTTTGCTTGTTTTATGTTTCCATCTTTGCAGCTGGTGCTCAGTAACATAATTCATGGTCCAGTGGATCTGGGGAATGTTGTCCTGCTGGGAATGAATTACGTTAATGTTGACTGATTCATGGCATACTTTTAAGATATCATGGATGAATCTGCCTCTGTGTGTGTTATTGTCAGAGCTTTGTTGACATTGCCGGCCCTGCTGAGCGAACTTTTAGTGCATGTAAGGGCAAGTGAGCATGTCCCACTGCTCTCATACCATGGTAACAGCTGACAACGCTGTTCCGACCGTCAGCGTCGCCCTGGAAGTGTAGCACCCACTCTCTGGTTCCCCCTCAGGTACGCACAGTTTGCCCTGTCAGCTCGTTAGGTTATTAGCATCGTTAGCTGTGAGCCGCCGACTCGTCGTTGACACGTTGAGAGGCAGTTGAAATGCTCTCAATCTCGTATCTTGCACCTTTTGAAAGATGCTAATATGTATCCTTAGAGCTCCTTGTATTGTTCACCTTTCAAGTTGTTAAAACTGTTTGCGATTTATCACCGGCCAGCAAGAGATAAAACCCTCGCCTCAAAGAAAAGTGAAACGCCCCTCAAACTCTGGAAGTGATCTTCTTTGGTTGCAGACATTGTCCATGTCTTGGCGGAAAGGTTAACGCTTTCCCACATGCGTCATGGATACACACACACAAACTGAAGGAATGCCAAGTTACCATGTGCTGCACAAACACACACACACACACACACACACACACACACACACACACACACACACACACACACACACACACACACACACACACACACACACACACACACACACACACACACACACACACACACACACAAACAAACAAACACACACACCAGCTCCCATCTTTTTCTGTGTCTCTCTTATTGAGCAACAGAGTGAAGAGCACATTAGACGAGGGATTACATGGATCCTCGTTCCTTTTCAGCTGCCACACCTCTACCTTCTAATGCAGCCTGACAACAGATCTTAAAAACGTATATGTGAGTGTGTGCAAGGCAGGACATTTATTTCGGAATGTATTTTGCTATATTCTTGTCACCCTTACAATGAGAGACAACAACTGGGAGTTATAGCAGTGCTAAAACGAGTGTGGTGTGTTACTCATGATTACCTCCTCCGGTGTAGACTCGCTTTAATTCATTCCCACCTGCAGTTTGTCTCGTGGCTGCCAACACACACCAGGTGTTTGGCGGTGAGTGTACGTTTTCAAAGAGCCTTTTTTTTCTAATTGAGTACAACAGTTTTCTTTATTTCTACGATAATAAGGCAACTGACCTTGCATGCTGTTGGAATTTAACACGGGAGGAATGAGCACTGCGGGATGAACGCTACAGCATTGAAAAGATGCCCGAGGACAGACGGGTGGATTCGAGCGTGGCCTTTCGTTTAACAGGCCACCCTTCATGCTGGAGTGGCTGTCTGAGCACCGACCTTTGAACTTTCGCGTGCCTCTTTGCTGCCCGGTTAATCTTGAAGAGGTTAATCACATGGTAATAAGTGCCCTGGAGCTGCAGTGCAGGCCTCTCCTCAATGTGTGGCCAGTTGGCAGAGGAAAGGTCTGATTCGGTAAATGTGGGTCTATGCCGCTCTGTTAATATCTATTTAATTCTTTTCTTTTATTCATATGGCTGTTTTGTCATTTTCCTATCTCGACATTTGTCTCATTTTCACATCCATCCCCCCCACTAGACGTGGAGCTCAGGTGATTTGCCTTGGCTTAACTGAAATGACAGCTTTTAAGCTCTGCTAATAGGAATCCACTGAAGAAGCATCAAGAGCTTAGGTTATCCCGGGCTGCTCGGGGAACGAGCCTCCTCATTTAAGGGTTGTCTGAGCCTCACTGCGAAACCCACACGGTGTTCTCATCAGGGGACAGCATGTGATGAATAATAAAATATATTTTCGCTTTTCAACTTTTTCTGCTTGTGACCCCCACATTTCTCCCTTCTGTGCAGGCTGCTGGTGTCTCAGAGTCTTTAGCCAGCAGATATTTATATAAGAAGAAAACAAATCTGTATACTCATGTTGCATAAATATACTTGATGCATCTCTGAGATCTACCTTGTGACTCCTTGCAGGAGCCCCACCACCCAGGTTGGGAACCACAGAAATATTGTATATTAATCATAATTCTGTTTGTGGTCCTGGAGACCCTTCCCCTCTTTGACAGCTCACAAAACATACTTCATCTTGTAAATCAACTTGATGCTTTTTGCTAATTTTACAACAATTACTTAAAAAATCCTTAATTAATAAAATGTGTATTTTTTCCTTTTTTAATGCTTCAGTACATGATGCATTACTTAGATCTCAGAGGACGCAGCTATTGTTGATTATTATTGACTGTACTTTTTACACAGCAAGACCCTCCCAGTCCCAAATCAGTTTATTTCTGTTATTTCAGTTTTATAGTTTGTTCATAAGAGGTATATTTTCCTATAGTTGTAATCAAAATGTAATTGTTGAGACATAGCCCGTATCACTTTCAACACATGAAGTATATAAGAATACTTTATGGTTATTTCTGTAATTTGTCAGCTTCATTGAATGTACAACTTTGTGGCAGAGGAAAGATAAGAGATAAGATAAGATAATCCTTTATTAGTCCCTCAGTGGGGAAATTGCAGGATTACAGCAGGTGCACAAAAGAGACACATAGTAATAATAATAATTTAAAAAAACAAGTAGTATAAATAAACAGTATGCAGTAGTAACAGTAAGTAATACAATATCAATATTAGATATACAGACAAAATAAAGTATATACATAAGGGGTTTCCTATATATTGTTAATACAATCAAAATAAGAAAGTTATTTTTACACATCCAGCAGTGGAATTGGCGGGACCCCAAACAGTTAACAATTAACGCCATTTTTAACGAAACACAGAGGTTAAAAATAAACTCTTTAAACGTATGCCACATGTGCATACATTAGAGAATCTCCATATATACTGCACCCCAACTCGTGCGCTCCGCTCGGCTTCTGCCAATCACCTTGTAGCTCCGTCACTGCGAGCTAAACACTCAACAAAGTCTCGACTGTTCTCTGTCCTGGCTCCTCGATGGTGGAATGAGCTCCCCATTGACATCAGAACAGCAGAAAGTCTCTACATCTTCCGTCGCAAACTAAAAACACATCTTTTCCGACTATACCTTGGATAAAGGAAGTAGCACTTTAGTAGCACTGAAATGGCTCTTACTGATAGCACTTTGTAGTTGAACTTTTTGTCGAAATTGTACCTTCTTGATTCTTGTTGTTCTGATTCTTGTATGTAACCGTAGAATGCACTTATTGTAAGTCGCTTTGGATAAAAGCGTCAGCTAAATGAAATGTAATGTAATGTAATGTAATGTAATGTAATGAAAGAAACATAAAGCACAGCTGGTTATCTTTGTTCAGTGCACATATTAATGCCCACTCCTCGTCAAACCTGCTGGCCAAGCGGCGGCTGAATGACTGTGGTCATTGCAGTAGGAAATTCCAACAGCAGTTTTAGGGCTGTCGTAGCTCTCTTTGACCAGCAGGTGGAGCTGTGCACTTTGGGTTACACTCACACAGGAAACAGATTGCTGATCACTCCACTGCTTCCCTCTGCATCCGTTTTAATAATGTATGGTCACGGCGAGGTGGTTCTTATCCACGCTGTCCCTGACAGTGACAGACAAAACTGAATTTCGGTGATAGACAGACACACTGCAGAACATCAAGTCTCAACGCCTCCTCCTGCATTCGTTTGATGAACTGACCTAATTTTGAACGGAAAGGAATAACCTTTTAAACACGCGCTGTCAAATATATTATGCAGAGCTGTCCTCTTAGTCACTCTCATGCGAGAAAGTAAGAAAGTTGTTTCCCTCCATCACATGAAAAAAAAGCAACTTGAAATGAATGTGGTATAGAATCCCCAGTAAGGCAACAGTTCATGAAGTTGAATACAAATATAGCTTGAGGTTTTTCCTCTCTCTTCCTGCCTGGGAACAAACTTGGTAATCTAGTGTCTTGTCATACACAAACCATAATAGTTTTGTTTTGACGCGTTCTCGGTCTTAATCTTTTGGTGCAATCTCTAAACACAAGCAACACATAGTAATTCACAAATTTACACATCTTCAGAGCAGACAAAAGAAAGAGGAACAGAGATGGGTGGGCTGATTGGAGAGTTTTGATTGAGGGAGTGAGAGGAGGGAAAGATGAGAGGCAGAGGAAGAGGAGAGGGGACATTCTTGAAGAGCTCCTCTGTATTGCGACAGCTGGCTACTGCAGATAACCACAAAACCACCGGAGCACTTGAGGTCTGGGTGCTGCATGGCTAGAGTTCCACTCCAACATGACCTTATATCCTGCCCGGTTTAGACGCAGGGGCTCGGTCAGAGTACCACATCCTGACGATTATCCCAAGTGACAGAATCAAGAACCGTCGGGCCGACTAAATTGAGTTCATAAGTCCTTCTTGTATTCGCGTATGTGTGTGTGTGTGTGTGTGTGTGTGTGTGTGTGTTCTGCTATATAGCCGACTGCTATATCCTCCCCCCCTCCCCACCCCCCCTCTCCTACTAGAATTATGCATGATTGCTCTGCACAGATACATTTTCAATCTAGCTCTCTGGAAAAAGAAGATTTCATTTATTTGTGCCTGGTGTTTGATCCCTGGTGTTGCTCCAGTAACTGCCAGCGAGGCCACGTGTGTGTGTCCATCTAGTCCCATTCATTTTTCAGTGTATCCACTCCCTTTTGCTTCTCAAGCACCCACCCCCACCCCACGACTCCCCCACCACAAGTTGGACGCCTGCCTCCAGCATCTGCTGCAGCTTGTGACCCTGCAGCATGCCAGGTAGCAGGACATTAACAGCCAAGGCCTTATTGTCCACTGATGAGCTGTCAGAGCACAAACCCTCACCCTCGTGTGTGTGATATCGGCCCGGCCTCCGTCTACTGTCGAGCACGCGCCGCTCGGTCCCCGCGGAGCACTCTTCCTCTTTACCTTGGATATAAATCAGAGGATGCTGGAAAACGGGGAACAAAGAGTTGGAAAAAAATGTGAAGTTAATGCTCATAAAGAGGGAGCAGAAGCAGCATGTCCTCGGTGGGAAAACCCTCCGTGTGAGCGGGATCTATTTGTTTCGTCATAAAAGACTGTGAAGGAAAAGGAGGTGACAAAACGGGATTTAATCACCAGCACACAGCAATATTGTTTTGGGGACAAAAACTGTTTCCCACAGTTCAACAGGAAGAGTTCTGCTCTCCAGAAGTAAACAATAGACTAATGGAGCAATTTTAGTAATGGACGTGGAGAATGAAGCTCCTAATATTTCCGTTCTTGTTTTGTTTTGTGTATGGAGAGTTGTGCATCCCCCACAGTATTTTTCTCAGAGACTGAGACGATCATAATGTCGGCCTGAATGCAGAAGAAAATGGCTAGTGTTGAATGCATCACTTTCCTGCATGTCTGCACATGAATTAGGGTTGTGTGCCATTTTATCAAGGGCTCCTTTTTCATATCTACTTAATGGCTATGTGAACCATATCCATGTTGAGTTCTGCTCCAGAAGAGTCTTAATTTCTCTCTTGCAGGAGCGTGGCTGGAAACAAAGACTCTCATATCTTTGTATCATTGTCTTGGTTTATCTCACAGCTGCAGGCTTTTGACAATGTGTGTGGTACCTTCTGTTCCTTTGATTTTCCACTCATTTGTTAACTAAACATGTTTCCCATTTACTGCCACAAAGTGAAAAATGTGGTAGTCATTAAGTATTCATTACCTGTGCAATTTGTTTCTTCTTATTGCACTTTTAGCATGGAGACATTTCTGAATGCGTAGGTAGCTCGCATTTGGAATATTGACAGTTTTAAAAGACAACCTTTATGCTGTTCAGTGTTTTATTATTCATTATTCACAAAAAACCATTACAACCAGTGAATCGGCCCATTATCCTCCATGTATTCTTAAAACACATTCTGCAGTATGAGTTCCTTATATAAAGAGTAGGATCGTCATTGGAGGTCCTTTCTGTCTTTATCAGGGAGTTTGTGCCCACAGAAGACTCAGCACCTCTTTATAAGTGGAAACCACCTTTTAGCTCCTGACCTGAGCTGGAAGCGAGGTGTGAATATGCTTTCATTAATCTCACCTCCCACAGTAAAAAGGTCTGAGTCTGGAGGCTCCCTGAGAATAAATCTAAATAGCTCTTTCATTTCTCTGACGTAAACACAAATGTCTCCAGCAACAAAGTGGCACACCGCGGGATGCCCTGAGACCAGACATTGCTCTCTTATCATTGTCCCTGTAATGTTGTCCTGCAGTTTCTATGGAAACAAAGCCGGCCTTATTAAAAAAAAAAAAAAGTTTCACCTTCTCTGAGTCTGCCCTTTACCTGACAGCCAAGATAAACGAGCAGGGTCCTGCGAGGAAGGCAACACAAACATGCATCTCTGCTCAGTGGCCCGTGCTCATTGGCTCTCTGCTGGAAGCCCTTATTTACCTTAATGCTGGGAGGTGGTGGGAATGGGGAGGCTTCAGGAGGAGAAGGAGAAGGTGTGTGGGTGTGTTTGTGTTTGTGTGCGTTTGCGTGTGTATGTGTGTGTATGTGCGTGTGTGAGAGAGAGTGTGATTACTCACAATACCTCCCATCATCAACCTTGAACCATGCTGCAATAAAAAAAAGAAGAAAAAGAAGAAAACAACTCTTTCTGGCCCCCATAATGCACGCGGGCCAGATGATGTCATCATCACCTTCAGCTAATGAAGGTGATGATGACATGCATGAGCGCCGCATACGTTCACCATCTGCTCGGTTCCACCGCGCTGGAGCTGCTCCCCGCAATGCTGCAGTGAGGAGTCGAGGCACGTCTGCATCACAGCGCGAGTGTCCCCCGACGCCGCTGCCTGCATCCCGATCACTCACCGAGAGTTTAATCATGGCGCCGCGCCACGAGCTGCCAAAGTGACCGGTCTCTGAGGCCACTTATTTTTTTACTTCGGGCCAGCTGATGTGGTCACCAGAAAAAGAAACCCCCCCCCCACTGAGCAACATCACCTGTTAGTGCACATGCACATGCTAATGTTGATTTAGTAAGTGACGTGTTCATTTGTCTGGCTGGTTTTCTTTTCATATTATGCATTAAATTAGATTGTTTTCTGCTCACCCTTTAAACGAGAGGACAATGACCAGATGTCATCATAAAAGACACAAACATATTTTTGGGATATCGGAGTTATTAAAATACAGAAAAGAGAAACAAGGCAATGATACTTGAGAATAATCTACAGATGTATCTTCTCTAACATTTGTGTATTGTGATTCATCTCCACTGGAGCATTAGGTTGTTGCAGTAACATTTTAATAATTCATGACGTGGCTTACTTAAAAGAAATAAGAGTCAGTAAGTAAGAAGACCAGTGTTTCAAACAGAGAAAGTAGTGTCTTCATTATCGATCCATCTGATGATTCTCTTCTGTTTTTGGTTAGTTAGTTTAGTTCACAATGATATAACATTTGCAAATGTTGCCATTTTGGAAGCTGGATCAGGTGAATCTTTTATTACACAAGTGTTCATTTTTTAAATGTCATGAATTTTTGATAATTATCACAAACTGAGAAAACATGTTTATTTTAAAATGCCATGTACTTTGATTCATACATAATATTGGAGCAGAATCAATTAATTGAAAAAAAATGAATCTGTAACAAAAATACAAAAGTAAATCTTTTGGGTTTTCTTCACGTTCTTTCTGATATTGGATGGCATATATGAGGTTTTCACCATTCTGACATTTTGTAGACCAAACATTTTATAGATTCATCAAAATTATAATTGGAGGATTAGTTGATAATGAGATAAATTGTTAGTTGCAGCTCTGCATAATGTGACTGATGAAACATTTGCAGATTTTAAAATGTACTTAAAGTAGATAAAGTCGTTCATTTTCCCTAAACAAAGCTAACAGGAGAAATGACTGCGCACCACTGGCTCCGGCAGCTTAATTATGAAGAGTGACAAATCACAGATTGATTTATTGCTTTTATTGTATTTTTTACTTCTTAAACATCAGTACATTTCTGCTATATTTTCATGTTAAATAGTCCATGAAACAGAAATGCTGAAGGATGTATATTTTCCAGAATCCCGCAGGTGATTTTTGTTTTGGGACGTTTGCCATTTTATTTATTGCTTGTGTTAACATTCCAGAGAGAAATGTCTTTTGCATTGTATACATTGGGAACGGAAAGACACTGTTGCCGCTGCAGGATATGAGCGTTTTGATTGACAGGACTCCAGCTGTGGAGCATGGTGTAAAAAGGCGAGTGTTGGTGACTGAAGATGATCTTTAGATAACACCCGGTGACCTTTGAGAGCAGCTGAAACTATCGGTCTCCACAGGGATACTCTCCTCCTCTTGCCATGTCTTGACATGTTTTTTTCTTCCTCTCTCTCCCTCCCTCTCTTCTATCTCCTCTTTCCCCCCCTCTCTGTGTCTGCTGAGAGGAGTTTCTGCGAGTTGGCAGCCTGTATCTGATCCTGAAGTAATTTACTGGTAGCGATAAGGAAGTGGTGTGCGCAGTCTTTCGCTGTAGTCCTTTCTGACAGGGCAATCTGAAGCCCATTGAGAACAAATTGAAGGAAAACTTTGACTCCAGATAGAAGGGAAACACGCAAAGTTATTATTGTGCAAATTCAACCAACTGAGATTGACCGGGGAAACTATCACCGACGACCGCTGATTTCATTTTTAGTGACGTGCTTTTTCCGTTGACCGCAGAGTAACCGCAGAGTGGAAGTGAAGGGTGGAGTGGTGCTTTAATGAGCTGGCTGAGACCCCCGAAGAGCTTCTTTGCAGTTTTGTTTGTCCACTTAATCCTGATTTATAATTTAGTTGTTTACTATAAAGCACATTTAGTGATAAGACAAAGACACATTGTCTTGTTTACCTTTAACCATACAAGCTTGCATCAGCTTGTAGGTGTGTATTATCTGCAGCATGTGTGTGTGTGTGTGTGTGTGTGTGAGAGTTGTGCCCTGTCCAGTTTTGTCCAGCAGAGCTTTTTTCCCCCGTTCTCTCGCAGCCAAACAGAGCAGGGTCATTGCCTCAGGGGTATGTTAGAGAAATGCTCCTCTGCTGTGGGCAAGAAGAAATATGAAAGAGACCCTAAATCAAGACACAGGGCCCCATGAATCATGTCAGCAGCTGAGCTGAAGAAGAGGGATGAGACCATCTGTAGCAGCATATGAATGGCTAACTGACTCACAGTGGTGTTGACACAAGCTGAAGAAGTGTGAAGAAGTTGTGAAGATTAGCGCTGCCGCTCGCCGCATAGCCTGGAAACCTGCTTCAGTCAAAAAGGAGCAAACCCAAATACGCTGCGTGCTCCATTTGTCACTCTGACGTTTTACAGAATTGCACGGAGGAACATTTTTTTGTGTTCTAAAATAAGATAAATTCTTATTACAAGACATCTATAACACCTAAAGCCAAGCTGTGTGAATTGTTTGCCAGTTTCTTCCCAAAGTTTCTCAGGTTTGTTTTCTTCCCCTATGGCTTTTTCAACCTTTTATTTATTTACTGATTGATTGTATTGAGTACATTGCCAGGTGGACTTCTGAGCTACATTAATATGCACTTGGATTGTGTGTGTTTTTTTAGTTTTTTTTTGATGACGTATCTGTGACTTCTCTCCAGACACATGGGGATTATAAAAGTAGAATGGTGGGATCACTTGTCCTACAAAAAGCAACCCGTGTCCTGTGAGGAGCGACTGGCAGCTACTGGCTTGTCTTTGTGTGTGCGGCGGTGAGGTGAGCAGAGATGCTGCAATAACATCAGTCGTATTACAACTGGAGAGTATTTCTTTTTGTTGAAAGAAGAGCAAAGAACAACACTGAAGGCTTTTCACAGTGAAAACAATTTATTTTCACCCCACTCCCGACTGGCAACAGTTTGATTGACAGATGGTTCATCCAATCAACTTCCAAGTGTATTTTATGACAGCGCTGGTCTTTTCCCATTTTTTTCTGGTCAATTTTGAAAGTTTTTGCTTGTATAACAGGTCTTCTTCCAAACTAGAGGAAACCATGCATGGTTTACTTTACTGTCTATTTGGGTCTGTACATTTCTCCCAAATTCACAATTTTCTTTGTATAAGACAATGCATAATTTGCATAAAATCTTGTAATACCAAACATACATGGTCTTTATGTGTGTAATCAACTGGGGATGTGTCATGGTGATATACGTCTGTTTTAGCCTTTACCTGTAGTGTTTTGATACAATACATATCTTTGACAGTATTTGTACATTCATGGAGTGATAAAAGGAGATTCCATAAATCCCCTCTGTAAGGAACCTTTGGCTATGTCAACAAAATGAAACCGGACTTAATACAATGTTCAGATTTCTGTTCTGGAATTGTTTGCAAAATTTGCACATATTTAATTTGATAATGCCTCATTTACATATTTAAACATTTTCAGAAAACTTGAATAATTGTCAATTGCAAGTAATCAACTAGGGATGATTCATGGTGATATCTAGGGAAATGATTTGCCTTGCTCTGTTTGAACTGGAAGTTATCGAGGGAAGTTTAGACAACTGGTAATTAGACAAGTATGAGGCAGGTTGACGTAAACAACATCATGAAACAGATTGATTGATTATAACACTTAATCATGAAATCACATTGGAAACCACAAACAGATGGGTGTCTATCTGCTGTTCTAAATCTAACACAAGTAACATTGAGGGAAAAAAACAAAATAATTGTAGAATAAGAATTAATTATCACTCTGAAACGAATGATTTTGCCCTCCTGAAGTGAAATAACAGTCGGGACAATGTTATGACATTTAAATTACACGGACACTACGCTGTCATAAAAGCACCTTGTGGCATCGCTAAATTAGTCTCTTTGAGGAAGGGCGGATTCGCTGTGCCCAGCGTTGAGAGCATGCTATTAAAGCACAGTAACAAGACAGAGGATAATCACAACTTCACGGCCAACCCGAGGGCTTGTTATTTTAAAAAGAATTCACCACATGAATTAACCCATCAAAGTCACACATCCCAGGCTGAGGGAACGAGGTGTGAACGTGCAGGCAGAGTTTCTAGCTCGTAAACTGCAGCAGTGCTTCATGTAATGTAACTGAAAAGTTGTGCTTTAGGATATAAACTTGTACATATACTTACTGTTCGCTGAATGCTTTGTTGACTTATTTTAATATACTAAATTTGCTCCGAAAACCCAGGCATCAACTTTTTTTTGGGGGGGGAACTGCACTTGTTTGTTTACTGCACATCACTTCCCATCACTCTGAAATGTTTAAAGCTTTTCTCTTTCAGGAGAATGCACACTACAGCTGTGAGCACAGCATCTTAAAGCTGGTGTTTGCTAAATGTTTCCTTAATTACAAAGCAAGTGAGCCATACGTGAGGGGAAAACATATTGACTGAGCTAGCATCAAACAGAGAGAGAGATTGAGAGATTGGCGAAATTGTGATGGATCTGGGGGAGGGGGGGGGGGGGCAGTTGCTTTAAGGGGTGCAGTTGTTTTATTCTCCTGTGATTGGCCGTACAGAGACAAGTGTGGGTAGATACTGTGTGGAAACGTAAACACAGATAAGCCCATCGGAGGAAGAAGGGAGAGACGCTGCAGCGTGTGATCAATCGACTATAAAATTGACTTAGACTGAGCAGTTTTACTGTCTCTCAAGAAAGATCGGTGATAAGATGTTGAAGGGAAATGTTAAACAATCCTACTATATTTTATCTCTTTCACTCTCAGTTCCACTATTCACTTTGTTTTTAATGTAGCCAGACAAACACCGTCAGTTTCCAGTTTATATATTTCCAGGTACAACTAACAGACTAATCTAAAGCAACAGCCCTGCAATACATTCTGTCTTCATGAAGGTTGTTATCCAGTAGCTGTTGTGAGAAATAAAAGAGTCGACCCACCTTTTACCTCAGCTACTGTATCACAAATACAAATCAAATTATGACGGATGTATTTGAGCTTCAAGCTGGATCAAGTAATTTAAACTATGGTTAAGAAACTTGTCCCTGGTCCTTAAAAGGTGCTCGTTTCACTACATCAGTGTGCAATGTGACCAGACCTATCTATAGAGACCAGGAAGGCCCGTATTATTCATATTTTACATTTTCCTTTTCTTATGAAAAAAGGCAGTATTGGTAAACTCAGTAGGTTCTTAGGGTTCCAAAACTGTAGAGTTTTTGTGTGTGTAGCTTCTTGCTATGGATTTCAAATGGCATATTTTCAAAACTCGGGGTGCTTTCTTGAGTCACTTTTGAGTCACTTTTAATATAGTTATGGTGTAATTGTATAACATATTATTGTTTTATTGACTATGAAGCTCAGAATTTGCTGAATCTTTTGAATATTGACATCAATGGGTCTGCTATTGATTCTGGGTTCATATGACCACCGGAATATATATATATATATATATATATATATATAAGTATGTATCATACCCACCATTGAGTCTGAATGATGTTTTGCAGCAGTCAGTCACCTCGAAGCTGGTCAAGGGGCCTTCAGGAGGTGAATGAGCTTCTCTGCTGTTGACAGCGGTCCTTTCCTTTGGCCCATTCAGCCGCTGCTATGCTGAGTGAAAAGATGAATGAGGTTGAGAGCAAAAATAAATAACGGTTTCACAGGGGTGATTAGACTGTTGATATTTCGGTCCCTTTTGCCAATGTGTTGTTTACTGCTGTGGATTCACAGCATCTGCAGCTGGAAAAAAAACAGCAGATGTGGCTTCTTGTTTCTGCCACATAATAGAATCTGGAGCTTTAAACTGGGCCTCATTGTGTCTGAGGGGGACCTTGAATTTAGAGGATGGCATCACATACTGTATATGTTTTATTTTTCTAAGTTTAATCTATATTAATGATCTGCTTTTCGTCATGCGGCCCACTACGTACTTATTTTCCCTCAAAGAATAGGACTGAATGAATGGAGGTTTATTGCAAGTTCACAACTGCACAACACACAACTTCCAGGATACATGCTCACGGTATTTGGCTAAACTCTTCTATGTCTGTTGGGGTCATGTTGGGGTCATGTTCCTTATCCTCTTGTGTTCTCCACAGACAGACTGTGGTACAGACAGAACCTTTGTGTATCTGCTGTCTGTGGCTGTGTGCGTTTCGAAGTACCTCGATACTTGTGGGCTGCAAAAACTGATTTTTGTGAACACAACATTGACATGTAATCACCATTTAAGTGGATATAGACGCAGGAAAGCCTTTATCATTAATTTGTTCGTTATCAGTGGTGTTTATGCCCACCTCATGAATGTGAGTTCAATATTCACTTTCTTTCAGCTGTTTCTGGTCTCTATCAACTCCTGAGGGAAATATCTGGTTCTTTAGCTGCTAAATGCTTCACTAAGTTTTCAGCTAATCTGTCTGTCTGCTGCTTCGTGTGGAGCAGGTAGTATTACGTGGGTTTATAGTTTTTTTTTTTAATGAAAACAGCTGCCTCTGAAAACAATACTTTGAGAGAGTGAGCCAAAAGACTAAAGCTGAACAATGGGCCAAATATTGCTTTTAAGCTCCATAAAGCAAGTGACAATTATCTGATAAACCTCATATTAGAAGTGTTTTAAGTTATAGGTTAAGTTACCCAATACTGTACTGAAGAACAATTTGAGAAACACTTTCCAATCTCTTCCACTTTATATTTCTGAGGAAGATGTTGTACTTTTTATTTAACATTTATAGTTAGTTATTTTGCAGATTTAGATTTTTATAATGATCAACGTCTGATGCATTGTTATAGAATACTTAATCAGCAACCAAAAATAGGCATATATTCTGTACATCGAGTACTTTTACTTATGATACTTTAAATTCATTTCTCTGTAATAGTTCTAAAAGTATTGAATCAGTCAATGACCAAATTACTTTTTCCACCACGGCCGTCAACACACTGCCACATTTATTTACTGTGAAAAATTGTAACAATAAGCCATTTATGGTTTTCTTGGCATTGAACATAAAAGGTAACAAATCTGTCGGCGCTCGCCTCGATCTATTTTAAATTGCTGCGGTTATTGTGTGCTTCCTCACGCTCACATTTGACAATACATTACTGATACTTTGCCGACAGTGAGAGTTCCAGCCCTGCTGAGCATAGCACTGACAAATTACATGTTAATAACCTGCTTAAATGTCCCAACACAGAGGTGCAGCAGGCTTCTTCAAGCCTTATTTCAATATATTAGTGCTCCTTGGGCTCCACTGCTGGACTGGATGCTGCCATTGTGAGAGGAAGTCCAATCACTGCTCAAGTGTTTACTTTCAACCTGGCATCTTGCCTCCACTATTTGATAGCCGGGGAATAAGGGTGTTGCTCTAGGCTTGTTGATTTGTTCATGCGTGTTTACAGAACTCCTCATAAATCCATAATCGTCCTCTCCGTGTTTCTCCTCTGCATCTCCATGAAGCAGGTGTTGGAATTTGGACAAGCTCGGTCAGTGGATGAGGACGGCAAAGACGACTAAGCCTCTTAAGTTTTGTGCCAGAGAGGAAAAATGTTTTTCATTAGAGTGATGATTTTGATAATCTCCACTGGATTGAGAGCAAGAAGTCCATACATGAAAGTCTGCAGGATATTTTTGTGTGTTTTGCAGTGAATTATAACGGATGGAAAAGATACAGCGTCCATGCACTGTGAAGGAAATACAGAGGAACATTATTTTGAATGTGAGCATGTTGATCATTGATATCCTAACAACTCTGATGAGTCTTTTATTTGCTGCCCTGCTCTCACCACATCTGTTTAAACCTGAGCTTTATTATCTTAATGGGGCATTAACACCTTTTAAAAATCCCCTCTTTGAGTGACCATCTGCTTTTATGAGGCCATTGCACTTCCTAGACAGCCAACTTTTCAATTTGTCGTTATTACCTTCTATAACACTCAAATATTTAGGAGGTGTTGTAAAAGTTCCTTTGCCATTTGAGGGCTTCTGATATCTTTTTGGCATTAACAGCGTGGATGATGCAGTAGCTCATATCCACATAGAGCTACTTAGCTTTGAGGGGAAAATTATCGGTACAATATAACACGGTCTTTACAACCCTAATAAGGGATTATTGTGTGTGAGGTTGGTGTCATTTTGGGCATCAGTGTTGAGAGGAGTGCCGCCATATGCTGGTAAATGTCTTTAAAACGATGTTGGTACACAGTTTGGTTGGGACCTGTACAAATAGTTTAGTTGTGGCTATCAAGGCGAGGCTGGAGCACCTGGAGGTTATAACAACAACAACAACAACAACAATAACAACAACAGCGTCAGAATCACGAATAGACATTACATTTGTGAACTCATATCCTGCTGGACGTTATCTTTGTTTTTCCGTTTGAAATATCATTGAATTTGATATCATCACCTATTGACACCCATGTGCTGCTGGCCGGGTGAGTTGATTCTACTAAACTATTTCATGTACTGACTTGAACCCTGAGGTTTCAGCTCACACTGCACTCCTCTGGTGCAGGGATCTTGGGACTGCGCCATTTATATATATTTTTATTTTCCTTTTTGTTATGGACTGAACATAGCACATAATTTACACAACAGTCATCACGGTCATGAATGTAATGTAGTTCAATACAGAGTATATACAATAAAAAGAAACATCCAAAAGAAAATATTGTTTACAGTATTAGGAGTCAGTCATGGCCCTTTATGTACAGCAGTAGAGGGTCCCAGATCTTATTATAGTATTTCAATTTATCATTGTTGTGATATCTGATCTTTTCAAGGCTGAGTACACTCCCCATTTCTCTTAGCCACATTTCATAACTTGGTGCTGAGTCACTTTTCCACATAAGCAGAATAATTTTTTTCGCCACAACCATACCTAAAGAAACAGCTTGAGCTTCATACGTATTAGCCAAAAGTTGAGCCCCTGTCCCTCCTAAGATCACAACCAATGGATCCGGTTTCAAAATCTTCTTAAAGATTTTAGAGAAGCATTGAAAAATATCAAACCAGTAAGAAGACAACTTTGTACAAGACCAAAGAGTATGAGCAAGTGTTCCTTCAGAAATCTTACATCTGTTACAAAGTGGGGATGTCGAAGGGTCAAACTTATGTATCTTGGTCCTGCAATAGTACAACCGGTGTAATGTCTTAAACTGTATCAAGTTATGTCGGACATTAACTGAACAATCACTTATATTTGCCAGACATTGTTCCCAGAACCCCTCGCCTATCTCCTCATTTAACTCACTGGCCCATGCCTGTCTGTGAACAGAGGAATCTTTAGGTGTACGCTCAAGTAAAGTTTGGTAGAAATATGAGACCGCCCCTTTCCAGAAGGGGGCAAATCTGTTGAGTAAATTTAGAGTTTCATGGCAGGGTTTGTTTGGATAACTGGGTATGTGTTTTTTGGTGAATTCACGTATTTGAAAGTATCTGAACAGATTGGAAGCTGGGATTGAATACAAACTCTGGAGCTGAGCAAAGGACTGTGCCATTTAAAGAGCGCGCGTTGTGATTTCCCTAAGCAATACGCATTGTGAAAACATGAATAAACAAACAAAGGGCCCATCCTGTTGTGTCATTGTTAAAGAGAGCGAATGGGCATGGACCTGGAGGAAGATGCATTACAAGTGTATTCAAGTGAAGAAGTCACGGCATACAAAGTTTAATATTTGATTCATGTGACACTGGTCCAACTCCATGACCTACAAAATATGTTAATATTAGTACTGACTTGCTTTTCCAAATACACTTGGAGAACGCATCATTTCTGCCTGCATTACCTTCATTGGCAACATTCTTCACCATCAATATCAAGGCTGACTTTATTTGTTGCCGGTGCGAGATTTGATTTGCAGTTCCATGATTAATTAACAAAATAAACAGCACAGAGTAACAGCACTAACAGAACATAAAACCAGTAACACACATCATAAAACCACCACGCATAAAGAGAAGACATCGTTTGGTATTCCTATCCTGAAGAAGCCGTATGAATGAGGGTGAGGTGATGTACACAGATGTGTTGGTAGGTTGAGGCTGCATCCAGACCATTACAGACACCCAGGCTAGGGAAACATGGTGGTTTTGGTTTAGTATTAAAAACTAATTCTGTCCTGTTTAGTGCTTTTCAATTTTCTTTTCAGTATTTAACTGAAACCATAATGTGTGCTCTGCGATAAACACACGTTAATCATGCTTTAGTTGCACTGAGAGGATATTGGAGGGAAAATGCAAGGCAGTAAAAATGTTACAGATACTTGTATTATTCATATTCCCTGTGATGTTCAATGTTGATAAAAAAAAGAACAGCGATATGTTTCTTGATTGGTGCTTGGACGTATGTGACATCACTATCGCCCAACTGGACCCTGTCGACTTTAAATCAGTGTAAAGACCCAGACAAAAGAACAAATACATAAATCTATCAATAGAAGTAACTTTTCCAACTACAGCATTTTCTTTCCTTCAAGTCGAACCACATTTTTCATATTAAGAAGCTGATTGAGAAAAAATATGTTTCCTGGGTCTTTAAAGCCTAACTTTAATGTTCTGCATTGAACAAACAATTTAATTATGTTTTCTAAAAGCCTCCAAAAAAATAATCCTTATCTATAAATAAGCATAAATATAAACACAATTAATATGAATATATAGCATTATTATCTTCACACAGTTTCCCCTACAGGAAAATGTAGATAGGCATCTATCGCCAACAGTGTTTTGTCATTATCATCAGCTTATATTATACAATCTACTTTTCTTACCTTTATAATTTCCCCCAAAATTGCCCAACATCTCAGTACGACGGTGCTAGTACAGATTCCTGACACAAACTGGCCGTTACCCACCGACCAACCAGACCATATTAATTACCGCTGCCACCTTGCTCACACAGCTCTGTCTGGCTAATTCCAGAGTGTCCTCCTGGCACAAGTCAATGCAACTTCAAGGCTCAGGGCTTCCTAGTAATTGGAACAAACATGGCAGTAGTGATGTTTGGAGCTAAATCTTGGCCAGAGGCACTGTTGGCTGCAATGGTATTATCCTCTTTGTCACAGCTCTCAATAAAGACACACAGTTCTAGATACACATACTGGCAAACCTCGTAATCCTAATTATAATAATCCTTTATGAAAATACCGTATTACAACCTGTCTGCAGAAGTTTGGTCCGTCAATTGATTCCTACGATTCGTGAATTTGTGCCCAAATACAAATGGCATTCTGAAACAAACTCTTGAAACATACAACATTGTATAAAATATACACCTATTTACTAGGTATGTAAATGTTGAGGTATGATTTAATTACAGTGTTGCAGAGTTAATGTGTGTTACCATATTAACTCTGGGTTATTGTACCTACCAGATGTTTGTTTGAAGCCGGGCCCCCTTGTTGATTTTACACACTAAACTGCATATGTTCGATTGTCTTGCCTGAAGAATTTTCTGTCCTTCTGAGCTTAAGTGAGCAGGCTGCTTTGAAGTGGCAGTCTCTCCCAGATCCTCTCTGCGCTCGGCAATTAGCCAGAGGGACTTTTGTTTCCTCAGTGGCGACTGGGACACAGGTATTGCCTCCTAGCCTACTAACCACAGGGCTGCTTTGTTTCTCACTCAGCCAGCCATGAGCAGTGTGCATGGTCTACCTCCTTCATCTCCCGAGCCACTGAACTCCTCTCTCCATAACATTTTGATGAAGGTGCTCTCAGGAAAAACATATTTCTGCATTTAGACAGCCTTTTTCTTTTTCTTCACCGCTGTGTAAAAAGGTTTGGATTCAGATTTTGAATGAACCAAATTGGCCCTTGCCTTCTCATTTTGCACCGCAGCCATTTCGTGGCGAAAATTGCAAATGGTTTGCATCCTATACTAAATCCTGATTATCCCCTCAACCACAAGGTCTATTTGAATCATTTCAAAAGGTATAATATACAGAAAACCCTTGTGAACATAGATAATAAGTTAATATATGTGTTAGTGGTATATTGGCTTATGATAGTACACAGAAAATAAATGGAAATGTATATATATATATATATATATATTAAAAAAAGATAATAATACAAATTGTTTCCCATATTATGTAGAACATAATTGGAAAAACAGAGTGTTTCTGTTTATTTATCACCAAAGTAATTATACATGTGAACTCACAATTGAATGACAGATAGTGTGAAGGCAAATAATTAACAGGCACGCTCAACTGCAGCTCATGATGGATACCTCGAAGCCAGCATACTAATAGATGCACAACAGTGGGAGCAGCCTCTGACCTGCTAATGAAATGATGCTGTGAACGTTCAGCATCCAATCCCTGAACTGCTTCCAGAGATGCCAACCAGCTGATTGAAACACTGCATCTTGGTTTGTATGTGAAGCTTTTAGGTCAAGCAGATTTGGAAAAAAAGGAATATGCAATTGTATTGTTAAACCGACAGATAATCATCATCTGGATTTTTCGCTCCGCTCAGCTTTACGGAGCTTTATAGCAGATTTCAGCTCATTGTTTAAATAAATGGAGAAAATAACTCCATCAGCAAACCCATAGAAACTCTGGTGTGTTCATCAGTTGTAGTGTCCTCTGGAAACTTAATTTTGTATCTTCTGTGCATCTCGCATTTTGTTATGTTGCGTATGCGTTCATGTGAAATTGATGTCCACTGAGAATGTTTTCTTCATTTGATTGTGTTTTGTCTATGTGGATGTGTTTTCCTGAAGTTGCACTGTTTCAGACGGTCAAATTCATGTCTTATTCTTGCTCTTTGGGGCATAGAAATGTTATTAACAAAACAAAAAGTGTTGTTGTTGTTATTATTATCTCTACCAGCAGAATCATGTGATTGCTGCAGTGTGTGCACGCATCCATGAGTTATTGTGTACTTATCTGTCTGTCCACTGCTAGTATCGCATTCTGCAGCAGCAAACTTCATTACATTTTGTGTGGCCAGTTATGGCAGCATGCTCAAAGACCTCTCGTGGTTGTGGTGAGTCAGGCTTTCACAAAATACTTGTTATTTCCTGTTTATCCTGCCACGGGCTGCCTGTAACTCTTAACAGCCCCTGGTTGGGGGGCACGAGTGATACAACAGCTGAGCGTATCTCTGTGGCCAGAGACACACTGGAGGAAAACCATAGACTGTATGTCAATGGGGACAACAGTTTTGTGAGCGGTGTGTTTGGCTAACAGCTAACGGCACTACACACACAGCTGGCTGCATCGCCGCTGCTCAGCCGGTGCTCTGCGGCCGGAGACACGGTTATCCTGATCCTTTTTATTAGGCATCAACCTCATGTTTACCAAAATAGACCTGAAGCTAAAATAAACTCGTCAAATTGCGGTTAAACCCGTGGGACGCCGATGAGACACGCGCCCGCACAGAGCCGGTGCTGACATCTGCACACGGAGATTAAAATGAGAACATATCTGTTGTGAGAGACCTGCGAGTGAAAATTGTGTCTGATATACTTTCAGTCTAGACGCGGGGTTATCCAATTGTGGTTTGGGTTCATTCAATCAATATTACAGCAATAGTGCAGACACACCTGGCAGAGATCTGCACTCTACTGAGTGCACCTCAGTAGGTATTATTATTATTTTTATTCCGAACTATTACTCACCACAGCCCAAATCAACAGGATACAGATAAGATAAGACAAAAATATTAGAAATAGAAAGGATTACATTTGTCACAGTAGCTTGCATCTTTGTTTTATGCTCATCCACAGTATTACAATACCATTGAGGAAGAGTGATGTTCCTCTTGTGTTATGATCAGAGTAAATTACTTTGACGTACCAATCCTACTCTGTCCCGAAGTCAAGGAATAAGACGAAAGATGTCTTTGTTCCAGGCGTGAAGGTTTTGCACTTACAGACAAATATAGTTGGATGAGAGAGGGATAGGAGCCAAGAATAAAATTATTGAAATTTCCAATCTGGAGCTGAACAGCAGTTTGAGTAGAGATGAGATGCAAACCAAGAATCCCTTTGGGGGCGAAGGATATGGATTGTAGGATCCTGCTGCTGGTCCACAGAGAGCAGGCAATCACTCAGCTGTTTGATATCCTCTTGTAGGTTGTGCTTGATGCTACTGTCTGCCTTTTACTCACCCTGAAGAATATCTGATGATATGATCAGTGTTTTTTTTATTCTTTTATGTATGACACCTTTTAAGGAGCAGACCTTTGCTTTCTGGGGTTGCAACTCCCAGAGAGTCTGTGTGTTGCATTGCCAGCCCTGCAGCCTGTTACGAGAGATCGTATGTGTTTCAGGTTATGGATCCCAGTGGCATAATGAAATAGATTGCTTACTGAATGCAAGAGGAGCTGTCTGTGTGTGTGTGAGTGAGAGAGAGAGAGAGTGTGTGTGTGTGTTTATGGATACAAGTGATATTTTATAAGTTCCTCCACATTTAACACATTTGCACTGAACTCACTCACAAATAAATCATACATGCCTGTGGTTTTCACAGTATAAAACAGCTTTTGGTTATAACATACAGTTTTTAAAATACAGGCTGTTCACATTTTCATTGAGCGAAACTGGGCACAGATGTCTCTAATGTAATCTTCTCAATCTGCTATTAATCACACTGAACAAAATGGAGGGAAAAGACTGCAATAAAGGTCATGAAAAGGTGGATTTTGTAGGCTGCTGTCTCACGATAACTATAAGCAACACATGCGTTTAGCATAGAGTTTAACCCTTACTTTTGTTAAAAGGTTTACTCATACTAATTTATTGTAGTGGCAAACCCAACCATGACTATCCTCTTTCCATTTCTTACGCACACAAACTTCATCTCAGCAGTTGTGTCCAGGGATTCAACAGCGCTGGAGGCAGCAGGATCACAACTCTATACACGGTTCAGGTGCAGTTTCGTCCAAACGCATCAGCCTCAAGCCGGAGGCACCTGCTGCAGCGAGCAAACAAGGCCTTCACTTGCAGACGTGCATTTTGGTCGATGCGCACAAGGAGCCAATTATTCAGAGAAATCCTGTTATGGCATAAAAAAAACAGAACTTGTTGTCACGCGCTGCAGTAACCTGGTTAATCTAACATGCAGCTGACCGTCAAGACGTCTCCAGTCTTTCACAAGCCCCACTGCTTGTTATACAGAACGTTCGCCTAATTTAGATGTCTTATATTAGATTATTATACTCAATTTGGTTTGAAGAAAGGTCGAACCATCAGCATGTCTTTGATCAAAGGCTGGCTCATGTTTAGAATATGTCATATATAGTTTAAAGAGTTGCAGTCCAAGTTATTGTATTTATTTATCAATAGTATTAATCCAATTTAGAATATATGAGGGCTAATATTAAAATTATTGTAGTTGAAATTGCAGGTCACCTGGCGAGCTTTGGCTTGTAAAGATATTTTTTCTTACATAACCCTTAGCAACTGTAAAGCAATGAAAGACATTTACTGACCATTAAAAATACATACATAGAACCATTAGGTCTAATATATAGATCCAAAAGTCTCAAAGCGCTATATGATTATATTTCTGACAAAGAAGTTTGAAAGGGTTTTCAACCTTGAATCCAGGCTTTTTCTGAGGCTGGTGTCAACAAGTCGGGACAATTTCCTGCATGCAGACTCTTCAGATGCAAAACGAATCAATTTACTCATATTATATGAGCAAAAGATGTTTGCTGCAGTTGAAGTTGGTGGTGATAGATTGCTCATTGCTGTTTCCCTGACAGCCTATTCATGTATGTTTGCATCTTGTAACCAAAATGTTTTTTTCTTTCTCTTTTATGTTGTCTTTTGTATAAATTTGGCAAAAGAAAAATACATTTTATAAATAAAACTTGGACCATTTGCATCTGCTCTCTAAATTAGCAAAGGACTGTTGTAGACACATTTTAAATGTTCACTTTAATATTTCATTTGACGCAGCTGCCAGAAGAAAGACAGCAGAGACAGAGGACAAAGGCCACAAAAAAGAGAAGAGAGGGCCTAATAAGAAAAATAGTGGTGATAACAGACAAACTGCTGATAAAAAGTAAAAAGGGACACTGAGTGGCAGCTGTATTTTTCCAAAACTAATCACATTTAGGAGTTCCGATTTGCAGGAAATTAACATCAACTTTGCATCTCAAGGACCCAGACATCCTGGCTAAATTTGAATACTGCCACCAACCTTTTCTTTTAAATAAATTAGACACCCAGGCTTCCTGCACTTTATTTATTCATACTTTTTTCTTTTCCATTCTGATCTTGTATTGCTTGAAGAGCACTCACCAATTTGTGTTAGTTGCTAGAAAATCACCCACCAGTCATTTAAGCCACTGATTGTTTTTTTTGTGCGTTTTCATGTTAATTCTCTAATCCAGATATTTAAATTCATAGAGACATCAGGCTAGCACCTCAGTGGTTCTCTCTCTCTCTCTCTCTCTCTCTCTCTCTCACGGTCAAAGTCATTACGGCTGACAAACTGTATTCAACCTAAAGAGCGAGCAGTCCTTGAGGTGAACTGAAGCCTATTACCAAGCTATAACAACAATGAACAGCTTTAGAACAAGGATTCATGTCGCATATTGAGACGTTAAAGCACAGATCATAAATTAATAGTTGAGTATACCGTGCTCACGGTGTGGTTTAATAGTTTCATTTCTAGGAGAGAGCATAAAGAGCTTGATATATAGTTTTTATAAAACCATACATGAAATGTGCAGCCTTGCAGCAGAGACACACGGCTGCTCATGTTTCCCCCACATCTCAAATCCTACTTTAACCGCAGGGTGTGCCTACATATGAATTAAGCCATCACCTTTGTATGAGTTCAGAATATTGATCATATTTTAGTATTGCCCCACAAGAAAAAAAGAAATAAAGAATTAGACTGTCTTCAGTGTCGAGTTCTTTTCAAACACATCGCCGGTGTATTTCTCAGTGTTGGAAGAAGTATTCAGTACCTAAAAGTAATAGTACCAATCCTACAATGTAAAAAACATTATTATCACCAAAATGTACTTAACGTATTGAAAATGGGAACTCCTTCTGCAGAGACCTGTTACTAATATATGTGTCATGAGATGATTAATGCGAGAGGAAAGTAGAAAAGACTAAAGGTCTGCCACACAAATCTGTCTGCATTTTCTGTACTTTTCTCTAATCTTTACCCTTTTGTGAAATATTGGAAAGTTTTGCCGTTTTGTGCGTTGAGCATTGAAATTAAACCAGACGTTATGAGAAATGTCTCTTTGGTGGAACCGCTAACAACTCAGACAAATGAAACATCACAAGCAGCCCAGACTCTACTTCTGTAACAAATCACAAGACTAATCGCTTGTAGCCACTGGTTTATTCTTTAACAAGGCATGGTGTTTCATAAGCTCATCATACATCACCTCTCAAATACATGTTGTGCGTTTATTTCCCTTTGAAATGTTGTGATGTAGAAGCATATACTCAAATAATCTTTATTAAATGTGCTTCATTTCTTTCCACCACTGGTCTTTCACATGCTGTAACCTGGCTGATAGATGTATGGAAACACTTACAGGCCGCTCTGTCTTCTGTACTGGGTTCACAGCTACACCCTGCGTGTGGTCGGCAACGGGATCAAGGCTCAGAGTGCCAACCCTGAAGTGAAAGTGAAGGGAGCAGACCCTGTGATCAATCAGATCATTGACAAACTGAAGCACATCAATCAGGTGAGCCGCTCTCGTTGTCTCTGCATATTTACTGCATCTACATTATAGGATTTCTTTCTCTTTTTTGTGCAGCTCTCACTCCACTTTAAGTCTATAATTCCATCGCTCATTCTTTCAAACATATGGTATCTGTCTCCTCAGGCAATATGCTAAGTCTCTGTGCGTCTTTGTGAGTTTATGGAACATTAAGCAGCTCTCGTTAGCTTTTGGCTTGTTTTTCAAGGTGCACAGAAAAGAAACAACTGCTCACAAAGCTGTAGCCTCTAATTCGTGACCTTTTGAATAATAATCATATCATCTTTCATATTACCAGTAAGTACCGACTAATAGAAAACTAGTCTCAAATGCAAAATCATCTCCAGGCAATGAAAAAAAAAATCAATTGTTATACATTTAGAAACCCATTTTGTCTGGTTTGCGTGTCTTTATATTTACAAAATTCTTTTTCTGCTCTTTGTCAAAATCAATGTAGCTTTTCTATCACCCTGCCTGCACGTCTGTGCTGCTGTGGCTCCTTTCAGTGCTGTTTATCTCTCAGTATGATGAGATTAGGGCAGTTTACTGGAGCACTTTCTCTTCTGCAGCTTCTATAACAGCTGCTGTAGCAGCTTCTGGGTTGTTGCACTGCAGCAGCAGCTTCACATGTCTGTTGCTTTGGTTTCCCAAGTGGCAGGCTGAAGGCCAGGTCATCTCTCTTGACCTCGAGCTGGCACCCCCTCCCTGACTAATTCACACCATCTGTGGGATGTCGGAACACATAAATCTATATCATAAGCGTTGGAGAGCACCTGATGTGCCTCGTTGACATTCACTGTGTAAATGTCTTTCTCTCTGTGTGTGTTTTTGCCAGCAGCGTCTTGAATGTGCTTCTTTGCGTACGTCCTTTTGGTTCCGTGAATTTTAAACTGAAGGAGAAAAACTGTGTTATGCTTTTAAGCTTATAAAGGTAAGAAAGTGCTGCACATGATTTACTGTCACCATGAAACAGATCACGATCGTCAGAGATTATGTAATCATGTATAATCTTCTTGGAGCAAGTCCTTCAGTGACGGTAAACATACTCAGTCGTCTGCTGCTTTGTTTTTAAACTGAGGCGTTGTGGGAACCCGTTTGTGCCGTCACAAGCAGCGATGAAAAATGACACTTGGGCATAACACTTATGTCTAGCTCTTTATCAGTTAACTCACCCATCGGAGAGAAAACTGTGGTGTGTGAAGAACATTGAGGTAGGCTTGTAGCAAAGATACAAGAATAAAACAACACTCACAGTGTGACATTAGATTTTCATATTCACAGCTCATTCAATAATCTGGGTTTTGGAGTTCTAACAGTGTATCGAAGTTGGGTTTTCTGCTTCAGTTTTGGAATAATGTTCTGGTTTCAGCACCTTCACAGTTGTTTTTGAAATGTCTTGAATTTTTGAAGAAATCTCTTTCACAATTCAAAGACAGTGACAGTAGATACATGATTTAAGTCCAAAGGTTGCTACGGGCTCTTCCAGGAACAATCTTCCAAGTTTACTTGGAAATGAAATAGAGTTAGTTTTTTTTATAGATGGATAAGAAGAAAAGTTTGGTATGAATGGAATCCAAACACCTTACGCTGATTTACTCTCTACCAATTGTCATAAAAGAATCTGCCAATGTCAATACATATAAAGGATTTGTTCAGCAGAGGCAATATGAAATGAAATGATAATGAGTTATATGATGTGTTTTCTGTCATGATCCGACCTCCCATTAAGTTGGTCTAAAAACAAAGTAATGTTTATTACAAAAAGACATCATCTTCATATTATTTTATTTGCAGCGTCAGTTGTTTGGTTGGTCGACCACTTTGATCCCGACTGTGTTTTGCCGTGACGTTTTACACAGACATTCGACTTTGAACCCTGACTTTGCATCCAACACCTCCAGCAGGTCAGGTTTTCACTTATCATGTGAAAACAAAACCACAAAAAAAACATTTTTGTAAAGGCAGTCATGGTTCCCAAATGATTTATCTTGATGACTTTGGTTGATGCTCTGACTTTTCCTCTGGTGCCACAATGAGATTAGTATTGGATGGATTGCAGTGAAATGTGATACACACACTCACATCCCTCTCAGGATAAATTGCACTAACTTTGGTCCCCTGACTTTTCATTTAGCGCCATCATTCATCAACATGTTTATTGGTCCAATGTGACCAAATACCTGCAAAACTAACAACATTCTCATCAGCCTCAGCTGCACTTAGCGCTTAGCAAAGACTCTTAATTTTCTTTAGACCTGAGGGCTAGTGAAACTTAAACATTAGTGAAAGAGATTCACACCGTGACAAATTAGATTAGATTAGATTAGATTCAACTTTATTGTCATTACACATGTACAAGTACAGAGCAACGAAATGCAGTTTAGCATCCAACCAGAAGTGCAATAGCAGTTAAAACCAATATTGAGCTATCTTCTAAATACTCTCATCAGCATCCTAACAATTAACCAGCTACATTTCAGCAAGAATATGATAAGATCGTTAGCATCATAAATTGACAGAGCAGCTGTATAAAATCACTGAAATATCCGATTGGCATGATGATTCATAGAGCTCAACAACACAAACTCGTCCTACGCTTCAAACTATGTGACAAATGTCCTTATCTGAACCCCAACCACAATCTTTTCTAAACCCTAGTAGCGTTGTTGCTTAAATCTAAGGATGTTGTTTCCATGTGAACGTTTAAAAAATAAAAATACATCTAACGAGAGGAAACTGACATGCAAAGGAGACACATGCAAAAGTGATGCAAGATGGAGACGTAGAGTGTCATAGTTTGAAGCGTAGGGCCACGAGTTGGGAGTCCGAACGTGTGGACAGAAACAAAGCCATGTTGGACACTCTTGAGCAAAGACATTACAAGTACAGTATATCAGCCACAGCTCCAGCAACCCCCCACTTAAGTAATAACAAACAAAATACTTTGCTAATTAGTCCCTCAGAATATAAAAATAAAGTATTCAAATGAAATCTCTGAGGCATTGACAGCATTTCTGGTCATCAAACACAACACAAATGGAACACAGGAGTCTGTTTTTTAGCTGTTGGTCTTTCAATAAGTTCATGTGAGGATAAAACAAGAACCTCCAAAAACGTAGCACTTATTACTTAAACGCTGAGATTAGTGTTTATTACTCTGTAAAGGTCATCCAGTCATTGTTAAAGCTGTATTTCGTGCAATCATTTCTGAGATCTTCGAGGCACCAAATGCATCTTCAACAATTTGAAAACATTTGAAGACACTGACAACAGATAACAATTTTACTCCAGCGTCTATATTTTGCAGCCATTCTTTTCTGTTTACTTCGTGGGTTTAATCTGAATGTGGCCAATTTAAAACCTTGTGAAGTGTGTCAGTAGTGTTAAAAAAGCATGTCTTGTAAAATTGAAAGCCCTCAAAAAGTTCAATTTTTGTATTCAAAATCTATTTGTGTCGAATTCAACACCTTTTGCACAACTGCTGTTTCCCAAATCCTCATGTCCTGTGCCAGCAGTGCCTCCAGCACATGCAGACAAAAGATAAATAAAGACACAATGCCTGTTCAGCTGGGTGAATAGGGAACCTTGTCTGTTTTAGTCATGATGATAACCATCCAGGTCTTGTGTTCAATGAGCTGTTCAATGCTGTAAGCTATTTCATGGTTTTGGGGTTTTATGGGAAGTCAAGATGCAAACAACCTATAATTAATTGTAGCAACATCTCGAGTACACTCGAGCCAAATTATCCTCCATCTCTAGCTCAAACTGATTCTCAAACAGAGGTGCTTTGTTGTTTTCTCCCAATCACTCTTGTGGATAATAAAGTTTACAGAGGCTTTACCACCAGGATTTTAAAATGTGTTTTCTGTTTGTATCTCTCATGTGAGAACAACAGCATTTGTAGTTAGTAAAACCCAAATGTGATCATGCAAATGATGACGTCAGTTAAAGCAGAATGTGTGTGTGATGTTGTCGTGCTGCAAAAAGTCTCACCCAAAAAGTCTCACCCAAAAAGTCTCACCCAAAAAGTCTCACCCAAGATGTTACGCGCTACTGAGGTTTCCTCTGATTGAATCCACACCACACTGCCACAACTGATGTTCATGCACTGAAGCACTAAATGCAATAAAAGATGGAGGTCTTGATCAGTCGGTGTAGATATTTGGTAAAAAATGTTCAGAACATATGGACAATAACAGATTGGTTGAAGTCTGATATCAGTCTGTGGAAGCTTGAGCCCTGCATGAAAAACCGTCTCTTTCATTTGAATGTCTGTTGGCACAGCACGGCTGACACACAGAGGGCCTCTGTAAAACAATGCAGGCTTTTTCTTATTTTTATATAGGACTTATTATTATGGATTCTTATATACATATATATATATATATATATATTAAAAAAAACACCTCATCAACCCATCAGGCCTGATACAAAGAAACCCTGCTGTCTGAAGTATACATATGCGTTTGAGCACAAGCTTTCTGAAGCAGTGAATGCTTTTAAGAGAGCTAATTAATCAAAATGGTCCATAGACTCTGAAGTATGTAATGTATTGTGCTTTAGAGTCACACAAAGTATACACATTACATCTATTTTCATACCATATGGTGACATAGCGGAAGGTGAAATCTTACAAGCGATGTTGTGTCTAAGAATTGCAGACTTTTCTATAACACATCTGATTCTATTCATTCAACAGCTTGTACGTTCACAGTCCTTGAGTCTATTTGCATTATCATCTCATTGATTTACAAATATTTCTGATTGGCATCTCATTAGCCTGTGAAGTGCTGCACAAGTGGCAGCCTGTGTCGTCTGAGCGGAAATGTCATTTAACATCCGTTTTCAACCCTCAGATTGTATTCCCCTGCCACGTTCAAGGAGTTTGTCACACGTGTTTTGAGGCACACAGCAAGTTGAACAGAATACATGACAGGAAGTGCATGTAATTCAATGACAATGTGGCTGTTTATGATATAAACTGGGGGTTTTCGGAAGATATGTTGATCACGTGCAGATGTAAAATGCAGCTGGTGTTAAATGATGATGATTTGACATTTTAATTTATTGGAATCTTTTGTGGTCGCTGAATACTGGATGCAAGGGGATGAAGTATATGTGGGGGGTTAATGGCAGCTCAGCTATGACCGGCCAACACATCAATTATAACAGTGCGCACACTCATTCCATTGTGCTCATGGGTGCCTGTGTGAATGTCGTTTATATTCACCACACAGTATATTACTTCTATAAATCACTATGGTACTGGTGCACCTTGTTGATAAGATGCAACTTACCTTAATGTATATGTGCATGAATGGCAGGTTGCCTGTTAAAAAGGAGAGACAATGTACACTGACATATTATTTGGATAAAGGAAACAGGTGAAATTGTTACCTTTTAAAGGCGCCACTGTTTGGCATTTTATGAGGATAAGAGTGATGTGTCCACGCAAACATTTATATTCATGTTTTTCATATCAGAAATGTTCTTGACTCTTTCCATTTATACGCCCCTGACCTTGACGAACTGTGCAGAAACCGCTCAAAGTTTCTCTAGAATCGAATGGAATTGTATCATTACTATTCCACAGCCGAGGCTGCGGGAAAACACAAAACAGCAGTGCAGCTATTGACAAATTCATCATGCAATCTAAGTGTACAAACTCTAGATTTCATCATCTTGCTCATCAGCAGCTCTTTCCTATGAATTATTTGTTGGCTCCTCTCCTTCTTGCGTGTCCGCTCCTCTTGATGTGGTAAAACCCATTAAGAATCTATAAGTAGGCCCTGTCCCTGTGTCTCTCAATCAAAATCAGGAGCAAGCAGCTCCTCACCCTGTCTGTTGGCTGAATTATTTACCAGTCATTGATGTGCTGGTTGACCAGCAGCTTTGTTTGTGAATTATTCATGCCCCCTCTTCTCTTAGTCCAAACATTAACACTGAGAATGAGTCTGTAAAGTCTTTGCCAGGGCTGTGAAAGCAAGTCTTAATTGGAGACAAATCTCAAAACCTGCAGCATAATAATTTGTTTTCTGACTCATACTTGTTGTATCATCCATTATACTTTAGCACAGAAAAGAAAAACAAGTCCAAAACCACATATCTGTAGATAAAAACTCTATCTTCAATAATTACATGTGCTTATCCAAGATTAAAGTCAAGTTTGAGCAACATCAGCAGAATCCTCTGTATAATTAGTCATAAGTTTAAGCATTCAAGTTTAACAGTATTGCAAAATATTACAAAATCCCATCTGAATAATACATGTGTTCAATTTTTAAGAACCTTTTCTCCTAAGAATTGCATTCATATGTAGTTATTTTTGCCTTGTAGTGATACAATATACATCAACATATCAGACCAACTGTCTTATATTTTGATGTAAATGTCTAACAATGTTGAACACATTTGCCTAAAGTCCACAGTAATATTTTCTCAAATATCACCAAACATATGGCTGATATGGTTGAGTTTAGATTATTGGAAACACTTGGTTATGGTTCAGGGACGAGGCTGGAATCTTGTTTTCTAACATCACTACCTTGTTCATGACTCGCAGCCCCATGTCCACTTGTGTCTTCTGAAGACATGTCTTCAAAAAACGTATGAAATATATATATTTTTTTAAAGCCAAGCAACACCCTTAAGAGCAGGACACTTGTCTTTAGAACCGGAGTAAATCATGCATTTGTTGGTGGCTATTTTCAACCATGAATTAATCCACATTTGGGGCATTAGCAAGTATTTGAGGGTGCAGATGGGTATATGTGTGATCTTCTAGTAAATTGCAATGCTCATGTTCTTTGTAAAGAAGGAATATAACACTGAGTGCAAAGTTGTAGCTCGTTAATGTGTTTTTAATTGTTTTTGGACAACAATGAAGTGCTACTGCATAGAGGAATCAGCTATATCAGGCTTTATGTGCTAGTAGGATCACTTCTTCTTTTGGTTTCTGGAAATAGGACAGATGGTTAATTTTAATTATAATATTATTCTAAAATTCACATTACATTACACTTAGGTAATGCTTTTATCCAAAGCAACTTACATGCTATACAGTCGACCATAGACACAGCAACAGTGAGCAGTTAGGGTTAAGTGTCTTGCTCAAGGACACATCGACATGGACTAGCGGAGGCGGGAATCGAACCATCGATCCCCTGATTGAAAGGCGGACCTGGTATTTCAGACGTCCCACTCCCACACAATATTTTCCGTCTCCTTTCCTTTCGGATGTCTGAGCTCCTCTTCCTATCTATAAGGCTGAGCCCAGCCACCCGATTAAGGAAGCTCATATTGGCTGCTTGTAACTCATTTTTTTGGCCACCAACTAAAGCTCATGACCATAGGTGAGGTGGCAGAACGTTGATGGACTGGTAAATCGAGAGCTAAGCCTCCCGACTAAGCTCCCCGTTCACCAAAACGCCCATATCACTACTGAACAGCCTGAAGAGGACCCCGAGGTTCTAGAAAAGCTCGGGGCAGTGACTCTCCTCCATCCTGGAGGGTGCAGTCCGGCAGAGAACCATGGCCCCAGACTCGGAGGTACTGACTCTCATCATTACTGTATGTTGTAATTTCTAGTCCGGCCTCTCACTCACTGATCCGCTTTGCTGATGCTGCACTTGGTCTGGATCAACACCCTGTCAGTGTTGCTGCAGTGAGGGAGATGAAAAATGACAGTGGGTGTCATGGGAGCCGACTCACGGCCCGACACTCTTCTCCTCTGCCTGGCAAATACGATCATTGTAAGATCTCTCCTCCACCCTCTATTTACAGATAGTAGAGTGTGTTCAAAGAGAATACTGATGAGCTGAAAAAGCCACACACAATTTTATTCCTCCATCTCTGAAGGTGTTATTCGTTTTGCCACATGACACCCGACACCTCTTTAGGAAATGTAACCTATACATACTCTGCTCTGTACATTTTGTTTAACTACAAATGTAGTATATTATTTAAGGACAGTCAATCTTTGAAACTTTTAATTATTTGCAGTTCTAGTTGTGAAGGCAGGATAAATGATTATAATCATACTTTTACAAGATACAGAGTAACATGGCCATCACCTTGTTCTGTTACTGTAGACACAGCTAGTGTACATACCTTAATGGCCTAAGGTCACAAATTGGAGTTGACAGCTGAGTTAACATATTAAACTGCAGTAAAGAAGACCTGTTTTCTCCAGTGCATGATTTTGTGTTAGAAATGCTAGAGCAATGGCGTGGTTTATTATTTTTAATGCTTCTAGCAGTGGAAAAAGTACAATCACAGCATTAAAAAAATATGTACAGTTGAATTTGTCAAATATTTTACATTTACCTACTTGAGTTTATTTATTCCTGAGGCAGATGCCATAATAAATTAATCTGTGCTAATAAATAAATACAATAGTTGCACTGGGGCATTCTCAACTTTGAAAAAGAAATAAAAATACAATGGATAGTATAATCATGTGATACCAAGCAGAACGCACAAAAAACAGCTCTATACACATCATATGCACAGCTTTAGTGTCTGTGTGGTGCATATTTGTGTGTGTGTGTGTGTGTGGAGGTGCTATTCATTATTCTGACTACCTGTGTGAAGAAACTGTCTCTGAAATGGGTGGCGCGGGATTTAATGCTCCAGTAGCATTTTCCAGATGGCAGGAGTGAAAATAGTGTGTGGGCTGGATGACTGGTGTCCTTGATGATGCTGTGGCTTTCCTTATGCAGCGGGTAATGAAGATATCATGGATTTGTTGTAGGTCTGTGCCAGTACATTTCTTGATGCTGACTTAACATTGCTGTGCTGCAGGCTCCAGAGCTGTGTAGTCAAACCTGCTAAAGCATATACTGAGAGTGAGATGCAGCCAGTCAGAATATACTGTCTATGGTGCAGCCATGAGAGTTAAGCCAAGTCTCAGTTACCATGCGTAATCTTTTGAGATGCCTCACAGCCTTTGTTGTGATTTCATGAAAAAGCAGCTTGTACTATGAAGACATTTGTGATGAGTACAGTGGTGAATATGAAATGTATTAAATATCTCAGGTGGCCAGGGCTTGTTTCCAGGGTGTGTATCTGAGGTAACCGAAGACAGGGAATGCATGTAACAATCGGTCAAACAGAAGCAATGGGAGATTTTCTACTGTGCAATCGCTCTAGCAGCTCTGTGAGGCTCCACCTGGGAAGGCACAGTAGTGCTTTGAGATGCTACTGTGTCACAAAGACCATGTTTACATGCTGATGTTTAGCAGGTACAATGTTTACCATGCTCATCATCTAAGTGTATCGTGTTAGCATGGTAGCATTTGATAATTAGCACTAAACCCAAAACATGCTGAGGCTGATGGAAATCTGTTCCAGGTATTTGGTCATAAACTAAAGTATTGGACAAAAGGGACATTTTGACATGATGATGATAAAAGAAAGGTCTGAGGTTTGCCACAGCCAATAGGATTCATCCCCAAGGCATCGTGGATAATCGCACCAAATTTAATGACAATCCATTAAATAGTTGGTGAGATAATTTGGTTTTGACTAAATCTATGTAAATCTTATTGGTGAAATTCCCCAAAATTGCCTCAAGAATACTTATCAAAAGAGTCAACTGCATTTTATAGGCTTAATAAATCATGTTAGTTTGCAGTGGAGAAAGTTAAACCACATTCATCTGGGAACAGAATTATTTGTGTTATTTTGTTCTTGATAAGTAATGTGGAAATACATCAATATTGGAATACACTGTTTTGTGTGCAGCAAGTAACGAGACAGACAGACAGACAGACCACAATAAAACTCCATCTAACAATCTTCTTTGTTGTCTTAGATTGTAGCCTGCGTGTTCACTGTTTCCAAGAGTGAACAATTACTCATATTGTTTGGTGTCTAATAAGTTCCCTAATTTCCACTCTTCCTGCCGTCATGGCTTTTTTATTCTCATTGTTATGAACAGCAGATTTTCTACTGATTGTGTTTCCTGCCAGCGTAGTGGTTGCCATAGATATTTGCTGGTGCATTTAAATAACATTTAACCCTTTCCACAGTTGTGAGGTGGATCCCCCCGGGGTAATTTAGACTCAAAGAGGTTGAGAACCACATGCTTAAATTAGCTGTAAAGCGCATACAGAAAAAGGGGAACATGTATGTAGGGGAACTCAGTGCACACAGTATTGTCATCAGATTGGAAGCAGTTTTGTTTTAGAAAAGAGTAACTGGTATTTGGTGGTCATTAACTCTCCACATGCGGCAGTAACAGCCAAGCCTGCCCAAGGGTGCCTTCCCAGAGCCGTTTCTCATCTGGAGATGCATTGAACGAAATCAGAGCCCCTGTCTCACAGCCAGTGTTAGACAAAGCCCCATGTCATTCACAGAAGTGAGGCCAATAACACAGTTCAGTGTGTGTCAGAAAGAGCAGTACAGCTGCTCAACACAATCAAAAAGAGCCGTTACTCCCCTGGTCCTCAAGAGTGGAATAATCAAAGTGGCCTGCTGATTGACAGACGTATTCAAACACGACAAATGTTTCCCCAGCCTTTTGTACACATGAGTTTGCTGTGTAAAATCATTGCAGAGGCTTGATTAATTAATTACCACTGTTTCATGGAAATCATATCAACTGCCACTTGTCACACAAACCAACAAAACATTTTTTTATATGGCGCTTTTGTTTGAATAATTATATTGTCAAATGGACCACAACAATACATTGTTGCGGCTGGTAATGATAATAATAATAATGTATTTTTATAATGTAAATAACGTAGCAGGACAGTGTATCTGGGATTGACTTAGAATGTACAGTGCTCATATTCATCGTAATCAAGGAACATGTCCCTGCAATGCTCACTGATGTGTTTTTAAATAGTTTTGGCACGTCAATGGAGGTCTACCCCACAGAGAAATAAGCTGTATCAGACAATGCTCGTTAGTGGCATCAATTCATTGTTGTTTTGTTTCTGTATTGTATTTTTCCACAATAAGAAAAACACATTGTCTTGTCTTTTAGTTTGGGTTTCCTATTCCTCCAAAGTATGTGTATGTGTGACAAACCAATGTATAGGACTGAACTGGGAACAGAAAATATTCTACTGGTGAAGTCAATAAGTAACAAAGTTTTTCCAATTGTCAACTATTCTAAATAAAGTTGTAACTTGAGACTTGAAGGTCATGCAGGTGAAAGATTGAGAATCTAATTATGTGTAAAAGAAAATGCCACATTTCCGTCCCACACCCATTCATACATATATACACATGCTTACATATGCAAAAGTATTAACCGTTCACCTCGTCGAATACTATAAATTAGGGAATCTCAGAGTCATATTATTTCACATGTGCATTACATTTCATTTAGCTGACGCTTTTATCCAAAGCGACTTACAATAAGTGCATTCTACGGTTACAAACAAGAATCAGAACAACAAGAATCAAGAAGGTACAATTTCGTCCAAAAGTTCAACTACAAAGTGCTATCAGTAAGAGCCATTCCAGTGCTACTAAAGTGCTACATCCTTTATTCAAGGTATAGTCGGAAAAGATATGTTTTTAGTTTGCGACGGAAGATGTAGAGACTTTCTGCTGTTCTGATGTCAATGGGGAGCTCATTCCACCATCGAGGAGCCAGGACAGAGAACAGTCCAGACTTTGTTGAGTGTTTAGCTCGCAGTGACGGAGCTACAAGGCGATTGGCAGAAGCCGAGCGGAGCGCACGAGTTGGGGTGTAAGGTTTTACCATGTCCTGGATGTAGACTGGACCAGATCTGTTCGTAGCACGGTACGCCAGTACCAATGTTTTCAAACCCACACCTGCTTCTATACCGGTGTTAGCGATAATTAGCTACAGCTGAGTTGACTACGCCCCAGGTCGTTAGTGTGATGGCCGCCAATAGTGCTCTGGCTCAGGACAATAGCTGGGTTTCCCTTTAATCAGTGAGGTGAGAGTTTCCCAAGAACAGCTGCTTCTTGCCAAAAGTGAACCAGGACAGGATCTGTTTACCTCAAAAGTTGAAAGTACAACTAGAGCCTAGTCCCAAGTACAGTTGGATTACAGAAGTACACTTTAACCCTAGCTAGTTCAGTTGCGTTTAAGTCACTTGACCAAAGCAAAGTCCCGGCTAAAACGATTCAGATAGAAATGACAGTACAGATTAACAGTCTACTAGAAATAGTCTAGTAGAGATAGTTCCGCAAAATAGTAGAACTAATACAGCAAGTACAATAGGAATATAGCAGATAAACCTCTTTAGAGAATGTACTCCAAGATCCAAGAGCCAAGATCCAAGAAGTCCAGTAGTCTTGAGGAGTCACCAGTAGAGAGATGCACACTGTGCAGTCTACTGTAATCATTGCAAGATGCTGTTCCTTGTGTAACAGTGCTCAGAGTTGACAGCCTTTGAGCCACACTGAGCCCTCAAGCAGTGCTCTACCTCCCGACTCAGTGAAACTCATTGTGCAATACTGTTCTCACATGTTTGTGCCTTATTTTGTATATTTGTCTTGTACTATTAGCAATTAGCAATCACCTCCTTTTTTGTATTCTTCATTTTAATTCTTTAATTCTTGTAATTCTGTGTGGAAGCAGGACTTAGCAAAGTAGGATTTTCATTGTACGGCGTAACTGTCTGTTAACTGTGCATATGACAGTCAAAATGTCTTGTATCTTGACTGAAGCGCAGAGTTCAAATTCAGTCAAACCAGACTGATCTCACCACAGAAACTCATCATTCCATGTAATGTATGGTGAGACAGAGATGGAAAGAAACTCATGCCAATTACACACATGGAAGGAGCGCTTAGATTGACCAAACTCTCAATATTCTCCTTCTAAGCTGTCATCATTGAGGAGCTGAGACTCAGACAGGCTAATTACCAGCACAGATATGTCCGAGCTCCGCCATGGCAGCCACCCCGACACTTCTGCTCCGCTGCACTGAACCACAACAGTAATTAATTAGCATAGACAATACCTTTCTGATCAACACAAAGCATTCCCTCTTGTTTCCAATAACGCACCATGAATTTAAATCAGCCAATTAGCGTATACATTTCCCCTGGTATCAAGTTTGCAAAGTGATTGAGATTCTGCTGCGCTGCCACCCAGCAGAAAGTTTAGCTGCCCTGCAGGCCACTGTGGCCGAGAAGGGTGAATGTCATTCAACACAGATATAGATGGTAGGTGGTGGCAATCAGGATAAGTGGTGGCTTATTATTTTATTATATTATTTTTAATGAACCAACAAATAAGGGAATTTAAGTATAGATTTATTTGTTTTATATTGAAAGCATGGGACGCAGAAAGAAATATATCTAAAAACATGCCCTTTGCACTGCAGTTATTCAGTAAATTCATAGTTTTTTAATTACTGAGAGGACTTTGGCTCATTAGCAGCATAATCAGCAGTTCTTTTGCATTTTCCCACTTTTTTCTCTTCATTTTCTGATGCATATTCTGCACAACCCTTGCCATGAGAGGACCTTGTTCACTTTGTGAATATTTAATGTAATATTCATATTATATATATATATATATATATATATATATATATATATATATATTTATATGGTTTCAACTTTACTTTTGTTGAGAAATATGAATATGTAAACTTAAATGTGTCTTTTTCTGTGTCCCTTTTCACAACTAGCTGTTGCAAGGGAAGTCCATTCCCAAACTGGGGTCGCTGGACCAGATTGAAACAGGAAGTGGGGACACAGAGGGACGTTACAGCGGCGACTGTGACGATGAAGACGGCTGTGGTGGTTCAGGTGGTGGCGAAGTGAAAAGGAAAGTTCCCAGAGTCTCCAAATGTAAGTCTAGTCTTTTTTTGTAATGTTATTGATCAATTAACAATGTGAAGAAATGGTAACCAATGCTGTTATAATTTGCCCTGAGGAGGAAAAGGAAAATAGCCAGAATATCACATTTAATTGGGGATATATTCTTATTTATATTGTAAAGGATTAGGTGCAATGATTTAAATTTGTATGTTTGTATGTGTGATTGCATTTTGGTTTTTAATCTATATCTCTTATCTTTGTATGAACTAATTTTACATGGGTCCTTAAAAAAGGGAAAAAATAAACAAAATACATACATCTATAACATCTAAAACAGACAATAAATGAATTAAACAATAAGGGAACATAAGTCAACTTTCACAAAGCGCACATAATATAACATGCCAAGTAATACATGTGCATGTTCTTATGCTTCTTAGTTTTGAACACATGCATTAAATAATTTAAATAATTAAAAAATTAAAGCTAGTTTTTAATCAGTGAAGACATTCAAACGTGCAGTTGCATACTATATTTTGATAAGACTTGCTCCGGTCTCCATTTTATGACATCCATAATAATAGTCATTAAAGATAATAGTTGCAATGGGGACATTATTGCAATCAAGGCCCGTTACTTTAAAAATGATTGCTCCCCAGAGGATCAGTAACCTCTGATGAATCCCAGTGGCGGAGCTCTCCTCCTCATTTTGTTACCTGTCGTAGCCTCCTCTCAGCACATGGATCCCCTCTCGCCTCTACTCTCCATCAAACATGCTAACAACCTGATTAATCACCTTTCTCATTTTGCCTATGGCGACAATGAGGAAAGGGGGGGTCATCCAAACAAGCCGCTCTAGCCGTGTAAATGTTTCCTTTACTGCTTGTCAGTCTGTCTCCAGGCTTTAGCGGCTCAGGCTCACAGAAGCTGCTTAACAATCGCTCATCTGAGGCTGTGGGGAGGCACTGACATTTATCACCCATTCCAGTAGAGCTGCCCTTTCCTTGTCACGGGCCAGATCAGCCTGTCTCCCATATTTATGACCCACTGTCTGTCGTGACCTCTGTTGAGCATCTGTCCCGTGCTACCTGACCCTCACTCAAATACCAGGGATTCCCTACCTGAACCAGACCTCTGGCCATTCCCTGCAGGTTTATACAGTTTTTTTTGCATTCATTGCAAAAAAAGGGTTGATTAGTTTGTAGTGGCTGTTTGGTGTTGATATTTTGTCTTTGTGTTATATTGTTGTAGTTGAATTAGATGAATTAGTGTAACTTGCAAGCCAAGGATACAGCAGCCCTAAACATACAGAGTTGTGTTGCTCACTCTTACTGAAAAATGAGTCTTACTCACTATAAAACAGCTTCAAAGTATAGCAAATATTTAATGGAAGTGGTATCCATTCTATTTTATGAACAGGAATATACATTATGCACTCAAATCATGTCAAATGAAAGCTCTTCAACTCCATCATTAATTAGCCCTTACCTTTAGAAATCAGTCAACTTCATGTTTTGGCAGAAGTCAAATACAAAATATAATATATTCCAGGAAATGTAATCCAAAACATTGGATGAAGATCACAGATAAACAAGGAACCCCTTGTCTACCTAACTATTCCCTCTCATCAGTGCTTGTAACCAATATAGACATGGAACACCTTCAGAAATTAACTGGTATGTGATACAGGTTGATATTCCCGTGTTAAGCCATCATTTAACCAAGCTGATGAACACTTTCCAACTAGTGAGCAGACATCATTTTAGTCCTCTGTGGCTGAGAGTAGTGGTAGTTAGCACAAATATATGTTACAAAGTACATAATATTCTAGTTCAGTCAACCAATTTGCATGGATTATTATGTAAATGTCGGATATGTACAATATTGATATTTGGCCTTTGACCTCATCACGCCTCACAAGGACGTACTAAGCTCATAGCTGGAAGTAAGGAGTGATGAGTACTTTGTAACAGTACTTTGTAACAGTAATTTGTGTCAGTACTTTGTGTCAGTACTTTGTAACAGTACTTTGTAACAGTACTTTGTCTCAGTACTTTGTAACGGTCAGATCAGAAAAAGCTTCCATGTGTCGTTCTAGAGGTCATGAGCAAACAGTAGAATATTGTCATAACTCGGAAGACTTGTAGCAATTGTCAGTATCTCTCTACTCGGCTGCCTGGTGTCTGCTCTTTAACAAGCTCATATTAGATAAGACTCTCTTGAGAATGGCAACCAATCAAGAATGACAAATGACAACTTGTGAGCATAACACTGATGGCTGACTTCAGGTCTATACAATTATAATACAAAATTAAAATACAACACACGGCTCATAGTGCAGGAAAAGGGTTGGCTGTGTCTAGGAGGTGTTGTGATCATCACACTTCTTTATATCAGACACACTAGTTGCGCAAATCTTCATCAGCTGTGCTGAGTCATCACCAAATGCTTTGACAGTCAACATATCAACGTTGTTCTCCACGGATGGAGAATATAATTAATTTGGTTATATGTGTTACAGAAACACAGTTGATAGTTCTGACATGTTGTAGTATGTCTTAATGCAGCACCAACGTTGTTAAATCTGCGACTATAAAACAACAGCAGAAACAAATGCAACCAAAAAAACAATGTGCTGATAACATAACCAAGCACATGATCAAAACACATAACTTTAAATAGCATAACTGTCATTCACAAGTCACAAGTGCATGCAATCGCAGCGCAATGCTTTGTGTTTTTTTCCTCAGTGTTTATGAAGTCTATAAATCAGATTTTCAAATCTTCGACTATATATAATTTACAAGACTACGTGATACATTTCAGTCTATCGAAGGAAATTGAATGCAGTGATATTGCCATCTAAGTGCCAGATACTGAAACACCAAGTATCATTTAATTTGATTTTCTTCACCACAATTATCCATAATCCCTTCCCTTTGTGTCTTTGATGTTTATCAGCAGAACATGCTGCCAATAGATGAGGATGATAAGGTAATAAAATAGGATAAGCTCAATACTGCCAATACAACCCTGATTCAAGGGATTATCCTCATTAAGCAGAATTACTGTTGTGTGAGAATGCTATGTATGTGACAAAAGCATCAATGTGAGCGGTTCATCCTTCAGAATTATTTTGTAACTGCAGCAGGGTTGTGTTTTCTGCACTGCAGCGCTACCTGGCAGAATCACTGACTTTGTAAAACTACAATTAGGCTGATCGGTTTCTTTTCTTCCTGTAAACCCAGATAATTATTAAAAGAACGCATCAAAAGCAGAAAAAACAGAAAAATATGTATTTATTTCCCAGTGTTAAACAGAGGAATGCACTTCCCGTTCACAGCTTGCCAGGTAACCCCGACTAAAGAAAACCCAGGAAACCAAAAAATACTAGAGAGAGAGCATGTATCTGGAATCTTCCATACATGCTCCTCCCACATCAGGCCCTGTTTTTGCAGTTATTACAGACCTGCCAATGGTTTCAACAAACACACACATCCGTCCTTAATGAAATGGAATGAACATTTAACACTAATGGGAAAACTATTGTAATATTACAGTGTTGTGTATTGCATCATATTATTGTGCATGTAAAGCATAATAACCAGGATCATAATTACCAATTATAACAGACATAATTGGAATACCCATTAAAAAATGTCTGTGGAGCTGTATTGTCCAGACCGTGTTTGATTGGTGCTTCTATAAAAAGGTTAAACTCATTTTCAAGTATTTATCGCACATACTTAGATCTCAGACTAGACATCTTCACACTCCCAAACAACAGACGATACCCTTTAGCTTTGATACCCAGAACTTTTACCACTTTGGTAAACAAGATGAAGCAGAAGAGTCTCAAGTGTTTGGGATGAGACAATTATCTGCTGTAGCCCTCCTTTGTGACTTAGCCTGATGAGGTAATTATACACCTGGTGTAATCACATACAAAGCTTGCCTAGCTCAGATATGAATATAATAAATAAGGTATGCCATTATATTTGTGGTGGCTTATTAATCACTACACAGTTGGGAAGTAATCAAACACAAACAAGTCTACAAACAAGCCCTGCTTTACGCTATATGCTAGTGCCAGCATGCTATCATGCTCACAGTTAATATGCTACCATATAGATGCTAAACAGGTATAATGTTCACCATTTTCCCCATTACCATCATTCAGCTTGCTGGCATGTTAACAGGGTAGCTTTTTATCACTAAACATGAACTACAACTGAGGCTGTTGGGAATATCTTTTTACAAGCATTTGGTCATAAACCAAAGTATTGACTGAAATTAGATTGAAATTATGATCTGCTGGAAGCGCAAGAGGAAAAGTCAAGGGAAAGTTATTAATATTTATCCTGAATGTTGGTACCAAAGTAAATTACATTTAATAACGTAGTTGTTAAGACATTTTCCTTAAAACCACAAACGTGAAGCTGTTGCTGACACTAGTGTAAATGTCCGGGATTCATCATAGATATCTGGATTCATCGCTTGGGAACCACGACATCTGGACCGGATTTTGTGTCCGGCCAACTGACATTGGCATCCTTAGAGCAGAGCAGCTAGCATGGCCAACACAACACACAAATACAGTTCCTGGCTACATTCTCAACTTCTCTCTATCCAATACAAATTCGTGGACTTCCATGACTTGTCAATAACTAAGAGGTTTTCTTTCATGCTCCAACCCCAACAGGCCTCTTATCTGGCCTGGCATGGTTCAGTTGCAGACACTGTGACTGCTTGCAGTGTTAGCGTTGTTCTCCAATAAGACATCTGTCAGACACACTGGCAGCAGCGGAGACACCAATCGATTTCTAGAAAGTAAGCACAATAAGGGGAAGGGGAGATGCTGCTTTACCAAGACTCTTATTAATTAATAGTGTCTCAGAAGGAGAGTATTTGATGTTATTTGAGCTTCTACCTCACAGGTTGGTGGTAAATTACTTGTAGCTGTTGCATGTAGAACGGGGAGGTCTGCATGCATTTAGTAAAAGCACTTCTCCGTCTTTATGTTCAGTGTTGTTTATGTTCCAGCTCTAAATGAGAGATCTGAGAGATCGGGAATTACATCAGGGCCACTTTGGTGGGTGTAGAGTAAAATGTATATCTCTGATAGATAGATATTTATCCTCATTACAGTGTGAGATCTAATTAGGTCACCTGCTGTGAATCCTGCCTACCTCTGTGCCGGTAATAATGGGATCGAAATCACTTACAGTAGTGTATCTTATACGCTTTTGACCAGGAGGCCTTTCTGGGTGGTATCCTAGGTTGTGTGATTATCATTCAATTATAATAACCCACAACACTGATACTTAAGTGATTTGTCAAAGACTTTCATGTCTCAGGAGAATTGTACCATGATACCTTTCCACAGTGTAGTTTCATGGTCAAATGTCATATGTCAGGCTGAGTGTTTAACAATGAAATACATTGTACAAATAGTAAGATATGCAGCTCCAATTAAATAGGCAAACTGTTCTTAAATTGGACTACATTGTACATTGTTGTTATCATTTCGAAGAACGACATTAGAACAGCTGAATACAAACAGCTACATTATACACCTTCCTCAATTGTAACAATTGTTTTTTACACTCAGTTGAGATGGGTTTTGCCTATGTCAAAGAACATGTAGATGTAGCGAACCTTCAACTAACATGATTGATCAGCTGTGTCACTGTCGGCATCTTCTTTGATATTCCCATAACGTATGAATGCTTGTCTTTGCTTTCCGACAGCATGGGACATGACCAATACTCTCAGACATGCCCAAGCTGACTTATTTCGTTTCCATTTCGCAACCTCTACTTTTCTAGTCAGTTTACTGATGTATTACTGTCATGCAATGTCTAGCGCACTAACTTCTGATCAACTACACTCCAGCCAAGTTTATTCGCTCCAAACCAGTTAATGGAAACGAACCATCGTCTAATTTCTTAGCTTAAACTGCTGCGATAATTGTTGTGGACTATTATCTTAAGCAGTTAATGTCGAAAAACAACATGGGTTAAGATTTGGGACAAGAACTGTAGACCTTTGTTAATACATGTTTGCATAAAAAGATAATTATGTAGCTCCAAAGCTCAATGACCTAAAACCATTGCAATCTGAAACGATTCACATCTACTGGGTGGAATAACTAATAGTGTTGCATTAACGCTAAGCAGCACTTATTATTATTATTATTATATTATTACAAGTTATTAACTGCAGACTCCCACTTGACTGTCAAACACAAGGCAGGGATATGCTGATCATGAAAGGTACCCACAAGGGAATAGCACCATCCAACTACTGTCCAACATGGAAACTCCTGTCAGACATCACAGTGTTGAAGCTGAAGGGACATGTGTGTCAATACACAAAAAACAAAAGCGGATGTCCAAGCACCAGCTACTGAAGACAAAGCTGTCACTCTACGACTGCCAAGTTGAACAGACGAACCCAAGATTAGATGGTGACAGAATAAGTATTCAAATCAGATCCTTTACATACCTAAAAGTAGCAGTGTGACACTGAAAACACACCATAAAATGTAAAATTCCTGCAACTTAAATATGAAGTAAAAGTATTATTTGTAAAATGCACTTAAAATCTCAACTGTATGAGTCCTCATATCACAGAAAAAGGGCCTCTTTATGTGTTGTGGTTAATTGCTTGACATACTGTTTGAGTAGTTTACATCATATTTGATATATGTAAAGATACTAGTGACTTGAAATACAACAAAAACATTGTACAACATTGTACACATTGACATTCCCTTTACATTAGTGTAGAAGTGTAAAGAATGAAAAGGAAGTACTAGAGAGTTCAGTGATACCTCAAAGTTGTACTAATGTACAATACTTGAGTAAACGTACTTAGGTACTTTCTACCACTGGGATTAAAGTTGAATGGTATATTAGTTTAAAATAATATATTAATTTATATTGAATTATGTTTTTAAGCAAATTCTAACAACATAATCAGTTTTTGTTTTACTGGTGTGAAGAGTTTTCTGATGTACTTTGTAACAGTGATACACAGTTAATTTCTGGAATCCTCAGTTTATTGTATGTGATTTTGCAACATTTGAGATATTTAGATATACACTTAGGTGCTAGAATACACCTAGCTAAAACAAATAATGTCTAATACCACAGCCCTGAAATATATATAACTGTCAGTTTGTTGAAACTGATAGAGAGGTTGGCTTTATGGTAGAAAGATGTTTGTATTATTTTGTCCACTCCATTTATATCAATGAGGGAAGGCTAGATAACAGAAACACCTTGTTGTATGATGCAATACAGTTCAGCAGCCCCACACACTACATCCTTCAAAGATATTCTTATTGTCATGTTGACTTCATCCATACTGCTCAGCTGTAGATCACACGAACAACCATGAAGCCAAAGACTGAGTGCAGCACTCGTGGATCCCTGGAGCGTCTTGCAGCATACAAGGTCAACAACACCCTAAAAGCCATCATCAGAAACTCAATGGACTTGTGGAGAAAACCACTAAAAGCTGTTCAATCACAGAAGTGCCTGACATTTGTGGCTCCATACCAAACCTATGCCTCATCCCTCCTGCTATTCAGCATAGGGTTTAAACCTTTCACAGATTACATTGAAGCGTGGATAAAGGTTCATGAGGGAGGCTACCATCAGTCACCTCCGCTACATCCAAGCCATTAAGCTGAATGGCAAGAGAATCTACAGGAATGACACTGGAGGCCATTTGAGTGGAAACATGTAGGTGGGTGGAAGCAAATGAAGGGATAATAATTGGAACTGAAGGGGTCGCACTATCAAAAGGCCACATATTAGACTGGACTCAGGAAGGCTGCAGGAGCCAAGACAGGCAGCACAATCCAAGGTACATCTCAGTGCACACAGTATGGCCGGCTGTTGGTCACAAACCCAGCTAGAAAAGCTAAAACTAAAGCTGTTGATATCAAGAAACAGAAAATCCTTACACTGTACGATGGGTTCCACCTAAAAATCACCCTCTTCTGCAGCTGGAGACAGTTGAGGTGAACGTCAAGGACACTGAATGAAGTACGAAGCATGTGTGAGTATATTAGTAAAATGGCTCCTGTCATTGGCAGACAGATGAGGTGGCTGCCAGAGATTGCCAGAAAAAGACACCATCTGCCATTAGCAGGGCCCTGCGCTTATGGAGCAAATGATTTGATAACCAGAATTAATTAAGTCAGCATTTTTGACGAATATTTCGATCACATTTTCACTTGAGTACAGTTAAAAAACAGATTTTTTTCCCCGTTAAGAATTGACAATTAATCATGTTGATGATGGTATTCAAAACTTTGACCTTTAAAGCCTTTTTAAAAAACTGCTTTTGACAATAAAGCCTAACTTAATTTTTAACCTTAATAAACAACAAGAAATGTGAACCCCATGGTCCTAATATACTAGAGCAGTGGTTCTCAAATGAGGGTACTTGAATGCACCCCAAGAGGTACATGAGATTAAAAATATATATATTTACAATTAGCATAAATTCCAAAATCCTTTACAAATAGTTATTTAATAATAATATTCAATAATATAAGTGTAAGTTCTTACATTGAATTGTATATATTCTATATTAAATCAGACACTGATGGCACAGCGCTGTGTATTACATTGTTTTTTCAACCAAAAATGCTTTGCGCTGGTTACTACTTGGGGAAAATAAATTCTACAGGCGGTACATCATTGAAAAAAGGTTGAGAACCAGAGAGTCTTTATTTTTTAAGAATGAAGAGAGACTCAAGTTGGAGCAGCTGTAGTGTATTTATTTTTCAGTCAACTCTGCTACACCTGGAAATGACCTGCAGGAACTAAATTTAGTCCCTGGCTACACTCTAAACATAGGTTAATATTTACTGAGCAATTTCTCAAAAGGTGCTTGGTCCTCTGGAAAACTTACTCTCGTGGAAACAAATTTTGAGGCTCAATGCAAAATGGTTGGCTTAATTATAACGGATGATCTCTTATGATTCATCAACTAGAAGAAAAAAAAAGGAAACAAAGAAGAACAAATTGGAATGGCCTTATCGGCCTGAAGATGAACACGCCCCACAGTGGTGGACAGGAGCAGCTAATGCTTAGGAATGTTTCAAAACAACAACAAAAAATCATACCAAACTCGAACAGTTTGGATTCTCAAAAGTCTGACAGCAGAAATAAAACCTATATATCCAAAACATTTGTCTTGATCTGAAAAACCTGAGGGAAGGTCGATTCAGGCCTTACCGGCCAAGCGTACGCACTTCTAACACCACAGGCTGTTCCGTGTAACTTTCTTCTGCTTAACTAGTGGTGGAGAACTCAGAAAAAAAATCCAAGATCAGTTCCTCTAAGACCTTCAGTCTCTGTGGGAGACGGTGCTGGTGGACACTGGGGAAAAAATGAAATATCCTAACACAGACTGTATGATTTCAGCCCTACAGCCATGGGCGGACTCGAGGAAAAAAGTGGCCCAGGAGTTACTGTCAGACCGGCCCACTCAATACACGGCGCGCTGCCCACTCAATGCATCGCACGTATTGACCAGTCAGTGGCCTACTTGGAAAAATACCCATACACTTAACATTATTTTAGATGATTATAAAGAAATGATATCAAATAGGTTGTTTTTAATAACATTTGGATCCACCAATTTGCCTGGATGGACACATGGAATAAAATTATACTGGCTATTGTAACACTCCAGTTAATAGCGTAAGGTAGACATTTAATTGAAAGTACAGGGGGCGACTCTTTTTATCGCTTTGGATAAAAGCGTCAGCTAAATGTAATGTGATGTAAGAGGGTGTTTTTCTTGACCTGCAAATAGCGCCCCCTAATATAATGGTAGGGAAACACGGAACTATATTGTAGAAATGAACAGAACAGAACATACGATGGGGTGTGAACAGCACTGGTATCAGTGGTGTTGCATGCTGGGTGTGGATTTATATGTGTGTGTAGGGGTGTTTAAGGTGCATACAAACGGCTCAAAAACATAAGAAAGGCTCAAAAATGGCTTAGTCTGTGAGTGAGTGTTGAGTAGAGTAGGCTGGAGTGATTGACATTTATTAACACCTCAAACAAAGTTAGACTAACGCAAGAGATGAGACGAGTAAAGAAGATAGAAAGATAGTGTGACTACAGGGGAGTAGTATAACACTCAGTCAGTGTTTTGTTACTCTAATTGTTAGAGTAAATTTAACGTGTTCTGTGAAGCATCGAATATAATTGGGTCCGGCGATGTCAGAGGGCCGGCCGTTGGTGATGGACGTGGGCCGGTGTTGGACCAGCCACACCCCGTTGGCCTACCAGGGATTTCCCCGGTATCCCCTATGGCTAGTCCGCCCCTGCCTACAGCCTTCAACCTCTCACAATAATCTAATATACTAATATAAAATTGGCATCATTACCAGATAAATCAAAGGCATTTTCCATTGAATTTATGGCTTAATCTGTTCCTCAAAGCTATGAACGGGCTTGAGTATGAGCCAGGATTATGTTTCCGAGGTAACTTTAGGCCTATGTTTGTATTTTTATATTATGTTGCTATGTTATAGTTGCTTTCTAAGATTCATTTAGATAACCTTGGCATGCTAAATGTTCAAGGTTACTAAATTACCTGAAACAACAAATTAACCCCACTGCCATCACAATCTGTGGAGATTGTCCGAGATTTTGGCTTCACTGTGGGATTAGTTTATGTAATCAGTCTCCTATGACTCATCATGCATTCCTCCCCCGTTTGCTGTGGGCTTATCTCTCTCATATGGATAATCGTGCACCTTTCTCAAACTCAGCCTGCTTTCAACTATTGGAACTGATAGATGTTGGTGACTCATTGTAGTTGTTTTTTTATCACTAAAATTAGGGAGGTAGTGTGAGCATTACTGTCGGTAAAGCTGTGCCCTCTTACATGGTTTAACATTTCAAATATCTGAGTTTGTCACGGATATCTACAACAGTGTGATACAGCATTCAAATACCTAAGGCAGTGCTCACACTACTAGGTTTCTATTTTAAAACGCATATCTTTTGCTCGATTAACACTGAGCATCGAGGCCGGAGTGTACTTCGCTGGTTCGTCATGCCCTGATCACGTGACCCTTTCCCAAAAGAAAAAAAACAACAACAGCCTTGATTATCGATCAACATGGATAGCTGATTACAAGTGTGGCTGACCTTGTTGTCAATACAAGCGGTTGTTGTGCAGTTATTATAGCATATTTAATTTAATTTTAATAATACTTCTATTTCATAATTACTCTGTCCAGTAGTGTGATCATCCCTAGGGAGCGAACATTTGAAGTCACAGTTTGCAGCTTTGAGGAGGACGATAAAGAAAATGGATTACTTTCCTTTTCTTATCAATGCTTATTTTGTTCTGCATAGCTATTGTGAAGTCCACACAGAAACTGTAAACAAACAAAAGTATAAATGCTCTCCAGTGAGACAGAGACTTCAGACACCGACAGAGCTATGGTTATAAAAACAATACGTGTATGAACCACATTTATTGAGCCGGAATCTAATAAACTTTGTAAATGTTAATTTAATGTCTATTTACGTACGTTAATTTAATGTCTATTTACGTACACCGGGCATGCACCTGCATGCCCGGTGTACGTAAATAGTCATGTGATATTTGTTTTCAGGCTTGCTAGTATGGACGGAAATAATTTCTCAAACAATGCTGAAACGCCCGTGTGGGGAGATTGTTTTGTTTTTGTTGTAAAACCCCGGTTTTAAACAAAATGTATTCGTGTGGATGTAGCCCAAGCCCTGGACAGTCGGGTCGAGATTTACACCTTTAAAAAAAGATCTTGATACGGTGACAAATCAACCAGCAATAGCAAATATTGTAAATCACAGACATGCTGTGTGACCAGATTACCTTCTACTTTCCAAATGCTTTTCTCTTTGTTTTATGTCCTTGTTCAAGTACACAGAAAAAAGAAAAGAAAAAATGTAGTTGGGTACCCTTTCACATAAATAAGCCACAAAGCAGGGCAGACGAGAGCATACAGATTAATATCTGCTGTGTATTAACATATGGTCACAGCTCAGATTGGATCCTGTTGCAGATGAAATACATCACATCTAGTGCATGTCTATTGGACCTCATTGCCTACTCTAACTCAAGCCATGCTTGGATGGAAATGAAATGCAATTACTTTCTGATTTGCCAGTAAACATAATGACATTTTTATTGTAAGATAATAGAAACCTTGCATTTTCTTTATCATTTCCCTTCCAGGTGTTTGTGTTTTTGTTTTTTTTAGCAAATCTTTTTTAACCACAGTAAGATGTCATTATCTTCAAAGACACGTTCTGTTTTTCAATCATTTTCCCATACCTTGCATGATTTAATGGCTGGCTTAATGAGCTGCGGCTTGCATGTGGAAGGACATCTCATCGTGTTAATGAACCATGAAAAGGGCAAGCACACATCATTGTGTGAACTGTTTTAATAATCAGCTCGGTGTCAGAGACACAGACCATCTACCAAAAGTCTGCTCTATCAATAAGCACAGATGCTCAACGTTTCATTAAGACAACTTATTCTCTGATGGGCCAGCACCAATCGAGTCCGACCCTCTTCCTACTGCCTGTCTACTCCTCGTCTCTGTGGCTCTTACTCGCTGTCCGCATGCTACCAAATGGATGCTTTCAAGGCTACTATATTGTCTGGCTACAGTTTTCTGTTGCAAGCTGCTGATTTATTGGAATAAAACAATCAAATTAAATCTTTTTTATCAGACCATGCCAGTATGAGCTTTACAATCAAGTATGTGTTGAGACATTTCACTAAAAAGTAAAGATTTCCACCTCAAAGTGGCAATAGAGAGAAAAACAAAGTCCCCAAAGTCAGTAGGATTCATCCTCTGGGAACCATGAATATCTGGACAAAATCCAATCCAATAGTTAAAGATGGCTAAATATTTCAGATATCTAAGTCTGGGGAGTTCTAAATGCAAAGGTGTTGCTAGAAGTTACCTGTCCTGAATTCGGCAAATCACAACTGTTTGTGTACACGCATGGGGACGTACGGGGGTGCAACAAGAGGATATTGCACTGTTATTGGTTGATGTCGTCTAGGACATGGCTCCAGAGGAGGCCAGAGATACTGGAGGAATACATCGTAACTCCTGTTCACATTCTGGTTTACTGTTGAAAGCTCTGAGATAATTTTTTTATCTTTGAACAACAGCAACAATGAGTAAACTGTCTGTGTGTGTGTCTGTTAGCACGTTCACACGTTCGCAAAGCTTCGAGAGTTGTCTCGTGCAGCTTGTGGCGAAGTGAAAGTAGACTTTGCATGACCTACATCACTTGTCAGCACGGTGACATATGACAGGCAGGTTGTGTCTCCTTCATCCTCATGTCCTCTGAAAATTTCACTCAGCCTACTTCCTCAGACCTGCAAGGTCATCCTTAGATGTGCTTCAGCGGCCCTCAGACCCACTCGTTGCTCTCCCATCATCCCTTCTTCCTGCCTGTCTGCCCTGCCAGGCAGAAAAACCCATCTACACTATTTCTTCTGCAAAAGCCCTCAGTGCACACTCTTTCTCAATTGTATGCACACCCACAACCACAGTTATAAGCATGCATGGACACATTCTCAGATACACACTCGCTGACAGAAACACGTCAGGTGAACCGGTGAAAATCTGAGTCGCCCAACAGGAACAAGTTGTTTGAATCTACTCAGGCTGATGTTCTGTGTTGACCTTCAGTGATAATGGATGGGAAATAATGGAAAAGGCTGATATCCAGGCAGGAAACATACCTTCAGCAGCTTGGGGTTTGTCATGGTCACGACTGAAGAGGACAGGTACACTTTGAGGTTAAAGTGTGGTTGTGATTTATAGCGCAGAAGAAGTTGCATTTTTTTATTTCAACTCTTGTCTGGCTTCAAATATATGCATACAGAATCCTTCAGTTTAAATAATATGCTTTTGCTTGCCATGTTCCAGGTCTGCACCAGTGCATTCAGATAAACATATTTTTTTGGCATTCAGGATGCTTTACAAAACTCTCCCTTTTCAGTTTCAAACACGCTCCAAGGTTATCTCTGCTTTGAGTAATAGTGACCTTAATAAAAAGCATGTTCGTCAATTGTTTCAGGTATTAGTAAATACTTCATTTTTTCTTTTAAACTAACAGCCCATTTGCTGAGTATATACAGTATGTGTATATATGTATTTGTACATATGTATATGTGTATACTTATATCTTGAATTTCCCTTAGGGGATCAATAAAGTACTTATCTATCTATCTATCTATCTATCTATCTATCTATACATCAGTGGCGGGCCGTGCATTTTCTCCCTGAGCCTTCTGTGCCGTCTGATATCGTTCACATAAATACACGCATAACGGGATGCTGCGTCATTAATGGACAATGCATGTAGTTCACATCAAGAACCAGTCACATTTAGTCATACCAAAACATGACAAAACAATCCAACAAAACTGCAGCACTAAAACACACTCAAGAGCACGATCCACGATCAGAATGAACGATAGTCAAAACTACCGTAAAATTCCCCAACACGCTCACTGAGGAAGCGCGATGGAAAACAGGTCTGACGGCAAGTCCCTGCCTCTCCCCCTCCCCTGGCTCTCCCACCACTGGTGCAGCTAGCTCGGCGGCGCAGGTAGCTAGCACCTCCTTCAGCCATTGAGTATGAAAAAAACTAAAACACTAACAATTGAATTACTTCTCTAACTTATTTTTTAACAACCTGAACTGTTCTTACTAGCTATAGTTTTCCATTTGGCCCATTGACCAATCACATCGCATGTTAATAGTCATGTTGGCCCCTCTGACCAATTCCACGTCCAGCAAGCTAGCAAGCACTGGCATGTCAAAGAATACACCCAGCATGTCAAACTAAACATCCGATTTGATGAAGTCTATGACAATCAACAACAACGTCTGCTTCCATAGAGACATAGAGGTAAAATCTGATTGGATGAGAGCTCTCCTTAAAACAAGCTGTAAGCAGCGCTGCAGGCTGTAAGCTGAGCAACAGACGATGACAGAAGCTGTGCAATGAGAAAATAAGCTAATAGGGAAAAATAATTATAATACATGTAGTGTATTTGTGCAAAACAATTAAATTATAAAATAGCTAAACCTTTGTGATTCTGATTAGGCCAGCAGAGAAGGCTTAGCTGACCCTGACGGCCCACCAGTGGCATTTGCAAGTGCCTACATCATTTCAAGTGTTAATTGTACAACATGCATTATATTTCTGGTCTTAATTATACACATATATGTATATACGCAGACTTTCCATTGCAGCTCATCTCAAAGGTGCTCTGAAGTCTGGTAACTGTGTGGCCAGTGGAGTAGACTGAAACCAAAGAGTGCTTTGTAACACGACCCTCATTCTTGCTTGAAGTATCCTTTTAAAAAAGGGTAGACTATGGCCACGAAGGGATGTTCCTGGTCAGCAGCTCAGACTGGTTTAGCATTTAAATGATGCTCAGTTGGCATCAAGGGGCCTAAAGTGTGCCAAGAAAAACTCTTCACAGAATTACACCTCTATCACTAGTTTGGTCTTATGACACAGACAATATCCTGTCCTATCCTAAGAATTTACAACAAATCCTCATCAACATGTTGCAACAGAAGTCAAGGGTTTTGAACATGGCAAAGGCCTTCCATTATGTTTGGTGAACAAATGCCCTCCGCAGCCTCATTTCCATCTTATTAGCTGAGGTTCTTGTGGTGGTGCAACCCACACATTTTCAGGGTTCGGGATGTGGCATTCAAACGTTCTGCCGCACTTCGCCCACCTCTATTCATGTCTTTCCTGTTTGCATGAACAACACTTGCCAATTGCCTGTGACCTCCCTCCCTGACGAGATGTTTTTCTACTAAATTGCTACTGAATGCAAATTGCTCATCACTATTTTGATCGCTTTAAGTGTGGTGGATGAACATCAGGGGAGAGGCTCCCACTAGATTTGGCACCAGGATGTCCTTCCTAGCCTTTTGATTAATCCAACTATGCTGACATCTTGATCTTGACTTCATTCTCTTATATGTTGATTTTCAACCACATGCTTTGAAAAGTCAATACGTTGTCAAGTACTTATAATAATTTGAAGTGCATGTTTCTCTTTTAGCTTAACTCAATCAGTATTTGATCAAACACCCTCTTTCAAAACTACAAACTTGTAAGACAAATCATATTATCTGAATCAATAAAATGCATATTTTTTGAGCTGCAGAAGCTGAATACCAGACTATGCGTTTGCAAGTGATAACCATCAGGACCAGAATGTAGCAGTGTCAACAGCATTGCAACCACACACTCATATCAGTAAGATATCCGAGAGCTGATATGTGTCAGTGATCTATGATCCCCCTGTGGGAGTCACATGTTTTCCTGAGTTTGCCTCCTCAAGACCCTCAATGACTTTTTTTCCAGATCAGAGTGATTGAATGTCAAAACACTGTGAGCTTCTCTCAAACACTCTCACTTCTCTCAAATCACAATCTGTAACACACACACACACACACACACACACACACACACACACACACACACACACACACACACACACACACACACACACACACACACACACACACACACACACACACACACAAAAGTATAAATAGGTACAGCAGCAATCTTCTGTCTGAGAAGTATGTTGAGTTCAGTGATAGGAAACCAAATTGTTACAATTGTATCTATGATGAAGTTAGATGGAAGTAGCATGAGTCTCTTTCCATCCGTCAACTACTAACTATTTGGAAATATGATGATGTACAGTCCAACAACAATATGGTGACAGCGGTAAAGCTGTATAATTCAATACACTGATTTATATCTGATTTGAAGATTCAGCTTCGATTCAGTTTTGATTTGATTTTATATTTGTGATTCTATATTTAAATTGGATATGTTAAACTGTGCATAAATGAAGGTATTGCATTTTGATTGCAAAAACTACTGTAGTGCTTTCTTCCCCATTAACTTTGATAAATAACAGCAATAAATGAAAATGAAGCATTAAATATTGCAGAATGCAAAACCTCATTACTATAATTTTTACGTTGTTGAAATAATTGATGACTTATGACATCCATTATACACACTCTCACTCTTGACTCAGTTTGAAAAGCTGGAATACAGATACATCTTGTTTTAGAGATGCTTTCAAATTATACCAGTACACTGAAATCAGAATGATAGCAGGAGGCAGACAAATGGCATAACACAATGCTAATAGAACAGGTGGTGTCCAAATGTGTCATAAGAATATCCTCACCTCTTATTTACTTTCGAGCCTTAATCGCCCCCACAGAATTTAGAATTGGGTCAAATTTCTGCAAAAGCAGTTGTCATTTGATGTTCAGTTGAATGGGATCAAGGTGCCTGATCAGCGTTCACCAATCTGGCTTTCACATAATTAGATGGATTTCTGGCAATTTTCGGTCAGCCGTCTTGCACTTTCCTACAAGACTGCTGTCAAAACATCTGTTCGAAACCTCAGTGAGCTTGTTTGATATTAGCACTTTACAGGCCGTGGCTACTGCACTCTTGACTGAGACTGCTGTGATATAAATGGAGCTGAACTTCGCAGCAGAACAGACAGGCCAGATTATCCACATCTTCACAGCCATCTGCAGCTTTATTCATTTTATGCCGCCTTTCTCTTTTTAGTCAACACTTTTGAGGAAGCAGTTGTCTTGTTTGAATTAACTTTATTAGTTAGTTTGGTAATAGTACATTACCAAACTAACTACACAATTAATAAAAATGTATGTGTCTTAAGTGACCAAACCTATTTCACCCATCAAAGGGGTCATGTTTTTGTAGAACACAATGCTTAAACAAAAAACCTTGAACAATTCAAGGTATTTTAGAACCCAGCTTGTTGTAACAGAAACAATACAGAAGATTAAAGTTTATAGTTGAAGGTTCCTTTTTAACTTTTTAGTGTAAAACCAGTCAAAACCTTTGCAAGTGTGAAACATTCTTTCCCCGTCACACATCCAGTCAACCTTTTCCTGCTCTCACCTTTTTTTTTCACACCAGATCTGTGGAAGCTAATTTTTTTATTTAGCTTAATATAAACTCCACACAGCACCACTTACTTCAGTAAAACTACAACTGGTGGAATTTGTTTGGTATTCTCTTCTCCTGCTAAAATGCACAGCCGAGCCTGACTTTGGATAAAAGCGTCAGCTAAAAGAAATGTAATGCAATGATAATTTAATTTGCTTGTGGTATATGACTCCGAAGGATTTCCAAAAGAAGTTCAGTCACTATGCTACTAGAAGTTTTGCATAACAAGCCAGCATGTTGTCATGGTGAGAAGCACTTGTAATGTTAAGTAAATAAGCATGTACGTTATGATGATGAAACAGTCATTTTAGGTTTCCTAATAGTGCAACCAACAGTACAAACACCTGCAACACATGCACAACACATTAGGCAGGCAGTCAACCCTAGCGCTGAGCAGCCCAGCACAGTAAGAGAGTAAAAGCCTGTTCATAACAAACAGGTTAAGTGGCTTTTGTGCGTCTTCTTGAAACAAGAGAAATTGTATTTCATCTCATGCCAAAATTCACATTTTCATGTAGAGGACTCCAATGAATGAATGTATGACATAATTATTCTGTCGTAAAAGGCACACATGCCATGTGTATGCTAAAACTAGAGAAGTTGGCATACACAGGGGATTTTTCCGTCACTTTGTGCAAAAGGTTGTCTTTATTTCTTTCCAATTAACCTTGAAGGGTCGAGGCTGTGCCTGACAATCAGAGAGACATAAAACATGTTGGGAATAGCGTGTCATTATTGTCCTAAATACCTGAATTACAGCAGGCAGTATTAGTCTACATGTGTGCCCCTCTGCCATAGCCATGTGTGGAGAAAGCACAGTAATAAAACAAATGCCCTGGGTACATTTATAAACCTGTTAATAGGGTCAGCTTTTGCAATCTGTTTAATGGTCTCAGCTTTGTCGCTGCCAAAGATGAATGATGGATATTTACTCACTAGTAATTGTTCCATCAAACACGAGAAGCAAATGTTCTGTGTTTGTGTTGAACACATTTAAGGTTGAGTTGATCAAATAAATATACTGTCAGAATCTTTCTTTTACAATAAGCATACAGTTCTGACAGCCAAACACAGTGCAGTGGAACTGTATGTTTTCCCTCATCACTCAAGTCCAAAATGCCTGTAGAGTTAATCAAAGTAACCAAAGTAATGCCTCACTGACCTCAGCATTTTATCTAAAATGTATTTAATTGATATTCAAAAACACTTTCTTGCAAAGTGAAAGTGAAATAAAGTCATAGTGTTATAGTGGGCGGGCTTTGAGCAATTAAATTGTCAAGAAAACATGTTGAAGGTGTGTCTATTATCTCTCCGATAGCCTTTTGAATTATAGTGTTATGTGGAGTGGTGTAGAGGACCCAAACGCACGCTCACACAGCTGTTTAAATTCAACCAAGGACTTTATTTCTCGGGTATTTGCAGGAAGAAAAACAAAGAATTAAACAAACAAAACAACGACCATAACTGTCCAGCGAAACAAGGTCTCGCCTTTCCTTCGCCGGAGTCACGAGGGCAACTCAACCGAGCTCTCTTCCCGGGCACGGACAGGATCGTAACAGACAAAGTGTTCCAACTTACGTGAAGGAACTGGGAACCGGAACGAACTGACAACGATAACGACAGGAGAAGCCAGGGAACTTAAGTCAGCTGGCGGTGATCACAGGAATGAACCACAGCTGCGCCAAAGGAGGGGGGCGTGGTAGTGGGCGGCAACCGGGGTGAAAACTGTAGGCTGACACAAAAACAAAACATCAGCACATGGCCCACAATAACAAAACAGACTAGAGGGCAAAAAACGGGGAAGCACAAGGAGCAGACAGGGATCCTAACATATAGCGTAGGAAGCAGCCTTGCCTTCGCCGTTATTATGCATCCCCTGGATACATACCCTCCCAAAACTCGACACACTGCAGCAAAGGTTTCATTCCATTTCACAATCTGGCCAGAACCTCTGGGGACCCTGTGAGTAATACTTCAGAATGTAACATCAAAATTCAATGGGACATATTTTTTGTCTATGGAAATACTTGCATTTATTTACAAGGTTAACACATATACATATAATCAATATGCACCCATGCCTCCAGTACTTTATATACAATAAGTTAGAACATATTTGTTTGGTAACATCCTTCAGTGCTGCATTAAGTGCTTCCTGTCTCACAGTCACAGAAATCTTCATCACATCATGCATCTAATCCAATTATTACCTTTCACTGGAGAGTCAACAGCCAGTAGTTGGAACGCCAACATGATGAAATCACTTCAAAGACAATGACGATGAGCCTTCATCCCAATTGTGATGGGCCTCCTCAGGTTGCATTCTGTGAGTGTTTGTCTGTGTACAAAGATGCAGAAAGAGTAAACAGTTAAAATACAACAAATGCATATTTTTTTTTCAGGGGGGGAATAATGACAAGATATGATGTGCAAGGGCTTCACTGCATATAATAAACTAAGGCATACCTCTGAGTGAGAGTGGGCTACGTACAGTTACGCATGTTTGAATGCTGTGCTGGCGAACAGTACAGGACTTTGTGTCTTTTGAGTCATAATAAAATAAAGCAGGGACTGGGCTGGATTCAGATGGATTGGGGGGAATGAGATTGAGATGTCACTTCATCCAACTACAAGATAATCTGAACTGACCTTCTGTCGCTTTGGTCTCAAACGTGTTTGAGTCCGCTCAGAGTCTGGAGCCAAAAGAGCGGGCGGCAGGGAATTATATAACTTTCTCTATAGCAGGGAAAATAAAGAATTTGACTAATTTGTTTTAAATACATTATTTATCTAAAAGAGAGCATGTTTAAAAAGAAACATAAATAATGTGTAGGATTAGCAACACATAGTGAAGCGACTGTAAAGTGGCTGTGTCCTGTTCCCTCTGGAGCAGCGTCGTCCTGTGAGACCAGAAACTGAGAGGATGGACGTCCGTTACCTGAGGTGCAGTGGAGGTAGAGAGTGGATTACTTGGCGTCCCACAGTTTGCAGACATCAAGATCCATCTCCCAACTGTCGATCAGAGTCTGGCGCGCGTCTCCATTAGCACCTTGTGGCAGATGCTTTCCATCCACCATCCATCGCTTAGTGTCACACATCCTTAATTGAGCATGGTATTTATCCAATTGCACAATATTAAGTGTCCTATTTGTTGAAATGCGGTTGCTGAAAATGAATAGTTATTGATCAGCAACACTGACATTCAACTCACTCCTTTTCTCACATTAGCCTAGCATTGATTGCTGGCAGCACTTCCTGTGTGCAATACTGGGAATCGACCGGATTCCTAATGTGCGGTCCAGGCTTGACCATTAGAACCATCCATTATCACGCTCGCCATCCACATAGTTGTCACTAGGGCTTGGTGGGAAATTGGCAAGCAGACATGATTGTGACTGTGATGCAGAAGCAGATTTAGGTTCTCTAATTTCTGTCAGTAAGCTATTGCATAATTCATTTATTATAGTCTATTCTGTGGGTTTGCTGCAGCTTAGAATATGTATGAGTGCCATTGTATGTGCGTGAGTTAGCCTGTTTGGTCTCAGCCACAATATGTGCTGTTTACAATATGCATTAAGCTTTTGAGTCAGCCTTGCCTTATAAGGTTTTTTTGCGTCTATTGTTTTGTGTAATGTATTATTATGCATTATATATTTTTTCTTAGTTATAAATTAAACACAGATCTGTAGTATATATGAAATGGTTATATGTCTCATGGTGGGATGTTATATGTTTTTGAAGTGGTCATGGCTGGATAAACCCATCATGGGCCCCTTGGGCAAAAATGTCCCCTATTGAAACCCCACTCATTCACTCTCTGTCCTCCATGCACAGCCGACTATACATGACAGCTTCATTATCCGCCCGGAGATCAGTATGTCTGTGCTAGATAAGACTATCTGGCCCAAGGTTTTCTCTGTGGAAATTTGATTAAAGTTATATTCCTTACGATTCAGTCCTGGTTGACCTGTGGTTAGTGGTGGTAACAGCAAGTGTGGTTTAATACCCAGAGGTCCGGGAGAAGCAACTGCTTACCTCTGTGACAATTGCAGTGTTTCCTCGTGTCTGCTTCAAAATAAAAACAGCCCCACATTTCCCCAGTTGGATGCTTGTAAAGTGAGCAGTAGGACATTTTCGGTTTGCATGAGTAGTAATATGGCTCTGGCATATGTGTCGTATGTACATAATACATGTATGCGAGACGCTTGGATTCTGTACTTTCTGTAGGTCCTTTAGGGATGATATTCAAAATCTCTTTTACTGGATTTTTCCTTCCCAACATATATAATCATTAGAATTCATTATTGCATTATTTCTGTCCTTGTCATGTCATTATCAAAGTAAAATACAGTCAGCTTGCACAGCTGCTTATCATTCTTTACCTTCTAGTGGCCTTTTGTTCCAATTGAGACTCAGTCAGCTGCGTGCAGCCTGATTTCATTGCTTATACCGGTTGTCCGCACAAGCAATCTCTTTATGTTCTGCATTTATGGGTAACCTGGGCTTGCTGGGGGTCCAACGTTTGGGGGAGATCTATCATCATAACACAGGTAGGCAGTTTAATAACGCTGCTGTGGACTCTTGAGAAAAGCCAGGCATTTATTTAATGTAACGTAGGCAATGTTGGGGGGCTGACAGATGGCCCAGGCAGGAAAAATGATGTCCTGTTACCTCTACCTGCCGAATTCATATAGGACAGCAGTCTGGGCGGGAATGTGCTGCTTAAACTTTATGGATTGGAGTAGAAATGTAGATGAAGACATACATTTCCAGAAATATGATAAATATTATAGGTTTTTTAAATGTCTAAATTCCACTCCTGTTTAATGAAGCCTGCATTAATTCGGGCATTAATATCACTGGTTTCTTGTTGGCTCCAAAGAATCCAAATAATCTGTCTCCTATATAATGTATTTCTACACTACTAATGAGCTTTTCAGAATGCACTTAGGTGCTTTATTGTTTTTTTTCTTCTTCTGACTCATGAAGCATGACATCCCAATAGAGAAATATGAAATTAATAAATTAGACCTCATCCACATTCTTCATCAATGAAAACACATATTTTGCCAGCTGAAATCCAAACACAAAAGACCTACTCAGATATAGCTCTTTTAGCTTTTCACTGAATAATGTTCAGTCACAATTGTTTTGTTGCAGCCAGTAACACTGACACCTTCTTTTCAACTTCAACTGTAACTATATTGTTCAAAGGTTACATTTGTCTTACTGCCAGGCAAAACACAGAACACAAACGGACTTGAACATAAATCAGAATAAAATATGTAAAAACATGTCAAACATATGTTGAAGGCCCCAGTGCAAGCTCACATAAAACAATATATATCAGTGAGAACATAACACAAAATCAAGTGCATATCTAACCATCATTATCCAACCCAATTACCAATGATTAAAACAAGAACATCATGATGAACCACCAGTATTATATTTAAGACTCATGAGCATTGGTCATACGATATGATGAAATTAATTTAGATTATAGAGTTATGTTTATCTCTCAATAGCCCAACATGCACAAAATAATGCTTTCACAAAAGAAATTCGACAAAAGCAGAGAAAAAAAGTCCTAATTTTCCTGAAATTCTACACAGTCGAAAATGTTTAACCAGTGGCAACAACTCACCAGCAGTGGATGAATATTCTTCAACATATCCATTTCCTCTAAAACACCCAACTTTTAGTTGGGTTTAGTTTCCTCTGTCCATTATAATAACACGATTGAGTTACTGGGCATGTCAGACAGTTTAACATGCCATCCTGCTATATAAGTCTTATTATATTTCAGGGAGCAACAGATTTATCTTTATAGAGGGTATTCATAAATAAAACAGGAGGGTTTAAAAGCAAAAGGTGTCCTCCGCAACTCAGTGCTTCCCAAAACAGCAAAGGTGTATACTCTGTTTTGCTTATAAATATTTCAAATGAAATTACAAAGGCATTTAATACAAATATCCATCCAAAAATACAAACTTGAGGCACTCTCAGAGTTCTCTTGATAATTCATTGCATTTAGTTCTCTCAGAAATATTTGATGTTGGCATACTCCACATAGCTTTTGTGAGGACTTACAGAGTGTTGCTGCATAAAATACTAGCTTTGTCTGTGTGCTGGCCGTGTACACCACTTCACACGGATGCTCCTTATTGCGTGGAAAGTTTGCTGTGGTAAGAAGCACGCTTGTAAATCATGCATATTGGATGAGACGTGCAGCAGATGAGCCTGGGCCCTCCAGTCAGGCCTAGCATTAATTAAATATCTATTGGCCCTGCTTCCGTACCTCATTTCATGCCCCATTCACACCTTGTCTGGGCTTGTTGAGGAAAAGTTAAAATGGAAGTTGTGGCCTTGGAGCATCATATAATTCATGGCACTGCTCAGCTGGAGCATCATGGTCTTTACACGATGCATTCTGACTTGATTTCTACAGGGAGCGCACAAGAAGAAGTTGGAATGAAACCTGAATAAAGTAATTTTTTCTAGTACTTAATATGAGAAATGATTGCAGCTGATTGCAATTTCAAAGCTTCATTCTGTTGATAAAATTAAAGATTGCATAAGGTTGTTAGCCAGATAATATTTTATATAAATTATCGTCATTGTTTTGAGGGAATAATTCAATACACAGTTTAAATGCCCCACAGGCCAGTTATCTTAAATACATTCTGCATAGATGCTTAGTGATGAAATATTACCCGGCTGTCATAAACTGCGGTTGTTTCCCTCCAAGGCTCTCTATATACAGTATTATACAATGCTGAAAGGTGCTGTACATGATGGCTGAATATGGTTGCAGATGACAAAATTATGGTGGGCAAGCATCACGTGCATACACTCCACACTTCTCTTCATAGAAATGTCTGTTGTATGAATGACCTCCTATTAACATAATTACAGTTAATTGCAGTATATTTATAATAACACTCAATCTGTGCCCCTGTGCTGATTTTACACGTATACTTATCAGACCGCCACTGTTTCTGTGGCTCCATTATCTTCATCACAGCAGAAATAATGTCTTTATAAATGATGATTGAGAAGGATTTAATAAAAAAGAACCGAATCCTTTGAAAATGTGTCTTCAAAACATCTCTCCCTTTTTTCCTTGATTATCAGCAGCCCCTGTGTTCAAGATTGCTCAAGCGAGTCTGATTTTACAGTCTGCCACACAGCAACCTTTTTAATGCAACAAAACAAACAACATGTCTGTTTTTCTCCTTCGACCACCAATGTGGGTTTATTGTTTGTCTGTGTTTGATTGCCTGAGAACAGCTCATAAATGCAACGCATTTTAGTTGTTGACTCCCAACAGCAGATGTTGAAGCCGCCTCTCAAAACTTTGACAAAAAGATAAAGACAACAAAACATCACTGGGATGGATTATTAGTCTCATAGAATATAATTTTCATATACAATTTAATTGAATAGATCGGCACCAATGTTTACGACACCCAATCCAGCTTTTTGAGTCAGTATTGGCTTAATATCCAATATCAGTATCAATGCATCCCTCACGATAACTGAAATACATTTGTTAAAATCTTGGTATGTAGAAATAAAACATTTTTTTAGGCTTTAAGATAAATTGTTTTTTTGCAGGAAAGGTTGCTATTCAAACAGTATTTTGACATATTATGACTTCTTGGTTCATGATATGGTGAAAACAGCCCATTAAGCACCCACCTGAGGGGATCCAAAAAGAACATTTTGTGTAATGTTTTTATATGCCACCAGTTTTTTCCCCCTGTACTGTAGCGTTTAAACAAAGGATCTAAATTAGCATCCAGGAAATGCAATAGATAGATAGATCCTACAGGAAGTAACATCGTATGTACTTTGTTTAAGACATTCAAAGCTCATATTTCTAAAATAAATATTTCTAAATAAATGTCTACAGTGTAGTTTGAAGTTGTCAGATGATTTTTGTGAGGATGGAGTTGACGTCTAAAAGATTATTAGCTAATTTGAGAATGTCTTTCATTTTTCAAATGCCATCACATCAAGTGTTTAATGTGGGTTTAGCCTCTAAAAGTGAAATCAACTTAGTAAATAAAAGAAATTCACTAAATATAGTTTGCTTCACACAGCTTTACGAAATGGCCATAAAATAATGTATGAAAGCATTTGTTGGAAGGTGATTGTGTAGCATGTGGACTTCCATGAAATGCCATTCTTCCTGACTGAACCATTGGTGCCTTTATTTCCCCAAGCTTAATCCTGTTATTAGTAACAGTCACTGGCAGTAAATTGATTGTATTGTATAAACATGTCATACCTTTCTCTGTCCGGTACTCAGACAATACATGTATATAAGACTAGTCATTGATTTGAGCGTATTCAGCTGATCTCTTTGGTGAGACTTTATAGAAAGTCAACAGCACTGTTCACCTTGGAGTCCCTTTGATGATGTCTAAGGGATTCCCCTAATCCTTGGAGGGTAGGGTGTAGGGCCCTTTCTCCCCGCAGAGGGGATGAAGTCACTTAATGGATCACAAAGTTAATCAACTGCAGGGAGAGCCTGACTGAACCGGAGGAATAGGTTGAACCATTAGAGTCCTCTGGGACACACACACACACACACACACACACACACACACACACACACACACACACACACACACACACACACACACACACACACACACACACACACACACACACACACACACACACACACACACACACACACACACACACACACACACACACACACACACACACACACACACACACACACACACACACACACACACACACACACACACACACACACACACTCAAACACATCACTCTCCTTTAACCCAATAAAGCACAATCAGTTGCCAGTGTATTGCTAAAACTAATGTAATGTTTTGTTTTCCTTAATTATTTCAGTGAGGGCAGATTAAGTTTTGTGCAATACAATTCACCATCGTCACACATGACATCCTCCAAAATGACAGTTGAATCAAAAAAAGTCTCAACACAATCTCAGCTTCATACGTCTGTTGTATTAGACTGCACACGTTTAGCCAGGTTTACATAATAAAACAGCAACTAAATTAGAGCTTTACAATAAATACATATGTATTCATCAGCACCAGTGTTACAAAACTAAAAATCAAGAATAGAAGAGTAAGACAGAGCATTAATATAACATATTGAACTGTGCGACATATGATGTTGATAATACAATACCTATAGGAGACATTGTGATGACATTGTGATACAATATTGATTTTTCCACTTATATGTAGTACTATTTATCAATCTAGAGTCCTTTGGTGTGAGTTGCATAGCTTTGGTGATTCCAGCCTCTAAATATGTCTGCCTTCTCTAGAATATAATAGGGACTGTAAGGCACTCGGGTTGCGGTGTTAAACGCGCCAAAATAATGTAAAAAAAAAACTCAGAAATGTCTCTTTCCGAGTGGTTCGTATTCATAGTGAGACTGCTAGCTCACCTAGCACCACTGCGGTAGCTAATATTACAGCTCAGCCGAGGAAGACACCATTATTGTGTAATGCGGTCACGAGCACAAAGCTTGCGTCTATAAGTAGACGGATGCTTCCTTGAGAGGAGAACTATGGTGGCAGACGTGACCCTGAAAGCACTCCACAACATACGTGCATGCACTTGGTGGTGAAATGGCTTCGGGCTTATGATGTTCCAAGAGTAGTCATTCATACGTGCCACGACAAGAAATGAAATTCAAGAAAATACTTATTTGTATTTAAAGCTGTAGGATTTGCATATACTTGCTATAAAGTATCTCAAAAGATGTGCACACCTGTTCTATCATGCATGAAATGCATTTGTCCATGAAAAGAAACATGAGACCAACATACACTCTTCTCACTCAGCTTGGCTGTCTTTTTTTTCTTTCTTGATCAGCAGCCGGGTCATACATTTGATCTCACCCCTGAGACTGTTCACACAGGACAATTATAATAATATGTGTAGTGTGTTCTATACATACAACAAAATCATCTTTACATTCATCTGCCAAAGAGCCTCCCGAGATCTTGTGAATGACAGGAGCAAAAGGGTGAGTAGTATTGTGCTGTCATAGCGTTTTAAAATGGAATAATAGGAGTACCCCTGTTTGGGACTGTGTCAACCACTGCAGGGGAGATGGTCCAGAAGGGTTCCCAGAGAAAAGCTCAGGGAAATGGCCACATCAGAGGTGGGGAAATAAACTACAGAGGAAAAACGGTGGAGTTACTATTGTTACCCATATTTAATCATTTTGGAGTGTAATTACTAGCCATAGCCAGTAGAGTAGGAGAAAATATTCACAATACAATCTATTGGAGTAAACCAGCATGACCACGGCCACTACAGTTCCTTAAGTTACATTACATTTCATTTAGCTGACGCTTTTATCCAAAGCGACTTACATGATATACAGTAGACCGAGCAACGGTGAGCAATTGTCTTGCTCAAGGACACAACGACATGGACTGGCTGAGCCGGGGTTTGAACCTCCGACCCTCTGATTAAAAGACTGACTTGCTAACCACTGAGCCACAGTCGCACCTAGTTCAGTTCAGTTTCCGCCGCTATGAAACCTCTCTACGCTGGAACGAGCTGCCGGTTTATGGGACGGAAAAGAGCTGAAAGGAGTTGAATCCAATTATATATAGAATTTAATCCAATTAGATATAATTTAATCTAATTCTAGTAAATATATCATCATGTAGAGTTAACTATGAACACTGAATAGAGTAAAACATATACGAGTATATTTTACTCTATTTAGACTGGGACCAAATGTTATATTTTTTAGAGTAATTCTTTTTTCAATTTGAGGAAAATGTATTTTGACAAACTTAAGTTAGTCTTCATCCTGTAAGTATTGTCTATTTTTCACTGAAAGAAATACAATTTGAAAACACTTTTCATAAAGTATAAATCTCCCCTTCGTCGCTTATTGAACTTTGTTTTTGAGTGTTGCTACTTGTGGTTGTCGGAGGTCTGTGGACACAAATCATTTAAATCATGACTACGATCATGTCTCATCTTTACCTATTCCTCTTGATGATCATAATCATGATTGATTTCTGACCTTAACCAAGTTGTAATGGCTCAACATAACTAAACCGTCACAGTTGTGACTGAGTGTCATGTTAGAATGCAATGCTACGTGTTTTCTTCTTCAGTTTCACATCTCTTCTGTGGTCAGCAGTGCCTCTGATGAATCAGACATAGTGAAACACTGGTTTGTTTTAAAAAGGTTTTTAAAAGGTTGAACGGATCTTGTTGAAATGCTGTAATTATTCTTGTGAATTATCTGAATGGATGCTGCTGAGCAAAGGCCAAGCCAAACATATAGATTAATTGAGGATTTGCATCCGCCCTCGCCCAGATAATTATCAAGCTCGTGATTTACATGTTTTAAATGTTGCTGCATTTCCTTATAGCCCTTTACACAACATGAATAGTTAAAAAATATACATAATCTCTCAAATTTTAAATACTTTAGAGAGGAAAGGTACAAGATATGGGACAATTTCTTGCTTTTGATCTTTCTTTCTACAAACTAAAATGTAATACCAATGAATACACTTCAGACTAAATAACAGCAAGACTTCCGTTTCAAAGCATAAAGAATTCAAAATTGTCACCATTAGTGTGTCCTATCGTATTGATTTACCAATCAGCAATGAATCCCTCACGTTACCTGTGTGAGAGAGGACATGAGACTCAAATGAAACTTCCTTGCTCCAAGCAGATTCTGCAAGATCTTCAGTGAGGCGAGCAGCTATCAGTGGCCTAATCACCCATAAGCAATTCCACATCTGGTCTGATGAATTTGGGCTAAGCCTTTTGGTGTGTGATCCCAGGGAATAATGCTCAGAGCTGCCAATGTTTACCTAAAAGTTAATGGAAGGTTAATAAGAGAGGGGACACTGCAAATTCAAAAACATTATTAAGCAAAGTGTCTTCTCTGACTACTGTAATATCTGGTTATGATGTGGCCATGGTGGTTAGCAGACTGTCCCCACACTGGTTAAATCAAGAGAGACCTTTGAGGTGTGTTACTCAAACTGTTAAATACGTCTTGATCGAGGTGTGTCATTACAACCTGTGAAGCTCATGATGATAAGCCTCTTGGTTTGGCAATGTCCTCCTTATTTTAATCAACTATCTTCTTTGACTATCTGTGCATGATTTATTTTTAACCAAAATCTGAGTGGGACCAGTGCATTCCAGTTGGTTCCTGATCCAGTTAACAGCATCTAACTTGTACTCAATGCTGCAAGGCTGAGCCAGACAGTAAAACATCCCTCTGATTCTCATTCCCAGAGCATCAGCAGTCTTCCACAAGCTGCTAGCATGGTGCTCTGAAATACATGACGTCACCTTTTTCCAACCGAGCCCCGCCCCCTTCAAACCAGTTCGACAAGGTCAAACAATAGCAAAATACAAAAACCTCGGTCTTGTCAAATTACCATAATTGATGTAATTTAACAGAAAATGTAGTGTTCATGTGCGACTCCATCGCTGAGAACAGGGTGACTGAGAAAATAGGTTTTCTGAACCTTTAATGTCCCCATTCATACTATATTTCTGAACACAAAGATAAAATAGCTGGATGATCTTGTCCTGTTTATATTGTGAAAGAGGTTGTCAATTTTCTGTTGCATGAAGTTGAATTAAGTGTGGGCTAACGCGGGGTATATGAGGCGCTGCTGGTGAGGAAAAAGAGACGGAGAAGGGAAGGTTTGCAGAGACCTTTACCCGCACATGTCAATTTGATCAGGCCCGTATGAAGAAACTGTGCATGAAAAATGTAACACATCCCCTCCCTTTGTTAATGCTCTCTGACTCCATCTGATGCTATTTTCACACAGTGGTTTTGAACTCGTCTTTTATCATTCGTCGCTGGCAATGTAGGTTTCTTTTATTTTGCTATTGGTTTAGGAAGTGTTTAAAGATTATTATGCCGTTTTACAGTTTTACTTTGTTAGTGGTGCATCTCAATCGCCCAGACTGTGATTAGTCAACAAAATATTAGAAAATAGTGATGTATTCAGATTGCTGTTTGATTCTACCTTCAGTCCGAAATATTTACGTTTCTTTCAAACTGACAAAGAAAAATGAAAAATCATCACTTGTTTTGGCACTGAAACTTGAATCATGGCTAAAACTATGAATCTATTATCAATAGTAAAATAAAAACTAATTCTGAGAGTTGTTTGTTAACTTCAGCTTCAGTAAACAAATCATGAGATAGACTGAAGTATAATTTGGAGCCGTGTTTTTCACGTACAGTACAGCCATTTCTTTTCAAGTTTCGTATATTACCTATTTGACTCGTGTTGTTGCGCCTTGTAGATGTTGTTTTCTCCGTGACCAACCACATTTGTGGGAACAGGTTTGTGCAAACAGTAGCCTGTTTAGAAAAGGTGTGGACACAGAGCGGATGCAGAGCTTTGAGTTTCCCAAGCTAATTTGTATTCTGCCTGTGTGTGCAACCTGAGAGTGACTGACTGGTGGTCAGAGCCCAGTATTGACTGCTCTGAGGATGTAATAGAGGCTGGGGTGATGGGATCCAGGACATTAACACTCTCACTGTGGCATGTGCAGCAGAGCTATACAGGATATAACCAAGGCACTTCATCATTCTGCTGGCTCCATGCTGAGATGCACCGGGCTCTGTGTTTTAGAATAATGCTGCTGCCTTAAATTAGATTCCATTGATCCTGCTTTTCTCTATAATGGCACAAACGGGATGGAAGCTGGTTTTATTGGGGGTAAGACAAGACATTTGAAATACGTTAGCTTTAAATACAGGAGGTAAATTAAATCAGACAAAAGGCAGGTTGACCTGACTCAAGGTGATTGATCTACTACGGTATTGTCAGACAATGTTAATCTCAGGAGTGCAAACTTGTGTCTCTGTCTCAGTTATTTGTCGACTTACTGCACAAACTTTTACTAATCACTCTACTGATTTATTCTTCATGTGATTACTTCAATCTTTAATCTAGACACAATGTAGTTACATTTCACTTGATGGCAGCCACAAAAGGCAGCTATTTGTTTTATCTTCTCTCCCCAAATAGTCATGTGGTGTGCTGTCAGTAAACACACTATGTTTGTGTTGACCAACCTGGCCAGTCTATGGTTGCTTTCCAGTAAGCTTATAAAAAATGCAATACATTTACCCACAAGGACTCCAACTGTCTGGACAGAGCAGACACACTAAGACAGTTAGATATTTTTGAAATACTTTTTGACTTATTATTCATTATGGACAGAGTGTTTTTAAAGGTCAGCTTGGTGATATATTTGTCTTATTACCAACACGTCCCGTGAAAAGATCAATTCCTCTACATTATTCGCTCTTCCTCCTGACGAAGAGCTCCTTTCTTGTCCAAAGACTGTTAAAAACATCCACAATGTTACAAATGTGACAAATCCTCAGCCAACAATTTGTCATTTATAAATAAACGTCATTGCTAGCATCTTCGTGAGGCTGTACTGTGCAGCACTATACATCTGGCTAAATGCCAACGTTTGCATGCTAACATAGTTGAAGTGCCAATACTAATATGCTGAAGTCTAGCAGATATAATGTTTACCATGTTTGCCATCTTAGTTTAGCTTAGGGTATCACATGTTCTATATGTACAATATTATTAATTTAAATGTTGTGAAAAGCTCGCCAATTTGTCAGAGAATTTTAAAAACCAGGATGTTTTAGGGTTTTGTCGGGATAACCAGCTCGAAACCGGGACAATCCTGGCCAAACCGGGATGTCTGGTCACAGTAGTTTAGCGGGTTAGCATGCAAACATGTACTGATGAGCACCAAACACAAAGAACCACTAAGTTTAATGGGAATGACATTAGTTTTGTCTGTAGTTAGTAATAAAATATCAAGATATTGGACAACTGGGACTTTGAACTGATTATGGCTGGTTGATAAATCCTCTTGAACCATTCAGGTATATATATTATAGCACTGTTATTCAATAAACACACGTGGCAGCTACACTATTCACCTCTTGATTATGTCAACACTGAGGAAGAGAAATAGAGAAGAAAACAATAAGGGAGCGCTTACGATGGCTCAATCATGATCATAAACTGGCTATTCATTAAAAACCGTAATCATACAGATGATGTAAATGAAGGAAATTGTGCAAAATGATATGCTTTTTGTGGATAAAGGGTTTGATTTATTCTGTTTTCTTTGGGCATTTGGATCTAATTGAAAGGGGATGTGTCTCCAGCACAGAGATATATTCAATTGTACTGTTTGAGAATTGGAGCACTCAGCCTTCTCTCCAAGAGGTTTCGGGTGGTTTCTCTTCATTTAGCTTCTCTCCTCACTTGATCTTTTTCTTGTGTAAACAAAACCTTTCAGGGCGAAAACAACTGGCGCAGAAATATGCATGTATTTTGATTAACACTTATCCTGCTTGTCATGCTTTAGGCGCCATACATGGATTTGGCTATATGATCTTATAGATATTCGTACCCCATGCGTGCGTATTTAGTGAGTGCGTAAGTGGTCCATGTGTATCCATGTATCCTTGTTTGTGTGACAGGGATAATTTAACGGATCCTTTTCTCAAGGCCTTCTGTATCATCGCCCACAGGACATAAAGGGAAAGCTGTCAGGGTGTGGTGGTCAGGACCCAAAAGCAAACGCGGGCGAACGGAAGTTGGTGGGAAAACAGGTTTATTTGATCTCGCACGCCAAACAACGGAACAAAAACTCAAATCGTCCTCAAAACGGTACTCAGCCGGGGGGCGCTAGTGAGCAAGATATGGAGTAAGACGCTAATTTCAGTGCTCCTGCAGAACCGACAATATTTTATATAAAAACAGCTACTATCTCAGGAATATCAGCCTCAAAGCTCACCGAGGACAACCCAAGGAGGCCAAAAGGTGACTTATGTAAGCTACATAATTTTTGAATGGCGGAAAAGCTCCAAAAATACAAATATAAATCCGGCGGTAGCTCATCGCGGCCTACAAGAACCACGAGGCAGACTCCAACAGGTGACCCAGACCCACCCTCTCCCACCCACAGTGAAAGCCCAGGTATGACCACTGAACGGATGAAAGCGGACATCGTATCTTCCCTGAAGGGAGAAATTTCCAAAATTATAAGAGAGGAACTCAAAAGTGCGCTAGCTGAAGATTTCAATGCTCTCAAGTCCGAATTACAAGCGGTGCGGTCCGAAATCGCTAAAAACACGACCGCTATCCAAACAGAAATTGACCACATGAAAGCCGACATACAAGACATGAAGGGCGGCTTATCAACATGGTCCGACGAGGTGACTGCACAAGAAACCACGATAACCAGCCTTCAAAGACAGGTGACAACGTTAACAGACCGGTGCGAGGATATGGAGGGGAGAATGAGACGGTGTAATATCCGTATAGCCGGCATTCAAGAACAACCGGACTCCAGCTCCCCTAAGACAGTTGCCAAAGTTATTAAAGAAGTCCTGCAGCTGGACCGAGACATAAAAATCGACCGATCGCACCGCACATTCGCCACCAGGAAACCAGGAGACCGGGAGAAACCACGAGTGATCATTGCTAAAGTACACTACGACGGAGATGCCGCGGAGATCCTGAGGAGAGCGAGAGACAGAGCGCCGCTGGTCTACAACGGGACCCGGATCGCCATCTTCCCAGACTACACGCCGAGTGTTGCCAAAGCCAGAGCCGCGTTCACGGACATACGGAAGACCTTACGAGGAAGGAAAGGAGTCCGCTACGGTCTCCTATACCCTGCCAGACTCCGGATCTCACACAACAACGAAGACGAGGAGTTTCTGGATCCCAGCAAAGCCATGGAGTATGTCCAGAAGAAGGTTATCCCATCTACGGAGGCTGCAGACTAAATGTATCCCTACCGGTACTGTTCACATTAAGGACTAACCAGTGAGTTATGTCATTTCACATACTGACACATTATTATTTTCTACCTCATTTTATATTCAGATATATGTATTTTCAAAGTGTTACTCTAATCACACCGGAGAAGGAAAATGTGTCTCATAGCGAATATTTTAAATATTCCCGTCTCCACTACAAGGAAACAAACCCGTATAGCCTAAAATGTCCACATTACTTCTACTCATATTGTTTGTATCTTTCCACTTTACTCGCTCACGGGCAGCTAACCTAAGAGGAGACTACTGGTACGCCTTTAGCTCTGTGTGCAACTCAAATACTACTTTACCATGAGGAGCTGTTTGACTTTACAGATGTATGCCAAGAACTGCAGGGGCCTGAATGGCCATTACTCGACACTGTCCTTTTCTGTGTCGACTTCTCTTTTTCTTCTTTCTTTCTCTATTCCTTATCTTAGCACACCCTTAGCATAGTCAATTCAATCTCGACTGTGCACCGCTGCTGCTTGCCCTTAGTGGCTAGGGACTAGGTCCCACTAGACTGTTGTTAATGTTTGTTAACAGCAATCACAACTGCTGCGTTCCCCTTGTTCTGATCCCACTGTTCCCATGGGATCCTCAGTTGTATATAAGAACAACAAGGTCATCATCCATTTTTCTTAAATACCCTTTTTTACCCCACCCCTATTGGTTTCATAATCTAGTCCGAATCCCCACACTCCACATAGCAGAATACATGGCCCATGTGCTGGCTGTTTGCTTCCGCTTCCCGTCTCTCTGCACAAAATCCCAAAATATGAAAATTCCATACTTTACATAATGGACCCGCTAAAAGTGATAAGTTATAATGTCAAAGGCCTCCATAGCCCTGTTAAGAGAAAGAAAATTCTACACCAGATGAAACAAGCCAATTGCCACATTGCATTCCTCCAGGAAACCCATTTATCTGATGTTGAACATGAAAAGCTGACAAGGTCGTGGGCAGATAAAGTATATTACTCTTCACACCGATCAGGGAGAAAAAAGGGAGTATCAATACTCATACACAGACAAATTAATTTCACACAAACACTAGTACATAAAGACACAGAGGGGAGGTATATCTTAGTTAATGGATTAATTGATGGCACAGAAGTATCCCTCATAAATGTATATGCACCTAATGAAGACGAGCCTGGCTTTATCAGAACACTGTTCAATAAGATCCTACAATACAGTACCGGACTGCTACTCCTGGGAGGGGACCTGAATTGCGTAATGTCACAACTAATGGACCGAGAACCTGCCTCTAAAGCTCCACTCTCTAGAATGAGTAGAATGCTCAAATACCAATCCCTGGAAGTAGGCCTTGTAGATATATGGAGGAGCAAATTTCCGAGAAGCAGAAATTTCACCTTCTATTCAAACAGACATACATCCTATTCAAGGATTGATTATTTCTTTACCATGAAAGCAGAGCTACACAGGATAGTGGACATTGAGATTCTTCCTATAACTATATCTGACCACGCACCTGTGGCATTAAAATGGGACATAGGCCAAAGACCAACATCTAAACAATGGAGACTTAATGCATCCCTCCTTAATGATAAAGAATTTACCTCCTTTATTGCAGCAGAACTCAAGGAATACTTAGATATCAATACCTCAGCCGAAACGACACCTCTTACATTGTGGGATTGTGCTAAGGCATACATCAGAGGTCGCATTATTTCATTTGCTTCTGCTAGGAGAAGAGGAAGAGAGGCTAAACAGAGAGAATTGGAAGACAAAATAAAAGACTTAGAACATAAACATAAACAATCGACATCGTCCAATCTCCTAAATGACCTAAAGTCAACCCGAAGAGAACTCAACAGCCTACTATCAGATAAAATTGAGGGAAGTTTAAGATTTGCGAACCAAAGATACTATGAGCACGGCAACAAGGCAAGCAGATTATTAGCATTTAGATTAAGAAAACAGCAATCATCTAATACAGTACAGAAAATAAAATCAAAAGAAACTTTTGTTACAAAACCAGATAAAATAGCGGAATCCTTTGCAGAGTTCTACAAATCCTTATACATGAATACGGATACCTGCTCTGATAATGCGAAAATTACAGAGTTCCTAAATCCTATAAAATTAACTGAATTGACAGAATCAACAGCCAAGGAATTAGATAAGCCTATTGAGGAATGGGAGATCAAGCAGGTGATCTCAACACTCAAAAATAATAAAAGCCCAGGGCCGGATGGATATATTAATGAATTTTATAAAACCTTTAAGGATTTGTTGGCACCACTGTTGCTAAAAGCATACCACCATGCATTGGAATCTAAAACAATAGCACCGTCTTGGTCTGAGGCAACCATAGTGGTAATTCATAAAGAAGGTAAAGACCCCACAGAGTGCCAATCCTATAGACCAATATCACTGCTGAACGGGGACCTGCGTATTTTGACAGCAATCCTAGCAAGAAGAATTAATCGTAGAATCACTGAAATCATCCATCCTGACCAGACAGGATTCATCACTGGAAGATACTATGGCGATAACTTACGACGCCTATTAAACATAATATCCCATCAAAAAAAAGAGAAATCGGAAACAATGATTATGTCCCTAGATGCCCAAAAGGCATTTGACCGAGTATCATGGCAATACTTATTCCAGACACTAAAACGGTTCAAATTCGGCCCCAACTTTTTAAATTGGATACAAACATTATACTCATCACCGCAAGCAGCTGTTAAAGTTAACGGCTATAGATCACAAAGATTCACATTGGAACGAGGCTGCAGACAAGGCTGCCCTTTATCTCCCCTGCTGTTCGCAATTAGTATTGAACCCTTGGCCCAGCTCATCCGAGATGATAATAAAATAAAAGGAACTGTAATACATAAAGAAGAGCATAAAATATCCCTTTACGCTGATGATGTATTATTATATCTGACACAACCTGCATCAACAATACCACATCTAAAGGAACTCATCTCACGATATGGATACTACTCGGGATACAAGGTAAATGTGGAAAAAACAGAGGCCATGGATGTCAATGGTAACATCTTAAGAAGTGTAAAACTCCAAAGTGGATTTAAATGGGCAAAAGATGGCATAAAATACCTGGGCATATACATCCCGCCATCCTTACATAATTTGTATGAGGCCAATTATAGTAAAATAATTCGGTGCATTGATAGTGACCTGGAACGATGGTCTACGCTCCCTCTGTCCCTGCTCGGTCGTGTTGAAAGTATTCGCATGAACGTTCTGCCCAGACTTCTCTACTTATTTCAGATGCTACCTATAGAAATTCCAAAATCTAGTTTTGATAACCTGGATAAAATAATTTCCAAATTTATCTGGCAAAAAAAGCGACCTAGAATTAGACTTAAAACCTTACAGCTATCAAAGCTAAATGGAGGCCTTAAACTCCCGAACTTGAAATATTACTTCTGGGCTGCACAAATGAAACCCCTGATAGTGTGGATTCAAAATGGCACATACACTCGCTGGCTTAATATTGAGAAAAATGCATGCCCAAAGCCCTTACAAATCTTGCCATTTTTAGGTAAGCCCATAAAAGTAGTGACAGAGTGGACTAAGATTACTCTTAAAATCTGGAACAGAATACAGACAGCTTTTGGACTTTCGAAGTTAATTTCAGTGTTAACAAGCATTGGATCTATGGAGACCTTCACACCTAACAACCTAGACACAGGCTTTAGAAAGTGGTCAGACAGGGGACTGGTTCACCTGCACCAGCTATTTAACGAGGACAACCTCAAGACATTCGAACAGCTGAAAAAAGATTTTGATCTCCCCAAAACTGATTTTTTCAGATACCTACAACTGAGAACTTTTTTAACAACACACAAAGAGTGGGGAAAGCTTGTGAAACGTACAACTCTGGAAAGATTCTTAATAGAAATACAGATGGGGAACGAAAATAAGAAAACAATAAGTAAACTATATAACATATTTCTATCTATGAATCCGCATAACTCCCAACAGATAAAGCAGAGATGGGAAGCGGAAATGAACAAGATCATACCACAGAATACCTGGGAGGAAATATGCACAGAGGCACACCGAGTCACAAACTCAAACACCTGGAGGGAATTTAAATGGAAGATAATCACCAGATTCTTCAGAACTCCAGAAATAGTAGCCAAGATGGGCCCAACACATTCCAACTTGTGTTGGCGGAATTGTGGATGTGCTGCCAATCACACACATATATTCTGGCTATGCCCTAAATTAAATACATACTGGAGAGAAGTCTTTGATGCCATCAAAGAGATATTCCAAGAAGACATCCAGCAAGACCCCACAGTAGCAATATTGGGAGCGATACCTGAAGGCCTAGACGGGAGGGCCAAAAAATACCTCCTCAACATACTACTCACAGCAGCATTGAAGGGTATAACCATCAGATGGCTAAAACCAGATCCCCCAACATACGACTTGTGGATCCAAAAAGTATGGGACATCTATCAGATGGAGCAAATCACATATTTATTAAGGCTCCAGAAGCCGATCTTTACCAAACGATGGAGGCCTGTTGCAGCATTATTATTACAATGAGGGTAATGACATGTTGCTGGGCCCTCTGGTAGAACTGCTCCCGTTAAACTCTCTACACATGTATACACACACACAATCCTCTCTAGAAAAGCCCATGTAGCACATGCAATGCTACACTCGGGAATGGACAATTATTGGACCCTTATCCTATTTAAATTACTTATTTTATTTAAATTATTATTTGTATTATTTATTCATTTCTGCAATCTATTCATTATTATTTTCCTTATTCCCCCCTTTTTTTTCTTCTTCTTTTCTTTTTTCTCTTTTTTCTTGGGGTGTGCACCACCTGATGCTTGTTGTTCTCGTTGTGTGTTGTACACTGTACCTGAATATCATGTGTTCCAAGACATACAACTGAAAAACTGCCAAAGAATGCGACTGTCTGACAGTATGTTGTTATGTTATTGAAAACTAAATAAAAAGTGAGTTTAAAAAAAAAAAAACGGTACTCAGCCGTGCTTCCTGGCGGCGCTCGTTGCAGGCTCGTGGCTCGTGACTCGTGGCGTGACCCGTGACGTGGCTCGTGGCGTAAAACAGAGAACCCTCTCGACAGGGGTACTTCCCATAATAACCCGCCACGGGAGTCCTGGAGGAAGCTGGCTTTAACCTGCCGCTGATCGGGGAATCCACTGCAGCTGCGTTGCCTGATGCAGCATAGGCTGCAGCTGCGGAACTGCTCCTCTCGGCTGCCCCTTGCCTGCCTGCACAAAAATCAGGTTTAATTTGTACACAGGTTTAATTTGGCACCCACTGGCGGCGGTGCCTCCCGGATCCTCACAGTACCCCCCCCTCAATGGACGCCTCCTGGCGTCCACGAAACTGCCCGATAAGGGTGGGTGGAGGGGGGAACGGACGGAGGGCCCAGGCCCCTGGCGGACACTGGCTCGAGGAGAGGAACCTGGAACACCGGGGAAGGACACTGAACAGCGGCACAGTCGGGGGACTCGGGACAGGGGCTGACAGCGGCACAGTCGGAGGACTCGGGACCGGGGCTGACAGCGGCACAGTCGGGGGACTCGGGACCGGGGCTGACAGCGGCACAGTCTGGGGACTCGGGACCGGGGCTGACAGCGGCACAGTCGGGGGACTCGGGACCGGGGCTGACAGCGGCACAGTCGGGGGACTCGGGACCGGGGCTGACAGCGGCACAGTCGGGGGACTCGGGACCGGGGCTGACAGCGGCACAGTCGGGGGACTCGGGACAGGGGCTGACAGCGGCACAGTCGGAGGACTCGGGACAGGGGCTGACAGCGGCACAGTCGGAGGACTCGGGACAGGGGCTGACAGCGGCACAGTCGGAGGACTCGGGACAGGGGCTGACAGCGGCGCAGTTGCCGAAACTGGGACCGGGACTGAAAGCGGCCCAGTGGCAGAGACTCTGGGAACTGGAGTCGGCCAGAACGCCGACAGGACACGGGGAGCTGGAGTCGGCTGGGGCGCCGACAAGACACGGGGAGCTGGAGTTGGCCGGGGCGCCGACAAAACACGGGGAGCTGGAGTCGGCCGGGGCGCCGACAAAACACGGGGAGCTGGAGTCGGCCGGGGCGCCGACAAAACACGGGGAGCTGGAGTCGGCCGGGGCGCCGACAAGACACGTGGGGCAGGAGTTGGCCGTGGCGCCGACACCGGGACCAGGACTGGCGGCTCGTAAGATGGTGTCCAGGCTGTCGGCGAGTCCCAGGGAGCGGGCGTCACCGGCTGCTCCATGGCCGCAGCCCGAGCTGGACGACTCCTCCGCTGGCGTCGAGATCCCGAGGCTCTGGCCTCCGGGCCAGAGCCCCTAGCCCGTTGGAGGCTCCGGGGCCCACCCAACGCCCACCCGGTACCTGGCCAGGGATCCGGCTCGGGGTTCTCCTCCTTATCGGGATCCTTGTACCTGAGATACTCCACGTCGATGTAACCCAGGCCATCAAGCAGATACAGCCGGCGTAGCGGCGGGCTATCCATCAAACCAAGGGGGGGAAAAAACAAAAAGAAAAAACAAGTTTGCCGGCTAGTTCCAGGCGCGGATCAGTGCCTGCCAACTAGCGCCCGCGCGTGCTGGGTCCTTGCTTTCGGGGGCGGGTTATTCTGTCAGGGTGTGGTGGTCAGGACCCAAAAGCAAACGCGGGCGAACGGAAGTTGGTGGGAAAACAGAAGGTTTATTTGATCTCGCACGCCAAACAACGGAACAAAAACTCAAATCGTCCTCAAAACTCGAAACGGTACTCAGCCGTGCTTCCTGGCGGCGCTCGTTGCAGGCTCGTGGCTCGTGACTCGTGGCGTGACCCGTGGCTTGTGACGTGGCTCGTGGCGTAAAACAGAGAACCCTCTCGACAGGGGTACTTCCCATAATAACCCGCCACGGGAGTCCGGGAGGAAGCTGGCTTTAACCTGCCGCTGATCGGGGAATCCACTGCAGCTGCGTTGCCTGATGCAGCATAGGCTGCAGCTGCGGAACTGCTCCTCTCGGCTGCCCCTTGCCTGCCTGCACAAAAATCAGGTTTAATTTGTACACAGGTTTAATTTGGCACCCCCTGGCGGCGGTGCCTCCCGGATCCTCACAAAAGCTGTTGTGTCCTCTCGCTGTTATGGCTTTTTGAAGCGATGGTGCAGGACAAGGATGTTGGTTCACGATCAGTACTATGGATGATGTAGCACTTGTTCCGGGGAGATCTGAAACCACACACGCAGCTAAAGCAAGACATAAACATCTTCACCAGAGACATGGCGACAGCATACACCCATCCTACGCTGTCTGATTTGATGGACAGGATACAGGAGCTTCCGTTGTGACAGCCATTTTTCCTTTGCGTCGTGATAGAAGACAGGTTCTTGAAATAGGCTTCTGTTTTGGGAGCCCGGCAAGATTAATTGACCAGAGAAGATGACAAATTTTGTGGAGCTTGTGTAAGGCGAACCTCTAAATGCTGTGTGGTTCAGACTCTCCACAATACGGATTAGTTCAAATGTGAAGGACATGCAACAAACAACCATCACATCTTTGTTCACATGACACCCTTTTAGAACTGTAATCAAGTTTGTGACAGGACAGATCAAAATAAAAATCCAAAAGCATTACAGGTAGAGATAAGGTATGTCCTCTACAATTTTACCATATATATATATTTCTGCTAAAAATATGAAAACAGAAATGATGAGTGTTGAATTTCATGTCAATAAGCAACAATATATTTTAGATAGTCGACGTCGGAACACATTAACCTTGAAAGGTTTGTTTGTAATAGCGGTGTTGTGAGTGGACAGTTATATAATATGATCAAGCACGTTCCCAAATGGCAGCCTTACTGAATGTGCTTTAATCAGTGAAACCTGCCAAGTTGGAAACAGAAGCACCTCAATATTACTTTAGGCCCTGAGGCCACGAACGTTCTGGAGGTCCTTTCCTCCCTTTGCAGTACCACGGCAACATTAATTGAGCCCCCGGTCAGTGGATGGTGACAAATACCTGAATGGAATACAAAACTCAACAATAAGTCAAGACAAAGCTAAGTTATCAGCCAAGTAGGCCTTGTGCACAGTGACAACAAAATCAGTCTTTTCAATTAAAAAAGTGAAATATTGTATGTAAAGAAGGTGTAAAAACTGGTGTTAAACTGGCTATTAAATGTGCTTTTTCCTGGTGAGTGTTGGTGTGTAGGCCACATTCATATTATTTGTATAATTATTATATAGGTTGTTTTCCTGAATTGTCTTTCAGCTTTTATGTGGTTAAACATATTGGGTCTTTTTTGCCAATATAATTTGTTTTTAATATGTGATAGAGTATAATAAAATGTCCCCTGAGCTGCACACTGTAGAGGTTAATGTGCAGCGCTGTCTATGGTGATGGTCACGATACAGACATGACATCAGTGACTTTGTTTTCCACTAATAACTGACTTAGGACTGTTTGTGTATGAATTGTAAGGTTTAACAGTGGGGTAAGACTGTATGACTTTGGCATTACTTATAAATAATGGACTGCATTACCGGGTCACTATTCATTTATATTGACTGAACCAAATTTAAAGTGGCATCATCAAAATCTACTGTAAGTAAGCATATCACATAATATTGAAATATCCGATACGAATCCATCGTGGCATTACAATTCCTTGTCAGGGACTGCCAATAAAAACCAAATGCCCAGCCAATTACTTTCCTCTGGCTGGAAACCCTGGCTCGATATTGTTCTTGGCAGCAGTGGCACACATATATAATATTTCAATGTTAATATATATTTAAATATTTGTTTAAGTTCATGTCTCTGGGACAGAGTAAGCCATTTGGCCAAAAAAGAGCAATACCCTGGGGCTACACAGTTCATCCAAAGGTCCAGATCCAGACTGAAATGCAAATCAATCTGGATCAGACAATGTGCCTCTTATTATGAGATGTGTGATACTTATTTTATATTGAAATGCTATGTAATAAATGTTAAGATGTCCAGTTATTGTCAAATCAGTTTTAGAGAAGTGTTGTTTTCATTTCAACTATTCCATTTTGAGACTTCTGCATTAAACTTAAGGATATTTCTAATATCTTGCGAACCTTATTCATATACCTTCAACCAGACCAGTTTTGTTCGCATTATAATCAATAACAGCTATTTGTAGAAGACATATTTGTGATTTGTGTCATGATTGATCAAACCTTAGCAAGTGTTATTTCCCATTGTCTTTCGTGTTTCACTCCATTTCAAATGTCGCTTGACACTCGCAGGCTGCAGCAGTCACACCTTCTTCACACTTGTAATTTTTTTTCCGACAAATGATGCCATCTGCTTTTATAAATGAGTTGCCAAAGGGATCTCCAGACATCTTTCATTACTAGCACTACAAGTAGTTTCTTCTATACTCCAAAATACCCTTAATGTGGTATTATTTACTTGGCCTCTTCACACCAAACTACAAGAAACATTTATGAAAAGAACAATTAGAAAAGGAGATTTTTGCCTCTTAAATACAATGCTGGTGTAATGAAGTTGATCACAGCAGACTGAAAAGCAGATGCTACCTCTACCAGGGTTTATGGCAGTAAGAAGTCTAATAACACTCTCAAATGACACAGAAATCAATGTGATTTAATGGTGAGGCTTCCACCTCAGACAGGGGTCGCCAGCCAGCTGAAGGGTCTTTTTCATAAAACAGTGGTTTAGTTCTGAAAGCAAAAATAAGCATAATGGAAGCTAATTCACACAACTTTACATTGTCTGATGTGTGTCATAAACAGCCGTGAAACCATTAAAAAAATATATTTTTTCTTTTGTTAATCAGATGCAAAGACATGATGATTAAAAGGAGAAATACTGTCTAACGTTACAAATATATCTGCCAAATAACCAGAGTAGGGGACTAATTAAGTACATCTGATACAGTCGTTCACTATGCAATGGTTGGATTCAAGTTAGGAAACTGTGTTGCTTGTCATCAGCACCCCCCTCCTCTCTCTCTCCGTCTCCTCCTCTCGCTGTTTCCTGTCTTTCTTTACTTTTTTTAGTGCAATAAAAGAAGCAAGAATGCTATAAAATGCAAATTTAAAGATATATTGTATTCCCTAAATATCAACGGTATTGTTTCATCTTGATGACGAGGCCAGTTTGATGTGATCAGAATATAATTGTATAGTTTATCTGACCTGGAAGAGCAGTGAAGTCTTGCTCACATTGGCTGATCCACCTCAGCTGTCTCATTCATGCTCAGCATCATTGTCTAATTGATGCACCATCTGCTCGGCTACCAGCTGACTTGTAACATTCAATCACATTTGTATATAATGCTCAGATCTCACTACTTTGCTTATTCCCTGATGCAACACTGGCTGTTGCTGCAACTCTTTCCACCACTTCAACCTCCTCCTCATGTGCAGTTATAGTTCATGTTAATTCTCATACAACATGTACGTACAGATATATCATACTGTTTACCGTGATGTGTTAGGACATCACTTCTCTCAGTAAAACCCTTATTGCTGCTCAGATCAAACTACATAAAGCGATGTTGTATGTAAATTATGTTTGTATCAGATACAATCCAAGCAATGGTAGATCTGTCTTTAAATGTTTAATAAAGTCTAGATTCAGTGCTACTGAGACTTTTTACTTCATAATATGGATTTCATGTAAATGCATCAATGAATTACCAGCCATAAAGAGAGCCTTCTCTTTAATTTCAATAATAGATATATACCTTTTTTACAAAAACTTCTAAAACTGAAAAGACTTTCCATATATCTTCATCTAATACAACAGAGAATTATCACAAAACACTATCCATGTCACTCTCTGCACAGTAAGGCATGTTGTAACCTAATACACTGTTTCATCAGCAGGAAGTGATAGAGTACGAGCTGACATGTAAGAATCCTCTCCATAGTCACATGAATCTTGTTATTCAAACAGCTGAAGATATGGAAATACATCTCTTAATGCCTCCCCTCTTATAATCATACAAAAGGCTTGTTCCATCACTACCCTTGTTAGGTGTTTTTTCCTGGTGCACTTAGTGTGGTATTGATCATTGTTGGTCCAAGTCCTCAGGAATCAGCTTCTATTGATTTCACTTCAGCTGTAAGCCTCTCTTTCTGACCTATGTCTCTTTTTAGACAAAGAACCTTTTCAGATACCCTAACCACTCTACTGAGGGTTGACTAAAAACATATCATTGCTGCAGCATTTTCCAAGCACAATTTTCAAAATGATTTGTACTGGGATCCAAAAAATAGGATAGACCATTATAACTGTTTTTGCCCATTGGCTGTTGCAGATTAAATTTAGATGGAAACACTTCAGTAGCACAAGAACCATGTGCGCTGTGGGTTTTTTATATGGAGGATCTAGTTGCGCTTTTAGAGGGATAATATGCTCATTTGCCTGGACCTTCATCATTATTATTAATATTATTATTAAAATAACCCATTCAAAGCTAGAAGATTCAGCAGTAGTGATGGTTATTAATAGCCACAGAGCAGTGGGAGTCAATACTGCGTGTGCATTTGAGGTATTGAGTAACATGTACATGTCTGTGTTTGTAATCAAGTATGCATGTGCCAGATGAAGAGACCTCCATTACTTACATGTTAGTTTAATAATTCATTTCAAGACTTTAAAGATTTCCCTTCATGCACAGCTGGGGCTACATTAATCCCAACAAAGTGGAGCGGAGTTTTTCTGCATCCTATTTCTTTCTTTCTCCAGTACTAGGTTTGCCTTAGGTCTTAATAAACCCAATATGGAATTAATCAGGAAATTGCTCCAATTTCAGTGCTATCTTTTAAATGTTCTGAAGTAATATATGTTGTCACTATATGTTTGTGCTTTTATTCATTTCAATAGTCACACCTGTAATATATTACATACACTGTAATGCAGATTATATGCAAAGAAAAGTCAGACCTCATGTGCATGAGTTGCTTGGTGTTTCCTCAGCATGTGGGTTTCAGTGGTGCAGTATTTATTCATTCTGTCCTTCTGTCTACAACTTGTTGCTGCTTTAGAAACCGTGAAGCTTCAGTAAGAGGAATTGATTTAGGTGTTGAAGTTCAATGCTCTTGGGTGCCAAACTCAGACAGACCATCTGTGAGCTGTAGACCTTCAAATAGCCGTTGTGGGGACTCTTCAGCCGTGAATCAATAAGCAGTTAATTTCAAACCACACTTGGATGCTTCAACGGTAGCTCATGTATGTGCCATTAACATGTGGAGGTATGACACATTTCCATTTCTACATTCAAATGTGGTGTATTCTGCAAGTTAGAAAATCAAAAGAACCATTGATGCAGTTTAATTTGAATGCAAATAATGAGATTAGATAAAGTTCGATTAGATAAGACTTTAATGATCCTCTAAGGAAAATCCAGCCATTACACCAATAAGGGGTTGCTGTGGATGCCTCTTTTTGAGAAAGTAATAGCAGGCTATTTCGACTGCGCCATAAAAAGGAACTGAAGAGTTCAAACGGCCTCTGCAGCTGGTCTTTTATTATGCCAGTAAGATAAAGTTTGCTAACAAAGCCTTTATAGACTCTGAAAAGGTCTGGGCTAGACTAATCCTGCCCACAACAGACTTGGGCGTAAGTGAGAAACTCAAAGTCCTGGAGCAACTGTTCATCTATCAGGGTTCAGCTTTACTTCTTTCCAGTGAGGATGAACCAGATGGAGTCAGCAGGGCTTAAGAGAAGGCTCCATTTCACTCAGGACACGGCACTGTATTTCCTCCCTCAATTCTTGAGGCCTCCAAAGAGTTGTAAACAGCAAGATGGATGTTGACAGCTTGTGTGGAGGAGTTGTCTGAATTGTCATTTGCTTCTGTTAAGGTGTAGTTTTCAAAGGTGTAGATGTTTGGTTGGTGTTCAAGTCCAGGCTATTTGAAGGTTAACCGTTAACTCATTATATACACATGTCCAGTATCTTTTCTTGGTTTAGGGTCGTCGTTACACTTGCACTGTTCACTTTGCGTTCTGTTCAGAAAAAACTAAATCAAAACAATACCTCCCTGAATATGTACTTATCTACCTTATTTCCCTGTGGACAACCATATCTAGTATAGTGTCAAAGAAAGATTCCAGCTGTAATGGATTGACAGCTACTTACTTGTAAGGGCGTATTATTATTCAGAGTTAATAGTTGGGTTTACTGATGCTCAAAAGCAGTTAAACCAATGGGAAGGGTGAACGGATGACTATGTGACTATGTACTATGTACTGGCATTTCCTGCTCTGGTAACAAATAATATACAAACATGGTAATAAAGAATACCACATTCACTTTGGCATTATTGTTTGAAACTGTGAAACAAAGTAGAGAGAGCAGACCAATGCAAAATACCAGCAATACCGTGATCAGCAAAAATAATAATGTGCTATGAAAAGCAAATATCAATACTTAATTTATAATGATGGTGGAATGTGACAAAATACAATATGTGAAGGACTATAACATGACATCATTAGCAAATGCATAACTGCATAAACAGTGCAACCTCTGCAATATGTTTCTAAAATAGGTGGTTTTAAACATTTTGGAAAGCTCATTAACTCCAGCTCTGGAGAACGCAATTACTAGTAGTAAAAAACAAATGTTAGGCTATAAACAAGCTACATCACGGTCGCATGACTACCTCTACCGGTGGATAGCGTGATAAAGAAATCTCATTTAGCCGCTTATTAGCAACCATATTTTTTAATTAAGAAGCGTAAAATCTTCCAAATTTTAATATTTGTGGAATATTTACTGACATATTTTATATCGTAGAACAAAATGTCTTTTCTGCCTATATATCTGATCTTAATACAAAAATATATAATATACAGAAATACATGTTGATACTTTTTTTAAGCTACAATAATTTGTAATTACCGTGTATGCCTTCATTTCAGCACAGACATGGCTGTTGACACAAAGATGCCCTGTGCTGCACCTCAGGGAATAAGATGGAGGCTGAAGATCCTCCCTCGTTGCATCAGCTCACTATAATTATTGTGGTTGAAAACCAAAAAAACTCCCTTAATGGTTTGTCACTAATTTATCGCAGCTGTGAAAGATGGGGTGTAAATCTTAAATAAGGCAATTGGAATTCATAAAATGGTTTGTAATCAGCAACTTTCAGTTTGTAATCATCATTTTTAAACTCAATGAACTGATTAAATTGAACTCTTCCTGTTTCGTCTGCACCTGTTTATTGTCTTGTGATGTTCTGTATTATGTCAACAAATTCCATTAAGACCAAAATCAAATGATCCTACCTCAGAATAAATCATATGTGTCATGTGAGCTCCATTGTTGTTAAAAAAAAACTTAAGCAGAACACAAAAATGAGCCACACTGGGTGACATCTTCCATCATTACAATAAACGTGGGCACTAGAGTTTATTTTGAATCAATCCATCACATGCTCTTCTGCTGCCGTAAATGCTCATTAGAACACAAAATGCTTATTAATCCAGCTCTGAAAATAGTTCCCAAATGAGACACTAACAGTGCCTAGTTGCCTTAACCTACTTTAAAAATGAAATTCATGAAATATGTCTAATCCAAGGTTCATATGTGTTCACAAGTGCCACAGACAGGGGAGGAGTCAGGGACTAATTGAGATTCTGGCTACAGACTTTTTTTTTCATGGAATTTGTTGAAGGGAGGACAAATGTACAATACAGCATCATCTTGGTGTTAAGTTAACATGGCAAACAGTAATACCTCTTCCATGATGTTATATTAATAACGAGTATCCGCCTGTTGGTTTCTGCTCTCTCCTCAGTGAGTCCAGATGTGACCGGTGATCACAAACATCATCATCATCATCATTATCCACCTGCTGATGATTCAGAAGTGGAAGGCAGATCCAGGAGCCTTGGACTGGCAGGGGCCACCTGGGTCTTGATATTGCCTTGTTTTCATTTGCTGCTGGCCTTGTAACAGCTGCCTTCTTGCAGCATGAAACTTTCAAGACTTAATTTGAAGCTTATTTATCCAGAAATGAAAGGGCCAGTGGACATAACAAGCTCCAACATGTAATGAAGCTCCACCTCCACACAGTGCAGGACACGGTAGGAGTGAACGCTAATGATTGTGTGGAGATTACAAGACATTGTGGCATATGTAAGACAACATGATTCAGTTTTGCAATTATTTTTACCTGGCATCCATAATCCTAATAATTACTTATTTATAACAGCCAATCATATATATATATACATATATGTATATATATATATATATATATATATATATATATATATGTGATAATGTGCAAGAACTAAAAGAGAATTGGAGACATCTGCTTCTCTTCACTTGTATTAGCTGCCTTCCTGTCCAGAATCCATTTAATTGGTATATTTCTATTGCAAAATTGACCTGTAATGCTACTGCTGAGAGAAATTGTGAGGCGATAGGTGGGAAGGTGGAAGTGGGGGCAAGTGAGAGACTTCACACTCCTTTCTTCTTTATGAATAGATTGGTTTCTTCAGGAGTCTATTATCATTTCAAACTCAATCCTCCTCTGCCTTCATGGGCCGGGATGGGAGCTGATAGCTCCTGGAGCCACTGCCAGGGAAGAATCCGATCGCTCCTACCTGCCACCGGACTGCGTTCTACTGGAAATGATGTTTAATGTTTTGTTTCTTTGGCTGACGTATGCTTAGAAATGATTTATCAAGCTAAATACATAATACTACTAAGATGCTGCAGAAGCTTAAATGATACTCTTTTAAAATCAAATGTCACTATTTACATACAACATATATAGAGTATATGCATATAACACGACAGAAATAAACAAGAAAAACATTTAAGCTGCTACTGTAAATAGATGACAGAGTAAACATTATTGAATACTTTTGCTCAAAACAGCCTTAAAACACAAACTCCCCAGATATTATACATATGATCTGATCTGATCTGATCATAGCCTGCAAATTTCCTCACACTGCAGTTATTTAAAAACATTCATAGACATTGTTGTCATTAGTCTTTTTTTTTTTACGAGGTTAGACTTTACTGAAGTCAAGGCTGTTCGGGAACTCAAACCACTTGAGTTGCTTCAAGCTTTTTAGAACTAAAATCTCAAGGTTTATAAATGATAACTTTGAGATTAATTATACTCATCATTTTGTACTGTCCATTAAATTAAATATATTGTATATGGGCTTTTGTGTTGGGTGAGAATCACAGATGAACATACTACCTAACAGCCTTAACACAGTTGTTTAACTGCCTAACAAACCAGTTGGAAGCATCAGAGTCAGAGCTGCTGTCTTCTGAACAGTTGTCTTAATAAAGAATATTAAAGAATATTATTCAGACAACTGGATAACAAGCAGCAGGCACAGAGACAAACTGGCCTTGAGGCTAAATAAGATTCAGGTTCTGCTGTACTTAAATGAAAGAGTTGAGTTTTATGTCTTTATATGATTATTATAGCTCCATATTGAGACAGTTATCCAGAGGAGGGAGGAAAGGGGCCAGATGTTGATGATGATGTCGATGTTGTTATGATGTGCACTCATATCCAGACAGGTGTCATTCTGCAGGCATTGCAAAGTGGCAGAATAACATGTTTACCCTCAATTATTTTGTTCGGAGAGTGGATGTGTTATTTGAAAAACACATTCCTGTAATACATGCAGCTCTGCAGGACTTTCTTTTACAATGGTTCTTCAAGGATTTTCTTATGGATTTAATTTGTATTGCTTCGGTTGTCTTTTGTGTATCTATTCAAACATTGTATTAACTAAAGTTATTAAGATCTGGGAATACAACAATATTGCTGAAAACAGGTTGGAAGTTGCAAAAATCAGACTGGCTGTAAACATGTCTTTTGCAATAGTTACTAACGACATTAGCTACTTTTGGTGTTGCATCCGAATAGCTGCTTGTATTTGTTGCCCCGTTGGCCCTTAACAATGTCGCTACGTTCTCAAGTGCAAAATCAAAACATTTGATGAATCGTTAGTTTGCAATTGAGTGTTTAATGTAGTTATATAATAACATATCGGTAATAATCTGTAATTTCTTAACTTGACACCTGTGTTCCAGCAGAATTCAGAGATTTTAGGTTGTCATCCATGGTTTTTTCCTCCAACCGTCTTTTTACTGAAAAACACCCCTCAACTCTTTCTGAAGGAATCCACAAGTGTTCCCAGGTCTCCTCTCTTGTGGCTTCAACAGGATTTATTCTCCAGTATAAGTTACTGCTTTTCATTGGGAACTGCGAGTGCTACCTATAACTAAGATTCAAAAGGCAAAACCTAGGACACATAATCAGAGAATGGTATATATTTCTGTTCTGCCTATTCTTTAATATATGTTAGATTACCTGTCAATCATTTTTTCTAAATAAAATAATATAAAATAAAGATTATACAATATTTCCTGATGAGGTTTGGCCAGATTCTGTCAGCGTTGATCAGGTAGATACCGCTTGCAACACATGAAGTTATTTTGTTGAGAAATGTCATGGTCCCTGTTGTTTCACTCAAGCTGCAATCTCATCTCAACACTTTGAATCTGTGATCTCGCTCTTTCGTTGTGAATGTAGCTGGTAGGTGGAACAAGGACTGAGCAGAAAATGTAGATCTTTACCTCTGTCCCTGTCTGGCAGTGCTACCTTGACATTTGACAGAGCGAGTGTTGTTTTTCACAAAGTGCGACGTCTATGTCTCATAGTGGGTCGATGTATTCATTTATGAATTCAGTACCATAAATAAATAATGCATCTTTCAACAGCTCTAGTTCTCGTGGGTTTCAACCACTGATTTTACAACTCATCAGAACGGTCATCTAAACGTTGGTTTTATTTTTAGGATTTTTCCTTTCAGAGAAATTATTGTGATCTTAGTGCACGAAGACGCAATTTAACTATATATTTTCTAATAATTTCTGCTGCACGGTGGTTTAGTGGCTAGCACTGTCGCCTCACAGCAAGAGGGGCCGGGCCTTCTGTGTGGAGTTTGCATGTTCTCCCCATGTCAGCGTGGGTTCTCTCTGGGTTCTCCGGCTTCCTCCCACAGTCCAAAGACATGCAGCTCAGGTTAATTGGACTCTAAATTGCCTGTAGGAGTAAATGTGAGCGTGAATGGTTGTCTGTCTATATGTGAGCCCTGGGATAGACTGGCGACGTGTCCAGGGTGTACCCTGCCTTCGCTCAATGACAGCTGGGATCGGCTCCAGCGCCCCGCGACCCTAAACCGGATAAGTGGTTCAGATAATGGATGGATGGATGGATTTTCTAATAAATGTTTTTCGGTGATATTCCTGCTTTATTCCACACATTTTAACACACAGTGGCTGTATACAAGTTGCTCCACAAAATGTATTGAACAATCAAACTTATCCAATCATACCTTGTGTGCAGCCCAAAAGCCACAATTCATTTGTACCTTTGTAAAATCAAATCTAATAAGTAATTTAAGCACTGGATGATTGTATGTGAAATGTAGAAACACTTTACAACATTGATTTAAGTCAAACGACATCAACAAATCAAATGTATAATGTTAGATTTTGTAAAGGTGCTCAAAAAGCAGTTATTTTTCTGTAGAAACCTCCTGCATTTTCGGTTTCAGGTAATTGGGAGCTGAGAAACCTGGACACTAATAGGACAGTGTTCACTTTGCAGTCGGAGGCAAAGCAATAAAAGGTGATATTAATGAACTCCTGTATTTTAAAAGAGGTGAAGACAGGTACTTTTTGAATCAAGTTCTGGGGGCTGGGTTGAGTCCAATTACAATACACTTTGGTGTCTTCAAAGTTCCTCTGAGGTAAAAGCTCAAACAGTATGGGCCGTTGTCTTTGGAGTCTTTTATCTCTGCATACTGAAGGAGAGCTCCTGGGAACTGCTGAGAAGAAGAGTGCTGAGCACTGCTTAAACGTATACAGAGATTAATTTCATATTCCCATCGAGGTTTCTGTTTCACTCAAAACTGTTACTGTGACCTTGACAACAGCTAACGTTTAGACTCAACGTTAATCATCCAGACAGGGCTTTGTATCCTTCTTGGAGTTGTTCATAGGGAAGCCAGTGCTTTCAGTGCTTCAATCTGAGCATGAGTCAGAATCAGAACCATTTATTGCCATGTATGTTTTCACATTCAAGGAATTTGTCCTGGCGGGAGGTGCATAACGTTTAACATTTAACAATAAACATTTAACAATAAAAAAGTGCAATAAATGGGAATGAATATTTACAATTGAACAGTATAATATAAAATGAAAGTTTATATAAAACAAGATAAAGTGCACGGAATGTAAGTGTTATGTGTAAGTGTATTTAAATATGAGGTATGGGGGATGTGCAGGGGAGTGACCAGTAGGAAATTGTCTGGGTGTGACAGAGTCCGTGAAGGAGATTATTGTGAAATATGAGGGAGGTCATTTTTAACTAAGGAAGGGTTACTACTACAGTAACATTACCTTTGACTGACAAGCGTTATATTTTCTTATATCAAAACAGCGTTTTTTGTATACTTTTTTCCCTCATTACATTAAAAACATAATTTTCTAGTACTGTACTACTTAGTCTTTTGACTTTAGTGCAGCAAATAAATGTACATGATGTATTGTGATTTTAATTTTGCTTTGACCATATGTTAAAGGAAGATGTGCATCATCAAAATACTCATTGTTAGGGAACATCCTCTCCAGTGTTTGGCACTAACAGGTCTGAGTTTCTGTGTAGCATTGTGTGAACGTTTAGTTAAATCCCTCCCACACAAACCTAAAAGACACACACACACACACACACACACACACACACACACACACACACACACACACACACACACACACACACACACACACACACACACACACACACACACACACACACACACACACACACACACACACACACACACCTCCCACCACCTAGCGATACCAGCCTTTGCCTTCTCACTCTTGTTTTCTGTGTCCAAGCCTTTTTTTCTCTCAGAGAATGGGGTAAACAGCCCCATCAATATAGTGTTTTCCCGCTGTCTACCCACCCACTGCCTCCAGATTGTCAGACAGGTCGACAGCACAGGTTTCCCATAAATCCTATCATCCCTTCCATCCCTCACTTTCCTCTTCACCCATCTTCTTTTCCATCACTCTGACTTTCCTCCTCTCCCACTAAGGTGAAGTTCAGTTTAACAATACACTATTTCTCTGCATAATTTTCACTTTTCATGCACCTATCTATACCCTATAAAAAAATATAAGAAAAAATAAAATAAATAAAACAAAAAACCCCAAAAATGTCAAATCCCTGCACCACAAGTCAATATAAGTTAATTGTGTCATGTTTATAACACTATTACACAATAATTATAAACATAAACCATAAGCATGACTTAAAGTGACTCAAAAACGACTAAGTATGGACCCCGAGTTTTGAATAATGCTGATTAAAAAAGTTAAACTCAACGGTTTTAGAATCCTTAGAGCCTACAGAATCCGCCAATACCAATAATTCCACTCTCAGACAAAGCATTGCAAAGATATGCACAGGAATGCCATTTGTGTCCAGCAAAAAATATGAAAATGTACTTACTTATGGCTGAAATATGAATATTCCAGGCCTTCCTGCTCCCTACTCACAACTAAGGCCAAGGAGCACCATTCTGCAGTGAAAAGAGCCTCGTTCAGGGACCACCGAGGACTGTGGGAACTTTAATGCTTGAGCGGAGTTAACATGAGTTCTCGACATTTAATTAACTAAAATAATTATTAAAAATACTTAACTTCACTCAATCAAAGCCAAACTTCGCATAGAGACTCCTACAACATTGAGCTATTTTAATTAATAAATAATAAAAATTAACTTTTAAAATCCTTTTTTTCAAAAAATACATCGTTTTGCTTTTTAAATTTTTTTTTAATGTGTATTATCATAAACCAATATACCACTAACACATATATGGCCATATTATCTATCTTCACAAGGGTCTTCTGTATTTTATAGGTTTTTAAATTTTTCAAATAGACCTTGTGAATGAGGAGATAATCAGGATTTAATATGAGAAAAAAAGCATCCGCAATTTTGGCTAAAAACATAGCTGGGGTGCAAATGGGGTACACAATGATGTTAATGAAGGGGCATATACAACTAATAATAAATAAATATGCCATATTATATATATGCTATACAGCAGTGGTTCTCAAATGGGGGTATTTGAAGGCACCCAAGGGGGTACTTGAGATTTAAAACATATATATTCAAAATTAGCATAAATAAAGAAATCATTTACAAATAGTTATTTCATAAATATTCAGTAATAAAAGTGTAAGTTCTTAAATGCTCAGCGCTGTATATTCATTATTTTTTCAACCAAAAATGCTTTACGCCGGTTAGTGGGTAGTATATGCTATAAATAGTATATATATATATATATATATATATATATATATAAGGCTTATTTATTTATTATCTCTATATTTACACAGTAAATATGAGGCTATACAAGCTCGAAATATGTGTGCAGGAGTCTAACACATGTGAAAATGTAATTTGATGTTCTGCAGGGGTGTCAAGTGAACTTGCTGTCGGGTAAACACAATCTAGGAGACAAGAAGCACCAGAAGATGAGTAAGTAAATATAAGTAAAGTAAAAGAAGGAAATAGGCTATCGTATATTGAATTATATTATTATATATTGAACAAGTACCAACACAAATATTATTCACCCTTTATTTTCAGAGGAAAGCTGTTGTGACAAATAACACCAGGAACCGACTGACTCCTACCTTTTGTGCCAGAAGCCTGGAGAGAACGTTGTTGTCTTATCTTCAGTCTTCATCACCATGTCTGCTCTTGGAAGGTCAGTTGGCCGCACAATGCAATATTATAGAGCACAATTTGGCGCACGGTCAAACATTCTGTCGCTAATCCTTGAAATTAGAAAAATCACATGTGCAGGACATGTTTTTTTGTATTTGTAGGGAGGAAAACTTACCCCTTGTTTACACTTACTTTACCGTTGCAAAACAACAATCTCCGACATAATTCACTCAATGTTTTTATATTTATTTGTCCGAAATGAAAAATATCACATTTTATTCATGCTATGACTTTAGCATCATCACTTCCAATGATGTTCTGTGGGAAGAGCTCCATGTTATTTACTGACCTACTTATCACAGCTCACACAAGCATGGCTGCCACTACTAAGACCATCCCCATGGCCACTGACCCATTTGCCAGACATGCCAACCTTCAAAATTTCCAGATCATATAAGTCATGCTTAAATCTCTTCCCTAATATTTCTCCTCTGCTGCAGTCCATCAGCTAATAACCCCCTTCTTTCCATTTCCTCCCACTTTCTTTTCTCATAGTTTGCTGGTGAAAGGTGGGTGTCCCTCTTTACTGCAGTTCGTGACTGAGGTCTGACACATCCTCGAACTGCCACTTCCATTTATGGCACAATCCAATACATTATTCATGCTTCTTAATTAGTTAGTGAAGCAGCAGCTTATACTGGTTTGATATTTTGTAGATCTGGTTCTTGGATGGCACTTTTAAAATGACTTTGCCACTGCATACAAAACTCGATAAGTAACGGCGCTATGAGATGGAGAGGATATGATGTTTTTGACCATAAGAAATTATATATTTGTGAATATTTTAAGAAAGATGCATAAGGAACTCAGTAAGATATAACAGTGCATACAGCGTGAAACTCACATGGAAGATTATATTAGACAGGGCATTAAGTACAGACAAAATACCTGAAGATTACCCGGTAATATGAACTGATAAAGTGTTCGCTCTTCAGTCAGAAAAAAAACATGAAGTGAAAGTTTGCAGAAGACACGTGGTATTCAGTAAGTAGAATTGTTCTTAAAAGAACAGTTCCCCTCAAAATGAAAAATACAGTATTCCTCACCTGTAGTGATATTTATCAATCTAGATGGTTTAGAAGTTATCAGCAATGGATATCTAGATTGATAAATAGCAACACAGGTATTTTGATTTTGGGTTTGATACTGTCCCTTCAATGGAGTACTACACGATGAGGTACATCTGGAAGAGGTAAGAGCAGAAAACCCCACAGACATTTGAAAAACGTGTGGAAAACATCATAGATATTTACATTTCACACCTTATTCTCAGTCTAAAGGGCCTCCATATTAGTCACTAGATAAAAATTTTGATTGGCTGCATTTCAACTTTGCCAATCAGCTAATCAGTATAATTGGAATTCTGTTTTAAAATATTAGATATTAAAATAGGTAATTAAAGGAGGCGAATGCACGCTATTCTGTTTAATAGTGCCATTTATTCTTGCTGTTAGCTTGTTTACAATCAGTTCCCCCTCTCCAAGTCTTTAATTTATTACTATTTGTTAATTCCCGAACATCTCCAACAAAAGCCTGAACGCTTCTACAAATTTATTTTCAGAGCCAACTAATCTAGGCTATTTTGGGAGCTCAGCCTTTTTCTTTTCTCTTTCTCTTGTCAGTTAAAAAAAAAGAAGAAAAAAAGGCAGCGTGTGCTACCTGTTGGCACTGTAAATGTATGCCTCTGACATGGTGGTATGCAAAACCTTTTTTTTTTTAGAGAACAAATCAGTGTGGTGACAGACTTAATATCTACTGCAGATTTCTCTCTTTCGCAAGTCAAGTGGTGGGTCAAAAGGGACAAAACCATTTCCTTTCTCTTCTCTGATACGTGCTAATACGCCGTCTGTCAGTACTGAGGTGGCAAGGCCCTCAGGGAAGGTTTTGCACTGAACTATTTCTTGTCTGTAGAAAGATCAGACCGGGTAATCTCTGTCTCTGCTATCCAGGACTGTGCTGCTGTGTAATTCATTCTTATCCTAAGTCCAGGGAGAGTCAGACAGCAGCAAGAGAGAGAGAGAGAGAGAGAGAGAGAGAATTATTTGAAAGCCTTCAATGTATGGAACAAGAAGAAAATAAAAGTGTCTTTGCAAAAATAACATGATTGCAATGGGGTTAGGACAATGACAGAGGATGGTACTTTTTCAAATGAATTGCGATGGAAATAAATATTCACAAAGACGCTTCATCCTCATACAAAGCAGTTAGTAAGTTCACCCTCTTCTGATGATTTGCCTCGATCGAGACCTATCCTGTGCCGCATGTTGTGCCTCGTGCTTCACCTTAAACTCAGCTGTCACAGTTCATCGCCAAGTTGTTTTTGTCTGACCTAGCTTCCTTTTCCCTATCAGAGTCCATCCTGCTGCAGCCTTTGGGATTTGATCCAAGGCCATTGTGAAGGTATCTTAGCCATCACATTTGGTGGCGTGTGATCTCCAGCACCAGGCTGATGCACTAAGTCATCTTGTATATCTGTGCATTTAAGATCCCCTCAGGACACAACATGTTGCAGCTTTTCCCAAGGCATCCATTGTGGAAGACACTTTTTCCTGTCACATGTTGAAACTGGTCAGCATTCAAAGCCAAACAAAACCACTGAATTTACTCTGCTATTGTATAGTCGGACCATTGATTTTAGGCTGCACTGTTTTGACTTCCAGATAGCCTGGAGCCAGCCAGAAGCAGCATGAACCTTCCCAAGCCTTGCTCTTGTGTCCGTAATGTGCCATACACAGTCTTGTCATTCTGAATTGCAGCTGTCGAATAAGCCCCTCAAAGACACACACATACCAAGGTCATATCAATGTCACAGGAACCAGGTAAGTGTTGGTAAAGCCTAAACACAGAGTGGGTGGAAAAATATCAGATCATCTGATCTTATATGTTAAAACATGTGTCCACAAATCAAACACATTATAGTATATAAGTATATAATGAAGCCTGTCCAAAAGAAACGATGGTAGTTCAGATTCACTCTGAAACATTTATGTCGTATTATTCTTTACCCGGGTTAAATCCATTTTATTGCTCAACTCTTGTGGGAGTGAAAATTGAAAACCAAGGTTTAATTTCGTAGGTCTCTATTTCCAGGGGATTTTGCAGCGTCTCTAAAGCCCTTGCACTATTACTTGTCATGTAAAAAGCAATTACAATCAGTGCGTGGATGAAATGTGTCATCAGAGAATCCATTAACAATGTCCTCAGACCTAATATTTACAGTCACCACCCTACTTTCAGAGGAAACACTGAGTTTCATGACTTGTGAAGGACAATTAAAAGGCATTGGTGTCATTGTCAGATCTGTATTCTATCTGTAGGAAGTCTATTTGAGGCAATTATGATTTTTCAAAGGTATTTATTTAGTACTGCTTTATTTGAATTGCATTAGAAATGCTAAAAGACAAGCTCTTTTGCTCCCACGTCATTCATTAAACTAATGCGACCACTATAAACAACAAACAAAAACAACAAAAGAGTTACAGTTTTCTCTCTTTAAAGAGATAACGAATAATCTACTTATAAGATGTATTGTGCTCAAGCTAATAAAGTAAGCTATGTCTGAAAGAAGTAGTTTGTAATTTTGGGAAATACATTTATTCCTTTTGTTTCTGGGATTTGGATGTGAAGATTGAAACCAACCTCATATTTATACTCTAAATATGAAGTTACAGCCAGTTAGCTTTGCTTAACATAAATACTGGACACAGTAAGCCTGGCTCTGTCAAAATATAAATCTGCCGACAAGCACCTTAACGCATACTAATTAACATGTTGTATTACCTGGCAACCTTGCAGCTACAGGAAGAAACAGTTTCCTATTCCCTGTGACTTCCAGTGTTATGCTAATATAATTGTTACCTGGTCACAAAAAACCTTTTGAATAATTTCATTCTCATTTTCTATATGTTAATGTTAAGGTTACAACATTTTTCTGTACATTTTATTTTCCCACACAATTGTCTAAATACAGTTTCAAAACCTTTCCCACAAAAGGTAATTTTGGATTTTAATTTGTGTTTTCCACCTATTACAGTTAACATTTTACTCTAAAAATGGGGTTTCACTCCGTTGTCCCAAATCCAGAAGAATTTTCTTTGCTACCAGTTTATGTGAGTGAGCCAACAACAAGCAGTTGGGACGCTAAAGGAGACACACATGCTGAATAAATTGATAATTTTACACCCAACAGTTGATCTTTTTTGGCTTAATGCACTACTGAGACTCTTCTTTGATATGTCAGACACTCTACTCCTCTTTACATATTTAAATAAGAGAGAAAAGTATTTGAAGTGTAGCATAAATCATCAGTCAATCAGACAGTAAAATATGAGTTGAATTTATACATTTTTAAAATGTATTTTCAGAAATGACAAATTACTGAAATTAATTGAATTCTAGATTTGTCCAGTTATGTAAAAGTCAATCAAAGATTCTGAATGTAAAGATAAAGCACAGAATAAATGGTTTAAGTTAATTAAATAGAAAATATATGCCAGCATAGTTGTACAGCACTATACAGTGAAACAGAATTAATAACTTCTATGGTCACATGGTTTTGCCAGGAGCAATCTAAAATTATCTAGTGGATCCCACAGAAAACCTCAGCTCTCTCTTTGAAATCCATGAGTTTTCTGTAGTTCATTTGGAGTCTTTTCACACTGCTTTTCCATAATTGAAGCACATACATAATTGTACAGACAGAAAAATATATTATAATAAATCATTCTGGCTCACATGTGAAGCTGTTTCGTGTTGTCCCCATTGCTGTTGTCATGTGACAATTAATAAATTGATGTTTGGGGGAGCTACTAAGATGAATAGAACGTGGCAATGCAGGACACTTCTTTTCTTTTTTGTCAGCCAGACGTTCTGCGGCCTCCACTGACAAAGCATGACAGCGAGTTAGACAATTGATAGATTACAGGTAGCAGTTAATGCATTAATCTCAATGAGCTCGACACTGTTTCTTGCCTGTGTCCCTTTCTCTTCCACTTAATCTTTTGGTGGTGACGGGGGTCTTCTTAATGTTTTGTGCGCAGAGAATTTCCATTGCACTACATTTCTAGAATCCAGATCCTGTAATCTGCTGCACATTTTGTAACAAAGAATGAACAAATATATGCTAAAAACTCAATGACCTTCATCAAAAAGAGAGTTCTTAAAAACTGACAATATGCATGTACAAACCGTATATTTCAGATCATATTATTGTAAAGGAGAACGACGTTACATGGGAATTATTATGATACAGTTAAAAGAAGGGGACTGTACAATGTGATCTACACACTCGTAAAATAATCAAAACCAAATATTTTGCCAGATCTGGTCATCATTTAATTGAGGGGAACTCCTGGTATTAATTTCTCATGTGCCCAGTAAAACAATCTAGAGATTAGCCAATCTTGGCCACCAACATGAGTTGTATCTACACAGTGATGGCACAGAGCACAAGTTTACTGACTCCAGGCTGTCATGCTTGCGTAGCTCATTATTGTCAGAAAATGCTTAACCGTTCCAAACATGGTAATAACAACTATGTGGTGAAAAATGGGGAATTGGACACTTTTCTGACAGATCACATCAACTACATAACCTACATACTAACTGGGTTTGCAAATGAAACCAGGTTTCCAACTCCTCCCAGGTAATTATGATAATTGCCTGCATGATAAACGTGTGTCGCAGGAAGAAGTTATGGTTCAAATCCTCATTCCCATACGGATGCCATTTTGTGTTATCCTGTGTATTTGTACCCTGACACCCATGCATAGATGTTGTAGTGGGAAGATGACTCCAGCAGTACGTATCGTTACCTTCCAAAAAGAATTACGGAAGTGGTAAAACCGAACCCAACTATAAACAAATAAAAATAGATTATGCTGACGCTAGATTAAGAGAAAAGCAATGTGTTGATTATGGAGGAGTTTTTAATTCTACAACTTAAAAAAAAATATGTTCGCCCCAAAAGGGTGCTTTGAAATATTACCGTGGGAATTTAAACCAGAGAAATAAGAAATAAGAAATGTTGTTGAAATTATGTTTTGAATCAATATGTTTAATAATATATATAAATACTGAATGTTTTGAAGCTATACACCAAGCCCTCTGCCTCCCTTGGGACATTTTTCTATTTAATTTAATTTTAAATTCGCAATGCATCTGTTGATGCATCAGGGTGTGTGGGCATGTGGGTGTGGGTGTGTGTGTGTGTGTGTGTGTGTGTGGGGGGGAGGATTAATATCCTAGTATCTGAGAACTAACATCACAGTAACAAGATGATATGGAATGAAATTCATACATTTTGACTTATTGTAACGGATTAAATTCCTCAGTTGAGGTTGATCAAATCAACCTATTTTCTTTTCATTTCAAATTGTCTTGGTTATTTTTCATCTTTACATTTTCCAGACAGGTTCATATGTTTCATGTTTAATGTGTCATTTTTTTTCCGGTGACACAGACAGACTAGTTGGTAACGCTTTTTTTTCTCTTCTTTTTTACTTTTTCTTGTTAATCGGAAGGGAGGGAAGTTTGGCCCATACACCTGTGACCCCTGACCTCTGTCCGGACTTAGTCAGGAGACTACATTTTTCAAAGTTCCTTGGAACCCGGCCTATTGTTGGGTCAGACGGAGAACAGAGGACGCAGGGTAGATAACTGAGGTTCCCAAAAGCAGCATAGAATACTAATAAGGGAAGTGTATTGGCAGATTTAACCTTTAGCCTGACCCATTGAGCAAGTCAAAGAGCTGCATTTATCTGTGTCTGTGTGAAAGGGTAAGGCCTGTGTCACAGCAAAATATTATTAAAACCAAGTTGTCAGATTCAACCTTCTACTCCTGGTTACCAGTAAACAGACAGCAAAATAGAAGTCTGAATGTGCAGACAAAATATTGAAAAATTGTGGGTTTATTCAAGACATCGGCTGAGTGCGAGAACAAAATATGTTTGTAACGTATGCCTGGCTGTAGAAGTATTGGGTTATGTACTTTATTTCTCCACCTCTGGCTCTTGCCAACTCAGCCAGGTGATATATCAGATGTCTCGTATTGCAATAAAACTCTGAGGTCTAAAATGAAAAACTCATTCTTTGTGAATTGATCTTTGAATTTCCTTCACACTTATTTTTCATCATACATTATGGCATTTTCATCACTTACTATACCATGACCTTTTATAATATTCTTAATGTCATACTATAATATGTGTTAATGGGCAAACTATACTATAAATGTATAATATGACATTTTGTACAATATTATTACTTTTTAAATGGCATTTTTATGTATGCTTTACTTTTACCAACATATTTTATGTAAACTATGCTATGATGTTTTTTTTTTTTAACAATGTAATTTAATTTAAGATGTGTTTTTGGAAACCCTGTATCATAAAAGTTGCTTCTGCTTCTAACTGCGTATTATGTTTTGATCTTCATTTGTCAATCTTTATCCGGAAACTTTTGAACAGTGTGTAACAATTATCACAGAGATGACACATCGGACATTTTTTGAATTAATGTAAAATGGGTAAAACTTTGATGTAGATTAAATGTTGAGTTTAACAGAACTGTTATGTATAAGTCCCAAGCTTTCCCACCCCCCACACATCAGTTATGAAATGGAGACAATTATAGACACAAAAGAAAAAATGAGAGTAAAGTATTTTTTTAATAAAATGTTTATTATTACCTTTGTATTTATTTCTGTATACAAGAATGTGTAACAAAAGCCAAATAAGCAATCAATTGTAGTCTTTTATAAATGGTAAGGCATGTCTGCATGTATAACCATCAACTTTAGTTCCCCCAAAACACTTCAAACAGCGTGCACTGACAGCTCCAAAAATCTTAATGTGCTCCTTAGTTATCTGATTTTGCAAATCACGACAGTATCACACTCACAGCATATGTTTTAGCAAAAGTGCAGCAAACGATTAACATCAAAACGGAGAAGACCTTGCATAACACGTTTTCAAAACATTCTGTAAAAAACCTCAGCAGACCATCATTTTACTTTTTTTCAGTTTTTTTCATATGCCAGCGAGAATGAGCGAGACAAAAAAAGGGCTCACAGACTTAAAGTTAAGTATTGACCTCTGTCAGATCAGGGTACTGTAGCTTGTCAGGAGAGAGGAATACACAAGCCAGTGGAAAATGGCAAACATTGCTTTCACAATAAGAGGAGACTATTGTTTGCAACAATACAAGCTCTTTTGAAAAAGTCAGCCAACTTTTGAAAGTCTTTTCTTGATTCACGTCCTTCACTGTATTTCGAGAACGCCAGTAAAGACCTTCTTTGTCCTCACTTATCCAAAACTTTTGTTGTTGCAATCACAGATCTTGAGGAGTTCTTACGGGTACATTCAACCTTTGTGTGGCTACAGATGCTTGCTGAGTTTTTACACTTTCAAAAACATAACTGTTAAGTTTCTGGCTCACTTCTGACCCTGACTCAGAAATATCTGCCTCCACAATGTTTTTGTGATACTTTAAAACTAAATGTATATGGCAGTGTTTGACTGCAGCAATATATAACCCACTAACTTGCAGTTCTAATAGACTATTTTCTCTTTCTGTTGTATACTGTGTCTTCATACACAAAGGACATCCAAATGCAACGGTGTTACTGCACACTTTAATCTAGTTTGGGGGAACAATATGCTACTTGACATAAAAATAAAAGTGCTGACAAAACATCTATTTGTATTCAATTCTAAAATATAAGTGTTGACGTATTCTCTGAGAAATGTAAATGCCTAAAGCCGAATTGTAATCATCAGAATGAGCATCACCAGTCCAACAGCCCCATGCAACAGAACATGATAAATTATCTGCTATCCAGGACTGATCAGGAAAACTGTTCCTGCACAGGCCCAGCAGCTAGTTCATTTATTTAATATTCAGTCCATTTTAAAAACGTACTGCTGGATGTCCATCATGTCTAACTACCTCCCATCTGTCTGACCCACCAAGTGAGTGCAGATCAAGATCTGTTTTCTTTTACCTCTCTGTGCTCATGTTAGACGATGATCCGGCTGAGGACTCATGGGCAACCCAAAACGTCCAAGACAAAAGTGTAAAAGAGTGTAAGCCATGTAACTTCTGGGGGAAACCTGAGACGTTGGTAAACTGTGTTTGTATGCGTTTAGTTTCCCCTGGTTCTTTCTGATACAGGTTTTGACCTCAAAAGGACTCAACAGGCTCACACCCCTGCAGTATGTAGTGAAGTTTGCATGTACTCTTTCGGCCAATCACAATGGATTCACGGACCCAGATCTTAAATATGCTGATTGCCTTCTGACCTGGCATTGAAACGGGATCAATGGGATAAATACGATGAGATGAAGATGGTCTCCTCTCCCTCTTGCTTCAGCACCACTGTGGCAAATGTTGCATGAACCAAAGCATCTACACGGAGGTCACCCATAGGTGATCATTTCTCTATGGATTATATTTTTGTTGGTCAACTCTTAATGCTGCTGTCTGGCTTTGCTGATGGGTATCTTTTTTCTCCATTGTCTAAGACCTTTTTGGCTTCCTCCTAGCTACCTGTACTGTGTTTTTGGTTGGAGAATTCCTTTAATATTTCTTCTGCTGAGCTGCTATCTTTCTCGCCAGTGACTGTCATTTCTGTGATGCTGTTATTGATATTGACATTTCTATGTTATCTTTATGCTACCCCTTTTCTAGTCAGGTTTTCATCCAAATTAAGAGCATATTATGTACATCACAATGTATTCACTGAATCTGTTTGAATAGCACTTTGTTGAATAGCCTTTTGTTTTTAGCTTTACACCAACCCATATGTACATTAAAAATAAGTTAATGAAAAATTATCTTTCTGGGTCTGTCTATCTCATTCATGGTTTAATACACTCAACACATGTGATTTTGGGGATGTTGATTGGGTCAGTGTCATCTATCCTTATGCTTCGGTTGGATAGACTGTTGCCTTCCACAATTAAGCTTTACTCACCAGCCATGGCATTGAAATGGCCTGCTGGTTTTGGTGGGAGGCTGCTGTTCAGTCACCTTCTCCTAAAGCGGTTTTCTGCAGGGTGTGAGTTGACTGAGGGGAAATGTCCCCATCTGTTCTGCAGTGGAAGTTCCTGTGGTGATTGGGGTCTCTCTTGTGAGCCATATGAGCTCACTGTAGGAAGATTGTTCTCTAAGGTGAAGACAACCACGTTGCTGATACAAACTTTGGCAACGTAGATATCAATCTACTTTAGTGGTTTGCTCATTTGAAGGGACCACAAAGAACTGCATTTCCCCCGCACCGGTGATTTGTGCCTTAAAACATCAGATTTCTACAGTTTTACAGCTATTGACTGTTGCAGCTTGATGCTGCTATCACTTTTGTGTCCTATGCTTACTATGCTCTGTGTAATGTGCAGTCTCCTTGAGATGCTCACAGCAGCTGCTACTTTGTCACAGCAATGGGTTTGGGAAAGGCCTCTGTTGAGAAGAGACTTACTTATTGGTTATGTGAAAGCATTGCAGGTGCTTATCAGCTGATGAGATTGGATCCTTAGGGTCTTAAGGTCTTTTGTGGAAAAATCAACATTTATCCCTTTGTTTTTTTAATGCCTGCCTCATTTCTGGAACCTCTTTTTGTGTGTGACCAGAGGTCACGTGTGTGGCCAGAGGTCACGTTTATGAAGCTGTGCTGGAGTGCAAACGATTGCCCTCCAAAACAAGTTAGAGGTAGATGACTGTTGAGATAAAATTAAGGTTATGAATAGTAACGCTAGTTCTAAAAGCAGTCAGACCTTAGCACATTGCTTCTTTTAGTGTTGCTGACTTTGTAAATGCTTTTTAAGAAAACCTGACCACTTGTATAACTTGTAGCCTGTAGCAGTGGTGAGTCTGTTCTGATTGGCCAAACAAGAACATGCAAATTTCATTGTAGTGCTCCATAAGATGTAGAGCCTGTCAGACGGCTGAGCTTTCAGGAGGAGGGTTAAAATGTGTAGGCTTATATATAAACAAGTATTAAAAACAAGCAACATAAATCATCATAACATAAATGATTAATGCATGGGGGCCAAGGAAATAAAGTAATTAGCATAACCTAATATCCATAATATACTCTGAGTCATAAAAAAGAAATCTGAATTGTTTCCGAAGAGAGTAAATCAGGTAACTGAATATTGTTAGCAGGCCATTGTAGTATAATGGCTTTGTGTTTACAGGTGATCAAATAACTTGTAAAAACAGATAATACATTTATAAAAAAATGTAGCCATTTACTAAACCAGTAATATCACATGACAGTACCTTCCAGTGAAATACATACTGCAACTGTTCAATACAGTTAAATGATCTGAAAATATAGATTTTCTGTCTCTATGGGGTGGACGTTTCCTCTTGCTTTATAAACTTATGAAGCCAACAAAAATAATCTGTGCAAAGTAGTTCTCTTAGTGCAGTGCATTAGCACTTTCTTAGAGATAATTAAATGTGCAACTATAAAGTGGCTGTAAGAACTGCTGTTTCCTGAAGCCACACTGATATGACCAAACGGGAAACCAGGTGAACTGCGAGCACTGTACAATCCTGTACCAACCAATGCCAATGCCAATGCCAAAAACTGTGTAGCCTGCATACAAAGAAACTTTTTCAGTTAACATCATTTTCACGCATGCACACAGTAAGACTTTTGTCTGAGGCGTAAAAGACTAATTGGGAAAAATGTGTGTTGTCTCATTTTACAAAAAAAAAATCCTCTTTATCTAAAATATCAGATCAGATGGGTTTTACTTTAAAAGAGAGATATGCTCTTTAAAACCTCAGAAAAAACTTCAGAATAATGAGCATCACATTTTCTTTTTTCAGAGATGTGAAAGCTGGCTCAATGATGGCACCGAGCATTCTTTGGGGTACGAGCAGGATGCAGCACTGCACTCACTTCCAGTCCTACGGTACCACACCACACAGTAAGCCATTCTCGACAGGTGTCCAGTGAGGGAACAGCAGTAGAACTTGCTGTTAAACATACTGTACGTATAGTATAAAAGTCAGTGATCGGGCCACACTCATGTATTATCTCCATTGAGTCTGCATTGCCCGGAGTGAGAGTGTGAGGGCGGCCATCACCAGCAGTAGGGAGGGTCTGCAGGAAAATGACTTGCCTGCGGCTGCAGCTGCGCGTTCGTCACTTCTGTCGGCTCCGATCACAGGAGCCTCTGTTCCAACAAAAACAAACTCTGTCGTGCAGCCGTCAGAGCAGCCGCTGCCACTGCCAGAAGTACTGCCCTCGTCACCTGCAGCAAGCAAAGAAAATCACTCAATTTGAAATTCACATAAAAAGAATATCGTCACAAGCAGCTATTAGTTTGGTTCGTGGCAAAGAGGAAGTGAAAAAAGCCCCAGTTACACCAGCAAGTGGCACAACACAACTCACCCAACGCTATGCGTCGTCGTCCAAAATACACTTTAGTAAGTACATCATAGAGTGGAATTATCACTGTCATTGTGCTCTCTTAATACATATATGAGACACATGTATGGATTGTGCCTTTACGTTTGTAATGTTTTATTGAGCTACTTCTTGCTACTTCTCGACTGGATCCACTCTTTGAATACTAATTCACTTTAATTTTCCAAATATAATTCCAGAGATGTCTTATTCGGTTGAAATGCATTAATCTTTTCTCACTGTGGGAGCCAGGGTGAAATCACTTTCCACCTGTTTAATGACTACACAACTGTGAGAAAAGAGGGCTGGAATACGATGGGATTTCAGATTCTCTTAAATGCTTTATAAGCACTTCATTGCTAACCTGACCTGCCAGATGGTTCTGAGAAGCCTTCAATGGCAACTGCTCTTACACAATAGAAGTGGCCGGTGATTGGATGAACCATTGATCAATCAATCTATTTCCGAAGTGAAGAGAAGCAAAAACATGTATTTCATCGTGAAAAAATGTGTCGTTCTTTTCTTTTCAATGACTAAAATACTCACCGCTACTCTACGCTAACCTACCAGTACCCGCCATTGTTATTTTGAACAAAGAGGCACCTCTCCGTGTCATCCCACACACACCTAAGCCCCGCCCATAGCTGCCGGTAGCTCCTCACAGGACACTGATTAGACCGTGCTCTACTTACTGCACATTACTTGAAGCCTGACAAAATGGATTTTCTCATCTCTTGCACGATCTTGTGAAATTGCAAGAATACAGCTGCTGTGCAAAGTAAATTAATTACTGATAACCCTAATAACCACTGCATACATTATGCATTAAAATGAGAAGGGGGCGAGAATGTTCGAAACAGTCAGTGAGGATGGTGAGTTGAGTAAGGTTTTTGGGGCGAATGTATTAAAAATAACTGACTTCACTACAAACCTTTTTCTCATAAGTGCCTGGTCTTTTTTTGCAGGAGACAAAACAAAACAAAAGTTTTGTATGATTGTAAATCGCCAAAAATGGCGGTTATTAATAACAGTGTGGGCAAAAGATAGATCTTTAAACAAGGATGTTCCACTAACAAAGCATAGTATAAGCATGGCATATTGTTAACTTTTTTCTTAGGAAGCCTGCTTCTGTGAGATATTAATCTCTGCAAAACATCCAGTTGCTGCACTTCGAACAAATATGACGGCAACAAAAATGGAGTTGTACTAAAGTTACTAACAGCAGTCATGCAGTCACATATTTAATTTGAAGCTCAGTGAATCCTCCATCTTGTCAGCTGGATAGGATCCATAATCAAAAGGAAAGAATTGTTTCTGTCATGGCAGCATTGGAGATGGACATCTTCCTAAACATAGACTTGGCTTTCTATCAATGTCTGTGTCACATACCTACAGTGATTTCTTCTCTGAATAATGCCAGTCTTGCCTCAGTGCAACACTGATGCATCCTGGGGAGTTGTATGATGAGTTGCTACATGCATGACACCTCAGATCTTTTTTCGAAACAGTTTACAGTTGATATGTCTGCGGGGGTATTGTGAGTCCAAGTGTGGTCCAAATCAAAACCGATAAAACTTTTACTTTTCTTTACTTCAAATTATTATCATTATTTAATCTATATCTGCACTTGCAATGACACTGTGGGTTTGGATAACTTACTTGAGTCCTGGAAGTAGATGTCATTTCCATTGTAAGCATTCTTTAGTTTGTTGGTCATGACGCGTAGAGCCATGATCTGTTGTCGTATCAGTGTGTCGGGTCTGGTGATATCCACATCCACCTCTGGGTTGTTCACCTGGTTGGTTAGACCCTCCTTCACCACTTCAGGAAAATATCTGGACACAATCACACGGCACAAACTTGAATCACCTAAAATCTCCATGTAGTATTACTTAGAAGCACTTTTTAAATGGGCCTTTAAGGGCATATTTTCTAGAGGTATTATAAAACATCTTGAATACACATGAAAAATAAACAATTCAATTGAAATTCCATATTGGCTTGATTTTTAATTTAATTTGCCTTCCAATAACTGATTAAAATAAAAGTATTAGTCTCATTAAAATGAATCAAGAAGAATCAGTGACACTGCATATAAATCAATCTACTGTATTGTTGCTGAAAGAATTCAACACACTGCAACTTCAGGAAAACATAATACAAATAGAGAAGTTTTTTTTACAGAACAGACCTTATATTCAAAAACACAAATGGCCACAAATGAATACAAGGTGTATATTTATGCACTATTGATTGAATGTGCTTGTGTTTTATTTGTTTGCAGCATATGTGGTGTCAAAGCAGTGAGGATGTTAACTTAATTTAGCCTAAAGTGCTTTTGTTTTGTTTAATTATGTGTTCCGTAAACTTGGGGTGGCGTGGTCTGTCTCCCACCGATGCAATCAGCTGTTGTATTTGACCAGTACTTTGCATCCTTGCCATCTCCACAATACCACACATAGATAATCTGTGGAAATCGTGGCACTTGTGTGAATATCTTACGATGTTGGTGTAACAGGCTGAGAACTCACAAAGTAGACCAACTGAAATGAGATGGATTTATAAGAGCTACTCTTTGAAACGACGGCTGCTTAAATTAGGCAAAACATAAGTGTGTAATCAGGCTCAAAAGGCTCCTTCATCTTAGGAGTAGTTGCACTTTGCTACAAAGAACCCTTAATGTGCCTGATGCCACATATAGCTACTATTTCTTTAAACATAATACAATCAAAAACAAAATATGCATGTGTATCATTTCATTCTAGCCATTGTGTTGTTTTGTTTTTACACATTTGTATTCTTCTTGTGCATGTGTGTTAATCAGCATTGAACCATTCATTTTGTATTTCACTTGATAAGTGAAGTTTGCAAAGTCAATGTTTGAGTAACATCCGGTTGATTCATAACACACTACGAGTATTGTCTGCTTTATTCTGACGGTTTACCATCACTGGGCAATCAATATACCTCCTAGATTTAAAGTGATGTCTAAAAATGTTACTGGCACAAACAAAAGAATTAGCATGTCTTTTATTGCCCCATCTGGTGATTTTGTTACTTGGAGAGGGCCAAAGTGATGGGGTGATACGTTTTCTCTGCCAGCATCCCTGGTTCACTGTCAGAGAAAACAACTCACTCTCCAATCTACTCTCTGGAGCGGCGACACTCCACACGCTGCAGCGGTGATAAGAGGGGTTTGAAACTCCACAGTCCTCTGGGTATTAGAGCCTCGGAGCTTTTATTGAAGTTCTTCATATAAGCACTAACCATTGGACTTACACAGAGACTGTTAATCTGGGAGTGTGGTTATTTTAATCTCTGGCAGGCAAAACGTAATAACCATGGAGTGGGGTGACTTTGCTTTGGTTATAAAGAGCAGCAAAAGTCCTCACCTGCCCTTCGTGTGGCTGTTCCAGCACTGATCCTCATCCGACTCTGTGAGCTTGCCTTTGGCACAGATGTCATCTGGCAGGTTGGACCAGAACTTCTTGGACTCTTTCAACTTCTCTTTGATGTCAATCACCTGCCATGGGCAAACACAAGAAATAGGATATATATATATAAATATATTCGGGTTGATCATTTTGTATTTTAAAGGCCGAGAAGTCAGAATGAGAAGTGACACATAATGTATGCAAATTTCAGATTGATTCCATTACTTTCAGTCAAAACACACACACAGTCACACACACATATATATATATGGACATACATTTACAGAAAATATTTCAATTTGTACACATTTTGCGATGGATAAAAAAGCTGAAAACCCTCAGTGATACATACTCGATAAACAAGAAAAAGAAAGGAAAAACAAACACGAACACAGTAGACTCCAATAGCTCCATCTCTGTATAGGAGTGTGAAACACTGCGATTTTAAATATTCATGTGGCAGCAAAAGTGTATGTAGTTGCAGTACCCCGTCTGTTCATTTATTCCATCAGGAGAGAAGTACTGTTGGGACTGGGGTTCTTTTTCTTCCCATTTTTCTTCTTGTCCACTGTTATCCATATTGTGTTAATTTCAGATTCATACAAGACAGAGTTTTGAATTTGATATTTGGCATGAGCTTTCACCCCCGACTGATTCCATCTGGACTCAGCAAGAAGTTTGAGCGGGTGACCAGCAAACAGGCAAAAAAACAAGAAGACTCATCATGTACAGAAGAAAATGTGTGTCATTATTGTTGTTCCGTTCTTTTTGTATGAAGCAAAACCAGCAGCCTCTTAGGTTTAGCATAAAGACGGGTGACAGGAGAACACAGCTAGCCTGGCTCTGTCTGAATTAAAGTAAACCCGTGGGCTAGCAACTTAAAAGCCCTCATTTCCTGGAATGTCAGTGAATTCAGCATGGACAATTAGTACGGCTACATAAAAAAGCCTGACTGAAAGTATTAAATCTTGCATCCATAAAAAAAAGAGCCTTGTATTAGACAGTGAGGTGATGTATGTGTGTGTGTATTAAAATATATTTTGGCAAGAAAGAACATTGTTGATGGGTCATGACCTTCTCTGTGAATTTATATTACTTGCAACATTGTTGCAATTTTTTCTGTAAATTGTTTTGGACTTGAACCAATTTCAGCAACTGAATTATTCAAGGCTCTGACAAGTTTAGACTGTTAAATATCTGTCTAACAATTTATACCCAAATATTTAAAAAAACATCTGATTTAATGCAAAACCCAATGGCTCCATTCTTAACAGTAATAATACAACCAAGTTGCCAAAGTATACAAACATATTGTAGAGAAGAAACACTGTTGTCTGGCTATATCTTTGAACAAAACGGTTCAAGTGGGTGTTAAAAGAGTTCAATCAGGACTCAGTTGTAGGCTCAGTACTGTGGCAGAACCAAAACTAAATCTTGAGAATTAATACAACAAACTCAAGGAATTGCATGCCTCCCAATATAAACCCTTTAATTAACTAGCCAGGAGTGCTGGATACAAGTTACCGCCCCTTACCTCAGGCCTCTCTTCATTGGTTAAAATGGTTTTTCATGAAGCACATGAAAGAACATATAGCTGCCACAGTATGATATAACAACCTGGAGGTTTGTAGCAATATAAATGTTTTTTTTTCCAATTACTTGATCATAAAAAGTTATTTTTTTTATTTAAGTATTTATAATACATATTTGACAACAACTTAACTTACTGCTTTTGTATTGATTAGTCAAACGTTTGCAGGTTCAGTAGCAATCAAATATACTATATGATACGTTTGTTAAATTAGTGACAAATTCAATTACCACACACACCTACAATAATTCATAGGGGTCTAAAATAACAAGGTTGAGACTAAAGCAGAATTTAATAGCACACTTTTCAATTCTCTGCCATCCCTGAATTGATGTATTCAACACATCCTCTTGCTATCTAATTAATCTATTCACATATTCTCCCTCAATACGCTGCACACTTTGCCAGACGAACTGCATACTTCAAACATCACAAGGATTAATAAATGTTATAATTTACACATCATGTAACAGATCAGGCATCATACGCCTCTCACAAGTGCTAACTGTTCTGTGCAACCTTTTAACAGATTAGGACTAGAGTCGTAAAACTTCTTATTAAAATAAATGTGTTCCCAAGAGTTGCATTTTGCTCACGTTTTATATGACATTTTAATGAAGGATTTGAATGAGGATATCACTGCATAAATGCCCTCAAATGCATTGCAAACATATCCAGACCTCTTTAGGACATTTAGATTAATATTTGAATCCATAGCTGTATGACTTAAGAGTTTTTCAGTTGGTTAATTGCAATTGACCTTTTGCTAATCAGTTTCCACACCATTTACAGTAAACATATTTACTACTGAAATCCATAATAATTCTTCAAAAAACTTCTTGGATTTCACACAGAAGTAAACAGAAGCAGCCTCTCATTTCTAACATCCAACGGCCATTGATTTCATCAGCTGAATAGACAATAACTTCAATGAGATGCCTGATTGAAGCTGTATTGTTTGTATACTACACCATATTTGTTTCACATAAAAAGGAGACAGGTGTTTCAGAATGAGGACTACCTGTTGGGTCAAAGCCTACTATCTCAAGCAATACATTTGTCTGGAGTTATTGAAGCGTGTCACGAACCAGGCACCACGGCACACGGTTAACTTAGGTAACATAAAAGACAACTTGATCTAATATGGGGAGTCAGTACTTCCAGCGTGGAGGTGAGTGCATGAGTGGAAAGGGGGTATGTAATGTTGTATCGCATAAAAACAAACCATCCTCTTAAGAAAAAGCCAAATGGGTGTCTCAGGGACAAGAGACACACCCACTGGGGCTAGAGGGTCTTTTAACAGAGTGCACTGGCACACCAGGCCCATGTGTTGCCAGTGCTGCTAATTAACTCAGGTGTTCCCACTCCTCTGATGACCCTCGGCCACGCCCACCTCCAACACCTGCAGGCACCACAGCCACACAGGGTGGTCACGTTGTAAATCTCAATAAACATGCTTTATGTATGGATGTATATCTATAGATATATATGATATTAGAACCCACCAATTATAATCTGACGATAAAACAGCCTCTTGTCCCCAGAGGCGTATCTGTCATCAGACTGCGCAAATGGACAAATAGTTGGTGGTTTGTGGAGGATGTGGAGCCGACTGCTCTGCTGTTGTTGGTCGGTGGAGAAATAGTCGAGAGATCGGAAGCTATCGGGACAGTTCTGCCATGCCTGAGGTAATAACCCACTGAGCAGCAACATTTTTTTTAAATCTAGGTGTAGCCTGCTGTTCATTCAATAAAGCCCTTGCTGAATAGAGTAAACACCTCATACAGTATAAATTAACTCTGCTTTCTTGAGAATTTGACAGGTTATATAACAACTTTCCCGTTATGCTAAATATTTAACCATATTACACATCTGCATAAACCAGCTGTTCTGAAAATAATCCCTCACAGAGATTTAAAAATGAATTTAGGAAAAGGTAGGAAATGAAGTGGTCAACCTTATGGTTCATTTAGGACCACTCACCCTTTCCCCTAATCCTGATCCTACCTCACTGACAAAATATCTTTTATGTATTCATCTCGCTATAGCCATTTCCTAGACTTATTTTATCAGGCTTCTTACACTGAATTTGCTACATGTATTGGATCCAGTATAATCATATTGTAGAATTATAATCCCATTGCTGCATATTGTATTTCTACTAACTGCTACAACTTTGTTCATGTTTTCCCACCCACAGCTCCGACTCCCTACTCCTACTCCTACTGCACTCCCTGCTGTCTGACGGGGAAAAATATTTCTCGAGAATTTCTCTTCAAGGTTTTTCCCCCCGAGCAGTATGTCATATGGTTTTTTTTGGCTTTCATAAATAGTTTATGCTGGTTTGGGAACTGTTGCTGTTGTGGGTCTGGAAAGCCTAAACAAACAAACTTGACTTGACGACATAAACTGAGGTTATTCAGCCGTTAGTGGATTAAAACCATAAGGCACGTTGCGCCAGTGTGAGTTCTCATGTGTAATGATACAGCCATCATTAACTTCAGTGACATGTCTACTGAATGCAAAGCCATGGCCACCAAAAAACACATGTTTTTGATTATTATCTGTCATATAAGCTTATATTTTATTTAGTTATGTGCTAACCAATCAATAGCAAGAGATGCAGCGGTTTCACCACTTTCAGCCAACACTGAAGCTGCTGCAGCAGTATCCCACCAAAAGTATGAAGATGAAAGTAAGGAAAACAAATTGTTGAGGTAAATCAACTACCCATTGTGAACACTTACAAAGCCCTTATTTTAATAATTAGGTCCTAAAATTGCAAAATGCACTAATAGCCACAGTGAATACACCTGAGTGGCTGGTAGGTGAGGTTAAAAGAAATGCTATGCGGCTTGCTCTATGGGCCAGTTGATGCAGAAGATTCCCGGATGATCAGCGTTTTTCCATCGGAATTTTATCCTCAGAAGTTATACTTTCTTTATCAAGATGCCTTTTTGTCCATTCTTACCGAAATAGGTAGACCTGATGGAAGCTGTTCCTACATATCAACCATTGTTTGGTTTACTTGTAGTTCTGCTTTTTTCTGTTCAGGAATACTTAGCTCCAAAATCCCATCCTATTTATTTATTCTTGACCCTCCAGATACAGTTTAAGCCCTAATTCTTAATAGAAAACTCATGTGGACAGAAAAACGTGTTCACTCACGCACACACACACACACAAAACGACCCTCATGTCCAAGAGAGTGCATACAGTGAAGCCTGGGGTCTTAACAAGACATGAAAGGGCCTGTGCCAACAGGTTGCCACAGCAGGAGACGGCCCTCACATTTGATGTGGTAGTCCTGTCATGGAGACACCAAAGCTGGTTAGGTTTAACACATCCTGGTGGCACTGACAACAAAATATAGATCAGATCAGAATGTGCTTGGTTGTTATACTTGAACCTCCAAATTGAACCACATTTATATGGTCTATTGTGACAACCGAATGTCTGCAAGCAGGAATATTTCAGGTGGAGGCAGCGAAAATAAATACATATGTATAAACATATAAGTAAATGTATCCATTTATGATTCATTTGGGAATGGATGCTTATCAAAGTATAATGCAGTTGTGTTCCATCTGTATAACACAAGTGCAGTCCGCATAAACAGTGTCAAGAGTTCAGTATCAGAACAGCCAGTTTCACTACACAACTACAGCAGTTTATAAGCACTTGTTCATAAATAAATGCAAACATGTAGACACACACATAAGCACACACAGGCACCGCACTGAGGGGGAATTGTGCAGACAGAAATCTAACTCTATGCCTTTACATGAGCGCCCAGGGCAGTGAGTAAGACTCCAGCTAGAAAAGTTACTGCTGCTGCAGCCAAAGGATTAGATGGAGCCGAACCTTCAGTGTCTCTCCTCGTCTCAATGGCAGAACCGGAGCTCACAGCGGCACTGCGTAGCACAAATCTCTGAATAACTGATAATATCAACTACAGGTTAATTGGTAGAAGAGATCAATAACAGTGATACAGATTTTTCTAATTTGCACTATGCACCTGTTTATTTTATCTGAGTGTCTATTTTTTACTTTCTATCTTCAAACTGACTGTTATCACTGTGATGAGTGGGAGTGGAGCTATAGCTCACAGACGCATGCACTGCTTAAGGCGACATCCACACTACGACGTTTTCATTTAAAACCAGGGTTTTAAAACTAAAACACAGTGAAATGATTTCCATCAATTCTACCGAATCTGATAATGAATATCACATGACTATTCACCGACACTGGGCATGCGGATGCCAGTGTAAACAGGAAGTAGGGTGTGTTGCTTTGTTACAGTATTAGAGTAGTCTTTAATAAAATATAGTGCTGGATACTTTAGATATTCCTCTAAAATCTCCTTCGATACTCTAACAGACAAATTTCATGTAAAGTTTCAGAAGTTACCTTTTTCAGACTTAGTTATAACTCTGCAGCCCTCTTTCTCACAAACACATACATTTACATTTACACTTTGACACTTACAAATCAAAGTTGACTAGATTATGGGTCAATACATTTGGTCAACATATGTCTCTCACTCGTTTCATCTGATTCGTTGTTTTCATACTGGTACCCGTTGTACTGGAGAGAATTTATGCTTTTGTTCATTTACCGTTTCTGTGTGCGGGACAAAATAAGCATTAATAAGAAGAGGAAAGTCCTCCGGTTTGTGTCCATCAATCCTCCTAGGATTATAAATGCAGACTTTAACTGCACACAGTAGAGACAACAAGGCCAGAATACACCTGCAATCAGTTAACTACGTATGTTGAATTAACCACTGGTAGTCAATCAATAATCAAGGCTGTTGTTTGTTTTCTTCCAAAGACGAATCAATTGATCGGGGCATGATGAATCAGGGAAGGACACGTCGTGACTGCTAAGACCCAATTAAGTAGCCAACACGGGTGTCTACGTCATCGTTTTAAAACTTATGTGGTTCTGCCTGTACATACAAAGAGGTTTTTCGGTGCTCTACAACTCAGGAGTAGTGTACACGTAGCAAAAGACGTGGGTTTTAAAATGTAAATGTAGTTGTGTGGAGAAAACCTAAGAACACACACTGTCCATTAACGATGCATATCTTAATCAATTTCACAAAAACAACGTGACCCTCTCTGACTCACTCTGTGTTATCTTCGAGTTAAAAACAACTACAATCCCCTGGGCATAGGTCCCTGTGTCTATATTCATCTTTCAAGTCTGACCTAATACATGAGAAGGCTGTTGGTCACTGGCCTGGCTGCATGTGTAGTTGCACTACATAGACATGACACGGCACAAGGAATACCAGGGCACAACTCTGCCTTCACAGTCTACGGGCCGTATACATCCCAGTGCCCCTTGATCTGAGTCTAGACAGTCACACGGGCCTTGCAAAATGATCTCAATGTGTGTTCAGGCTCATGTTGATTTAAAAGCCCAGAACGTGCTTTAAATACTAACAATAGAAATAAAATCAATAAAGATTTTCAGAAGGCCAAAAGGGAGATAATGTGTTTCCTCATTCTCGACCAAGTAAGAAGCCCGTCTGCATTTTTTTTAGCTATAGCTCCAGTCTAAAATAAATACTCCACTACCTAAAATATGTCAACACGGTAACAATAATCATAAATGGAAAAAACAACAAAAACAATACAAGCTTCTTACTGGAGTGAGTTTGAATAAGGTTGTACATGGAGACAAACGTTTCTGAAAGAGTTGAAATAAGTTATTTCTGTATTTGTGTTATTTACGATTGACTTGAAGTATGAGCTTAGCTGATGTGCAATTTCAAATCATGAGAGTAAATACATACATATATTATATCCAATTGAAAATGTAAATTAAATAAAAATGGCATAATGAATTGAATGTAACAATCTGTTTTGAAAAAATAGCAGTTTATTAGATTATTTTCTGATTGATAGTGATGATGCTAATGAGCTCTTCTAGCAACAATAACCGATAGTTGAAGAACAAATGGCTTATGTGTTTGGATTTCATGGGCAGCATTGGAGAAGTCTGGCAAAATATTGCCATTTAGTATTCATACGTGTTGAGCATTAAGGCCATCCATTTTGAAAGAAATATCTGTGACCCCAGAAGACATGATGGTCAAGAGTATGCACAATATTGACTTTTAACATTCATATGACTGGAGCATCAAAGGGAAGGCCATCCTTTTAAAAAATAATGATCTGTGACCCCAGAAGACTTGATGGTGTAGAGGATGAAACATATTTACTTTTAGCATTCATATGACTGGAGCATTAAAGGGAAGGCCATCCTTTTTAAAAGTAAATATATGTGACCCCCGAATAGATTAACCTGTAATTGTCAGCGAGGACACTGCATGTGGACCACAGTCTTGTGACCTTTCAATAGCATACCGAGTGTAGGATCATAAAATAATGGGTCTGCAGGTGGAAGACTGCATAGATGTTCTATAGTACATTAAAAAATAGCCCTCACTGCATTGTGATGTGAAGACATGTATTTCAGAAGTAGCATGGCTTCATACCAGGATATAATGCTTCTAACTGTGGAATCAGTGGATCATCAAAGCTGATGGCCAGGGTGACGGAGATGCCCTGGTGTCTTTCAAAGCTGTCTCAAGCTATGACAAGTGCCAGGTAACAGCGCAGAGGGATATTTAAGGGCTCGAGAGTCTGCAACTCTCTGGTCAAAGCATCAATAATATTCCATATGTTTTGCAGTTAGATGTTTAGAGGGAACGAGGATGGAGAGGAGAGTGGAGCCCTGCTGCTGTATTGTTGTGGCAGGACCGAGAGCTTTAGTACTGGCTGTTGTTGTTTCACATTGACGAGAACAAAACCAGATGTTGTATTGTGTGGAAGAATTGCAGACATGGGAAATAACAAGCCCTGACCAGAGTTTCTTAAAGGAGTTTCTGGCAGGATAAGACGGTATCAGAGGAGAAGTTTGCAGGAAGTTGAAGTGAAGTCTCCTGCAACTGCCAAATCAACTTTTATTGCAGCTACCCAGTATAAGGGGGATTACACACCACTATTGTTAGTGATGTAGACAAGGACTTAGATAAACGTCTGTCGTAATTAAATGTAAAATATTATGTTTTTGGGGCTGTAAAGACTTTCACATAAGGTGAACAGTTAATGCAATATTTTCTGATCATGTCCACAGCTAATTATGTAATTGGTGGATGTTTGGTAACCATAATGATATGTCCCACGCATCTGGTAATTCCAACAACAGGTAGTTAGTTAACATGCAATTCACAACTATTCCCCATGACAACTGCTTTGCCCAATAACCTTCATGGTTTGTGTGTGTGTGTGCACTTGTTTTCCATGTAATTATACTTGCAATCAAGTCATAAAGAGATTTGCTCATTTCACATGTACTGAAGTATCTGTCAATAATAGGATCATACATTTTGCAGCTCCATTGGGAGAAAATAAATGAGAAACAACAAATATGCAAAACATGGAATCTAATCGTCACAATCATTTTAGCTGGCTATTTTTACAAACCAAAAATACAAACATTTTGAGATTTCCTCGGATGAGAACCATCGCAAAAATGAACTCACTTTCTTTTTTTTTTTTTTACACTTTCCAAATCAAGAAATAGTATTTAAAATGTGCGATATGACCCTGGCTTGTGTCACATTCAACTTGTAAAAGGTCAGTTGCAATCAGTCTGGATCACATGAATAGATTAGAAACAGAAAACCTTCTAAAACGTGACCGGAAAGAGAGAAGCAAAAAAGAACAGCCAGTATGAAAGAACTCAGTGGAACCAACAAGAGAGCATCTGCATGGCATCTCTCCTAAAGGAAAAGGTGTCCTTTAATACCCAACTACTCATGTCAGTCTTGTCATTATTTATCTTGGAGCAGAGCGTGTGCTCTGTCTTACTGTGGTTGAACAGAGGGATACTTAACAGGCACATTGCTCCGTTTGGCAGTTTAACACCAACACCAACGCATATGTGTGAATGCAGCACCCATGAACTACTGACTGAAGTGGTCCTTTTCACCTTTGCTGTATAGTCCAATTTCAATACTGAATACAATGTGAAATGTCACTAACAAATATTAATATTGTGAAACTGTAGCCTACTGACATTACGTTTTTTCAATTGTGTTAAAGATTGGAAAGTTTAAAAAAAAAACTGGAACATTGGAGGAAAAAGGTTTATCAGAGAGTCTTAAGATAAACATAAGTCTTTGTGCTGGGAAAAATATCTTTAGCAACACATCATTCCTGTAACACTAAACATGTGTTTCCTTTCCATTGCTGGATAAAGTAGTGTGTGGAATGGACTTTTCTCTCTTGTTTCTGATGAAGTTTGACCTGTTTTGACTCATTTAGTTTCACAACAATATCACCTGGTGATTTGGTTATTTCATATTTTAAAAAAGAAAGCTTTTGGGAAAACAAGCATCAAAGATTTCTTTGTAAATTAAGTTGATCAAAGTTTTTTTTTCATGAAAAACAACAAATTTGATTAAAATAACTAGCAGCAAAATGGTCAACACTAAGATAACGACTTGATTGGGTTCCAGGAAGAACTCAAAGCAAATTATAAACATGGTGTCCTTTTTAGCACCCCAGTACCAACATTCATATTTCAACGAATAACACGCATGCAAGCACACGTGCACACACACGTGCACGCACACCCACATCAGCCACCAGGCCTATGAAACTTGGAAACCCCTCTGTTGAGACACTGGGCTTGGAAGACATTACATTTTCGATATCTCTTCAACGCTCCATAAGAAAACCACACATATGAAGGTAGCCAGAGAAACAAAGTATTAACCCTATATGTTGTAAATGTATTTGTCCAAACTGTAATTGTCACCAACCAAATGAATGTGCTTATTAAAGAACATTATAATGCACGAGTCATTAAATAAACAAGGTAATTCTTCATTACATCAGCAAACAAGATGCCAGCTAAACCTTAATTATATACTCTTTTTGTCTTTGATAAAATATGTTTATTCTCCCATTGGACAGAATTGAACTCATTGTACTATAACGCAGTGAAATTGGACCTCAAATGATAAGGCTACTGAGCAGTTTTAATACAGCACATTTGTGCTAAGCAAACCGTGACCTGACTAATGTAAGCACAGATGGAAGTTTCATACACAGCTGGTTTTGTGTCCCATCCCAAGGGTAAACACACCGTTTGGAGGAAAGGCTTCATAAACAGATGCTTCTCTCTAAGGTAAAGTTACGAAATCAACTGTATAAAGAAGTTTGTTGCAGTTTTAATTCATTAACATCTGGACTCAGGCAGGAGGAACAATCTAACATCTATGATACATAATATTCAGTTCCACACTATTATAATTTATGAGAGAAATGAGTTTAAATCCCTTGCATGTGGGTGTTAATTACATTTTTCATTGAACTCTTTAAATGTCAAACATGCAAATGTGTTCATGTGTTAGGCCATAAATTGACTGGCAAAATGTCCATTGCATACTAGAAAAGTAATGAGCAGAAATGGAAATGGATGAATAATTTACAGTCTGGAAAGCATCATTATTGATTTACCCTGGGCTAGTTATAGGCACAAAAACAACAGTAATTACTGTAATTTATTCTTTTGGACTTCTTCTTTACTCTAGTGTCCAGCAGCCCAACCATCACACAAGGACACTGCATACGAATAACTTCTATCAAAATGAACAATAGTGAGGTAGAATAATCCCAAACACAGTTCAAGCATCGGTATTGAGACACATTTTATAGACCAAAGCACAAAAAGCAAATAAATAGTCCAGATACTGTTGCACTGCTGGAAATAATGCCTGTATTAATCAATGTTAACCAGAGTCTAGAGTTATGCAATGCAGAATCACTGCAGGTCCTCAACTTTCTAGGTCAGATGGACACCAGTAGGAGCCATTTAATGGTATTGTGTATTGAACCAGTCTTTCTGCACTGAGGGATTTAAACTATATAAAGCGTGGTTAAGACTTATTCTAAAAAAGTAGAAACAAATTCCAGAGGGAAGCAGCACAAAATGGTCAGTTCCTCGTTGTGCTCATAGCAATTGGGTTAGCTTACCTCAAACACAATGGTCCTGCATTTTGTGATTCAGTGCTTTGAATAATGCCCTTAATAGGATTTCCTTGGACACACTGAGGTTCAATTCAGCTCGCTTGCCTACCCACATAGATGAGTTGAGCTCAAACGGCTCTGCTGTGTTGAAGCGAGGGAAACACCTTCTACCTTTAGGCAGGCGTGCTAACCACACTATGTCACGGGAAACAGTGGTTGGCTAAACAGCCTTCTGATGAGCAGTGCAGCAGGAGCTGAGACAGATCCCAGTACATGCTGTGGCTTTCTGGCAGCGTCTACTGACAAGCTGCTCAGACGGTAAAGCAGCCAGGTTTAGTGGACCAGTTTAGGCCCAAATTTAGCTTTGAGATGGGGAGTTACTCTAATTTACACTGGAATCGAAGATATTGTGGTGCCAAGAATGTGTGCGAGAGGAAAGAGTAAAGACTAGTTCAGGTTTCCTTTGAGGAAATGTTTGAATAATTGCAACAGAGATTATTAGATCTTGTCTGTTAGTGATTTGACAAGAACACTGTCACTCACTGCAACATGACAGAGCCTAGTGATTAGTTAATTAATTATAATGTCTTCAGGCCAGCACACTGAAATTACTACAGCATAATGGCCACACTGTTGGTATTCACATGGAGCACATTGTTAATTAACCATATAGTATACATTTCTAAAAGGCACAAAAGAAAGATGTTTTGCTGTTCACAGTACTGTACTTTAGTGGCCCAAAAGAATGGCATGTCTCCAACAGCTCTCCCCTGGTTGCCAGGTTTATTGTTCATTAAATGTATGTGGAAACACAAAATCAGCACTGCCCTCTAATTTTAATTCCAAGTGCAAACTGCAGAAGCCTGCTAACAATCAACAGATACAATACAACTACATTAAAATATATGTCACACCAGGAGATGCATACTTTACAACTTCAGGCATGGCGGTCTCAGGCAGGTTTTGTACATTTGAAAGTCCACATACATGAGATGTCGAGATTACAAAGGCTGCCATTGAATCTTGTTACATCTGAGTACTGAGTAGTTATTGTAGTGTAAGATATGTAAGTAAGAAGTGAGCAGCAGAAGCTGAGAAGAGCCTGCGAAGAAACCATGCAAAATAACTGAAACTAGCAAACCCAAAACATCACCATGGTTTTGTAATGTACGTCTCCCTGCAGCATGAACCATACTGTGCACATCAAGCAGCTGTCTACCGCAATAGGTGTCCAGCCCTCTTTTTTTAAATTTTTCAGCAGTAACAGACACGCTGACACAGAGTGCTGCGGGTTGGTCTTCTTTTCAAGCTACATTTCTGCTCAATCATGTGTTTTTGAAGAACATGTTTCTGTTTGATGCATCAGTTGGTGTTTGCAGTGCTAATTTAGCAAAGCCTGAAAGTACTAAAAAAGACAATTGTGTAATGTGAAAGTTAAAAAAGCAAACTACCTCAAATTATCTGTAAGGAAGTAAAGCAGGTAGGGAAAGGCATGGATGGAATGACAAGTTAAGTGAATAAGCTTCTTTTAAACTCTGAAAAGTTAGAAGGTGGCTACATTGATCTGTTGTGTCTGCCCACGTACATTAATCCTAATTCAGACAGGTCTCTGTTGAGCGAACACGGCTGATTACACATCAGTCTCTGTCAGATTTCCATCTCTTTTGACAGACAGAATCACCTCTGGACAGACGGATGCATCGCCCTCTATTACGTCCATGGAGGTGAATACTGGGACAAAGCTGTTCACAGCATCCGATTATTAAAAACTCATCATTGATAGGTATCAAATAAACACTTAAAGTGAAGATTTTAAAGATAATATGAACAAAAGTGTTGGAATGATTGTAGGTTACCCAGCTACATTTTAAATGAGTAACATTGAACAGAAGAAAGTAGCACTTTAGTAGCACTTAAATGGCACTTAATTACAGCACTTTGTAGTCTAGCTTTCTTGAAGAAATTGTACTTTCTTGTTTCTTGTTGTTCTGAGTTTGTACTCCTAGTTGAATGCACGTATTGTAAGTCGCTTTGGATAAAAGCGTCAGCTAAATGAAATGTAATGTAACAGTCATTTATTTTTATTCATTGTATGCATACATCCTTGACATTTCAACACCACTTCAAAGACAGAACACCTGGGCCCAGTGCATTACAGGTTGGTTGTGTTGTTGGAGCTGGGCAAAAAATCCATCTCTGGCTCTCACTTCTTTCAAGCCAAAACCCATACGTTCACATCTCTACATGAAATAGTTGTGCATGTCTTGATTTATAGTAAAGCACTAAAAGGAGCACCCATTGATTTGGAATCAATTCCGTAATAAGGTATAACGTTACAAACTGCACAGCACATCCCATCACGAGTACCAAACTCTCAGGTGGCCCTCTTCCATTTTCCATCAGCCACAGTCATTATATTTAATAGTCAACTTCTGACACCACAAAAGGATATAGTCATTTTCTCCCAGATCTTTGTCAGCACAATGCAGAGTTTAGAAACCCCAACAGCACTCGCACCCTGTGGTTGTTACTGCTGCTAAAACATTAGCTCAGCATGGCCTCAATACTGAATTAGCATGCCAGAGTGATTAACTGGTGTTAACACTTGTTCGTTTTTCGCCTGCTGATCTGCACAGAAATTGTGTCCATCAAAGAGAAAAACTGTAGAAAAACCGATCGGCAGTACATGGCAGAATTTCATTAGAGCTGTAACTGGATCCATTTTATGGCATGACTCATGGATTTAACCAATTTGGCGTGTAACCATCGGTCATAATTGGCAGTTGTGTCTGCAATTGAACTGGGCGGAGCAATTTCCTCAATGACTGATTAGTCTGGCAGGAAGAAACTTTCATGTGGGAATAGAGATTTCTACTCCCATTCAGAAGCTAAGGGATGCTCAGCTCTGTGTCTCTTGCCATGCATTCACATTCACAGTGTGTTTCCTTACATCTCCATAAAACCCTTTTGTCCTCTCAGTATAGTGTGGCTACAATAACGAATGCACACTGAAGTATAGGCGGTGCTCAACAACACTGGATTACTGAGATTGATTAAAGAAATAAAGCACTGATAATTTATTTTACACTTCCTGAGAAAAATGGTCATTGCCAGATCGTTTCCTGGCGCTCTGCTAAAACAACATGAAATGGAGCGTGGAGAAAGGCCTGGCCACAGCTAATGACTGATTTACTTTCTTCCCAACTGCATCCTCATTTCAACAGTGCTCAACAACAAACAACCCATCAGAGAGGCTCAAAATATTTAGAAATCTGTCAAAGAAATCAATAATGGATTCTCATGAGGACATCCATCAAACTTTTTTTGCGAGCATTTGTGTAATGAAGAAATTTACAGTAATGTCCTGTCAGCAATGTTAGTTGAAGATGACAGAGAACAAAGTAATTTCAGTCAGATTTGTGTCATTGGGCATCTGTTTGTCATTGGGAAAAATAAATGAAGATAATAAATGTTTGGACATCTTCTCAACACTCTCAGAATATAAATGTGACTATGGAAGACACAGTGGAAGATATCCTCCGATACTATACTGCTTACTGAACATTTTCATTTATCTTGACAGTGAATAAAGACTGTGATAAACAGCGGGAATAGTTACGTTTGTTCCTGTCCTCATTATATCAATGTAGCATTTTAAGCTCAGCTCTTATTTTGAGCATGATATTTTTCAGTGTCTTCAATTGAATGGTGGTGTTTTGTAGAGAACGAGGCTCTACAACCATGTTAGCAACTCTGGGAGGCTTTTCTTGGCAAAGCAGAGCTTCGAGCTAAATGCTAACGTCAGCTAACAAGCTAGATAACAATTTTAATGTTTGTCGTGTTCATCATTTTAGTTTACTATGTTAAACGCACAACTAAGGCCAATGGGAGAGGTTATTAGTTTTGCAGATATCTGGTCATAAAACAAAGAACTGAAAAGATGGTTCTAGAGTAAAAGTCAGGGGATCACCAAAGTCGGCTTTATCTTCTGGGGAACATGAATGTCTGGACACGGTTTCATGGCAATCTTTCTGATGAGAAATGTATGTCTGGACTGAAGTAGTGGACAAATTAACCGATAATGTAATTTCTAGAGCCGTGGAACTAGCATGGAAACAAAGGTAACACAATCTGAGGACAGCCACAATACTGTATGATGTAACACAGCTAGTTTAGTGTGCAGTAAATTATTTGCATTGGGTCTGTATAGCTAATTTGAAAAAATAAATAAAATCCATCTCTTTAAAATTATACATTACGGCCTCTGTGTGCTGCCGTCAATTTCATAATCATTTCTAAACAAGTCAATAAACAACAAAACTATACAATATATGCACACAAATAAAACAAGTATGTATCTCTGGTCAGTGCTGTACAGTGGCACAGCCGTTTTCGACTCTGAGAGAAGCTTTTTTTTTAATTAGAGGGGCAAGGTCATTGACTCCCAGTGATGAATCAGCACCACAGGAAGACAGATCCCTCTGTAAACACTGTAGGGCCATGCCATTAATAAACATTATACAGTATCCTACACTTAATTAGGGTTTAAGGTTTATGGGGGACTAGTCCAGTAATCTCACTTTAATCAAGAATTACAGAAAATAGCAAAAAACACCCAACCAATTATATATCAAAGCACATACAACTAGATTACGTTGTTTAAATCAGTACTACAAGCTGCATTTACTGTAGATATTGACGATATAAAGACTACTGAAATAAACCTACACAAGTCAACTACAGTAATCTTTATAATAAACCCACTAACTTTAAATTGTTTAGCGGGAAACTGAAGATTATAGACATATGTGTCTGTACTTATAGAGTATATCTCATTCAGTTGTGATCTGAGTACAATGTTAGAGATACGTTCATACAAATCACCCGAAATCAGAATGAGACGAGACATGCAGCAAATAAATTTGACTTTGAATTTGAGTAAATATTTAAAATATATAAAGAATAATGATGACTGGCAGCTTTACGCCACTTAAAAACCTCAATGCTCATCGGTAATCACAATCATATTTACTATACCCTTTGCTCTGTATTTCTGTGCCTGAAGCAATTATTTTTTTTAATCAAACTAGCTGATCTCAGACAAATCCAGCCACTGAACTGCACCTTTTGACCTTTCCATTATTCTCAGAATGTGTGCAGAAGTTGGTCCTAGTCACTGATTGTGTAATTGGCTGCTGCCTTCCAAAACCAGACTCTAATTACATGCAGACATTTTGCCCTCTGATTTCAAATGAATCTCATCTTCTGTGTTCAAGGTTTGAAGACTTTAAGAATAAGCAAATCAATAATGCCTTTAATGTAGTCAGTGCAGTCATAGTAGAAGAATGCTACCGATCCACTACAAGTTGTATATGTGCAGTTGTGTGTGTTCATAAAATGTAGATTGTCCATAATGTTTTGATGTGTGTGTGTTATTTTTGTCTGAAATAATTTATGTTGCACCTTTACCAAAAGTAACAGATTGTTTGATAGATCAACTGAGTACTGCCAAAGCCCTCCATAAAAGCATCTGACGTATTCAAGATGTAATTAAAAATGAATGAATGTTAATCAATGGTAATAAATTAACAAATATTCATGTGCAACAACAAACAAAAACAAGAGAGCATACTCTTTCTTTCTGTACATCACAGCTGGTGCACTGGCTTATCCCAGCATGCACTGGAGGAAAAAAAGCACGGAAACACGCAGGATTCTTTGTTAGTTCATCACAGGCTAAAATATGTCCATTATGGGTAAATTATTTAAGTATCCAATCAACCTGAGGTGCATGCACTACTTGCACTACTCGGACTACTGTTGTCTTTAATGTATTTTTATATTTGCATGGTTTATTGTAAATAACATGTGTACATATGTACAACAAGAGCTATGTGTAACCAGAGTTAAATTCCATGTGTGTGTGTAAACACACATGGCCAATAAAGCTGATTCTGATTCTGATGTCTTTGAATGGTGGGAAGCTGAAGGAAACCCAAAGAGTTAATGCAAAATCAAAACATGAGATACAATTAAGTTTCAAACTCACAAACCTTTCACTTCAGGCAATAACAGTCCCAACTACTGAGCTGAAATTATGTTAAGCAAAACAAGAAACGGAGCAATTCAGTTAGCTCAGCTCAGCTCACCTCAAGATTAAAAGTCACCCCAAAGAATTCAACCAAAGTAAATAAACACACACAAGCAATCCATATCAACTTTGAATAATGTAACGGGGTAAAGAAGCTGGGCAGGTTGATGAGAACACCACAAGACAATTGACTTAATGAAAGTAAGAGGAGGAATGGAAGGCTTACACTGTGTTGCATTTTCCTCCACACAAGCCTCTGGGAGCAGCAGAGAAATGAAGAAGAAAGAGATTTAATTGGACATCGGAGACATTGGGAGACAGAGAGGGAGAATAGGAGCAAAGAGAATTAGTGAAACAAAAAGTTAAATGACAAATGGTGCTGCTGAAATATTCCATCCAGAATCCATCCATCTCACAACACACAATTCATCTACTACTGTGAAATCATTTTTTTTGTATTTATCTGTAGCTATCAAATCTGCGAAGATCGGGACCAGCATACAAACATGCAGCGTTACATGATGAATTAGTCTAATAATAATAGCATTGAGTTTATTTAATGCAATCACTTCAGCAACATATATATTATCATGTGAATGTGACAAATATATTTCAGGATTGTACAGACTATTTACAAACATATATGCAGATACAGAGTAAGATGAGTGAAAGTCTCAAGCAACTCAAGTCAGTTTTCTTATCTTTTACAAGAAGATGGCCTGAGAGCATGTAAAGATGAATTATTAAAGATAACGTAACCGATGGATTTTCGCTAAATGTGCCTTTGCCTTTAAGTCCTTTTTTCCTTCCACACTTGAAAAAGAGTTTGGTTAGTTCTCTTTTTTTCTCCAAGATAGGCCTGTATGTAAAGTTGTGAATACATTTGAAAGGATCTGGCCATGTTTCACACAACTATTGGAGCACACTGAACGTGTTTATATCTTACGATTACAGCTAGAATTTGGAGAGTATAGACTACTTACAAAGACCGAAACAGTACATTCTGCAGCTTTTAATCTGCCTCTCTACTTCCGCACATTTTAATCCTGTCGAGCAACTTGTACAGCAGAAGATTATCACTGTGCCTTTTATTTAAAATAACAATAATGTTTTTAATACATGGATTTGCCAATTGGAAAGAGGATTACATAACAAAGGATTTGTTAAATGGATTTTGTCAACGGACATATTGGTGACATAATCAATATGGTTTAATGATATTCAATCCATGGCCTCACATGTTGCTATTCCACTGAAATGATTTCCACTGTAATAGATCCATTAAGCCAAATGTTTTATGTTATGTTATAATCGTGTTATTGCTAAAAGGAAATGTGTATCGTACAATTGAATTGTCAGAATGCATTACTCATTATCTCCGCTTACAGCACAGACATTTGCAGACTGTCATTATAGATTCTGACCTCATTTTAAAGCTAATTTGAAGTAAATGACCAAAACTAACTTTTATCATTTATAAGATGCAGAAAAGCTTGTTCATGCTTTTGTTTTTAGTCATCTTGACTATCGTAAAGCTTTGTATTCTGATCATCCTCATCATCAGCCATTGCAAAACCAGGGTTTTAACAGAAACCAAAATGAGATATCATAAACATTCATATTTTACACAACCTCCACCCAAAGATCTTCCAGTTGCTCTTTTAGCTGTTCCCAAGGTCACCACAAAAACATTTAGAGATGCTGCTCCCCCCCACCCCCCCAGGTAATATGCAATAAGAGACTGGCTAACTCAGTGGGGAGATTTAAGCAACAACTGCACAAACATCTTATTTAATATGGCCAGTAGCAGCTGTTTTTAATTGTTTAAGATTAATATATATATATTATTTTTAGATGATAGAAACACATATTTTCTCCCCTCGTCTATTTGTTTGTTTTTGATGGTTTTGTTGCTGACTTGTTAAGCCCTGTGTGCCACAGTTTGTGCAAGAAAGGTGTTATATCAATTAAGTTTATTAATTTATTTAATTATCAGTCCACACTTGTCCACATGTATGGCAATAATAACAATTGATAATACAGATTGACATGGAATAATACAATGTTTAAAGCATAATTTGATCCTCTTACAATTCAATTATGATGATATTGAATATATGTACAGTTGTTGTTGTTGTTGTCTACAGATATCAGACTTTTGGTTTGTGAGGCCTGATTTAATACCTCTTCAACTTGAGGGCCTCTGTGTTGCTGTAGACTGAACCTCTACAGCAACACAAACAGTCTCCACTTATTGTGTTTCAGGGGCATGGGATGGGGAAATACATTTGTCATTATCCTGACGTTTGGTTGCTGTCAAATTTGTTTTAGCTTCCTCAAGACTAATTCTAAGAGCAGAACAAACTCTAGGACAAAGAACAGGTTAAATGTTTTGTGGTAAAGTACATTTCCGTATTTATTCTAATGGATCTTTTGCTGCAGCAATACACACTCTGAGGAATATATTCGAAACAATTTGTCCAGGAAGGTTGGTGCAAAGCATGTGCTCTCTGCAACCTCTGCCACTGAGTGTAGAAAACAAATATATATTTTAACTCTGAGCACAGCGTGGTGGAAAACACAGACAGATCTGCACAGAAAAACATGGATTTGTCTTTGAGGGGCTTTATTTTCTTTCTGGTCGTAAATTAGCCTCAAGCTTAGTCTGCCTCCACCAAGTATATTTCAAAAAATCTTAACACACTTCTGAAAATCAGTTGAGCTTCCGAAAATCAGTTCCTTATAGAGTAAGAAAGGAAGAGTGTTCAGCATTTTCTGGCTCCTACAATAAAACCAGCATGAACTGGTTGTTCCGACTTAATTCATCTTTAAATTTAAATTATTTTAGGAGTTTATTTGTTTTCTCATACAAATGATTTGACCTTCGATCATTTTCTACTTAACAGTGATCTCTCTCTAAGAACGTTGGATACCTATTTTATAACCAAACCTAAAAAAGTATTATATATATATATATATATATATATATATATATATATATATATACATTACTGTGCAAAGGTTTTAGGCAGGTGTGAAAAAATGCTGTAAACTAAGAATGCAAAGTGAGTGAACAAAAGAATAATCTTGTTAATTGATGAAAATAAACTGTTAGCACTTCTATTTTTGAAAGCATTCTTAGTTTACAGTATTTTTTCACACCTGCCTAAAACCTTTGCACATTACTGTATATATATATATATATATATATATATATATATATATATATATATATTGTATTTCTTTTTTGCATTTAAAAATATATAAATGCAAACCAAATTTGTTTGAGTATTCAAGTCCAGTTTTGGTAATCTCGTCTGTACGTACCAGTCTATCGAGGCTAGTCCCAGCTGCTGTGGTCGGCCTCTCTTCGGGGGTGTACGGTCTGAAGCGAGCGCTGAACACATCTGAGATGCCGCGTGCAGACCGGCCAATTCCTGATGGCTTTGGCTGGCCACACCCTTGAAAAACCTAGAATGAACAGAGGGAGATACAATTACCAGAGAGAGGGGCTAGCACAAAGGGAAAAGTGCAAGAGGATACATAGGGTTTTGCACTGTATCTTGAGGAAATAGTCTGGCTGTGCAACATTAATACAATATTTCTTCATATTGTGAAAGGTGAGTTTCTCAGTGCTGAATACTTAGAAACAAGGTTATCAACAGTCCAGTGTTGCATGAACTCAACACTGAGCCAGGGCTCAGTCAGTTTCTTCGTAGAATACACATCCACTTTGATCCCACCAAAGTTGAAGTTTGCTTACAACACTGATATTTTTTTCTTTCAAAAGCTTCTGTCAATTTGCTCACAGCACAATTTCTGGTCTGTGATTTGAGATAGAAAACCTTTCAGAACCAGTCTGGAACTAATGTTGTCTATTAGAGCCAGAGTCCGCCCCCTCCAAAAAAGAGGGGATTGACTCTTGATATGCTGGTACTCAAATCCAATGTAAAGCCTTTGTTACAGTACAACATTGTGGCTTCAAGATAAAAACAAAAAAACAACATTTGACCTGGAAGTCTAAGTCCAGAAAAGGTTTTTGGCCCAGACAGCAACATGTTAACATACAACTACAACATGAATGAGCCAAACTGATGTTGAGTGTATTAAACACAATCAGTACATATTAGCTTTTAATGCTTATTATTGTGGCCAAGAATAACCTCTTCTAATGTGCAATAGACCCATACCATTTAAATCTGCAGCCATGACAAGTTTGGCTTCGGAAAAGATGGAATTTCTGTATTTCATGACATATTAAGTGTCACTGAGTGATATTCAGAAAATAAATGATACTACATACAATAATTGTACGAGAACACTTTACTCTTTGACAAACACTGGATTTCATAAAGTTATTCAACTCTCCCAAAATGAAAACGGAGTTGTGTTGTTAATAGTGAGACAAAAATAGAAATGCCGATCTATTATTAGCTGAACCTTACAATAATCAATGTGTTGTTCATCGTGGTTCATTGTGAGAATAGATTGTTTTCAGACAGCTTGGTCTCTACAGGCTCTTCGGGGCCCAAGAACAGACCGCCAAACCGCACAGCTCATTAGCATTCCTCTGGCCGGTCGGCCGGCCCCTGGCTCAGTGTGTGATGGAGCACTCTAATGTGCTGCATTGCTGTCATGACAAGAGGCTGTCTTTTCTATAATATTTATCAATTCTTCACCACGATTACAATTCTGCTATCCTGTACAGTACATCACACAAGCAAACCGATTTTCAACCGGTCCGAGCAGCAGGAATGAAGGCACCCATTGTTATAATGTGGCTGTGGGGAAAAGGTTGGCATCTCTGGATGCAATCCGCCAGCCCATCACAACCCTGCAGGGTTGGAGGGTCAAGTGAATAGGCAATGGGTAAAAGTTGTAAATTGCAGCCCTCTTGATATGGAACAGAAAGTGACATCTTTGGCATGAAGATAGGCCAGAAAACACCAAAGGGTCTGAATGAATTGTCGAACTAAAAAATACTGTCTTTTGACAAGAAAGACAATGACAGACTATTCTGTGTGATAACATCCTGGATGTGCTGCCTGGAATTTGAAACTGATAAGCAATGTCAAGTATCCAGAGGAAATGAGTTGCTTTTCTTGCATTTTAAACCGTTTGCTAATATCAACTTAAAAGACTACCGGTACTAAAGTCCCTGTTCTGCATCCCAGGTGTGGATAGTTTTAGACCCCTGAACACACAAACAGTAAACACATCATCTCAGGCTTCGACACAATGTTGTCATAAGTGGATATTGTAAAGAAACAATAAGAAACATTTTAAGATTGACCATGTTTTGACAAGATATATACTTTTGTTTTTCCTCAATATGTTGATAAAAAGCTTACTGTGATGTGTGGCATAACCTTTAGAAACTTTGCTTTTGCAAATTAGTATTATATAAACGTGACTTTTAGGAGACAGGATTGTGTGTTCCCAGGGCTATCCCAGGCTTCCAACCATGCTGTATTTACATATCAACATACAGTATGACAATATTTCATCAACATCATGATGTTTCAGATGGATAAATAATCCAACAATAGTTAGACATAATTAAGTTGAGGAAGACTCAAATAACCCTCTTACTAGGGTTTTTACACCCCTTGCCTTTTTTCACATTTTGTGTCAGTGTAATTGTATTGTCTATTGGCTTGTATTATGAACATCTCTGTTTTGCACTAATTAATAAAATACACAAATGGAAATAAAAATGATTAATTAAGTCTAAATGAATGAATGTATATCTATATAAATGTTCTCTATATAAAGCTGTGTTACCTTTATAAACAAGTCACATCATAGGACAGTGAACACAATATATTATGCATACTTTATATATAAAATAATTCAGAAGACAGCACCTTGGCTGACACTTGCATGCTGTTGTCCTGCATGATCATGATGGCCTCCGAGATCTTGATGTCAACTGGCTCTATAACTGCTTCAATGTTGAAGGGTCCCTCCAGTCTGTCTGCCACCAGTAACATGGCATCTGTCATAACACAGAGGACACATGTCAGCTCAGCGATATTAAACACTCACACACAGATATTTTAATATGTTTACAACTGTTTACATGCGTCAATATGTTCACGTCATCTCTGAGCATTGCCTGTACTCAATGCAAAACCCCATGGTGCTTTGCTCCAGCATGTGTCTCTGACATGGCTCCAAGTAAGAGAACAAGTAATGGTCTCTTCTCCAAATGTGTTAACTGCCACTAAACAGAAATACTAAATTAACCTGCCAGTACCTTCATCTGAACACACAAAACACACAGAGATCTTGGGAGAGAATGCACGACATCAAGGAGAAATACATTTCAATGTGATACGCTTACAAGTAGCTTACACATTGCATCATGCTTATCCCTCTGCAGCTCTGATTTATTCATCGTTTACCACCAGTATTTCTGAATTGTGAAAGTATATAAATAAATGCATAAAACCGTTACTTTTTAATTACATCTCAGACACTCAGGAGTCATTTCAGTCAAACATGAATTCCATAAGGCACCATGCAGGCAACACATCTGACTAAGTGATGAAATCAAATACATGCAGTCTTGTGCTTGTTGTTTCCTTGTTTATTTGTTAAAACCTCACATCACATCTGATCATGTAATTACAAAACTTGAAACAATATTCTATGATCTTAACAATCAGGTAGCAACGATCAAGAAGAAACGAAAGAAGAAACACACAAAGGGACCATGACCTTACAGTCTTGGCCTGAATCGATACCTAAAACAGATTAACCACCAAACTGCCCCCTCTAATTTCCATTAAAACAATGTGATATTAATAGTTTCATACAGAGCAGGGGTGCCCACACTTTTTTGGCTTGCGAGCTACTTTTAAAATGACCTAGTCAAAAAGATATACCTACATTAATAATGCTAAATATCTATCTATATAGATATATATCTATATAAATCTATATAGATATATATTAATAAATAGCATTATTAATGTATTAATATACCGAGTATACTTTATATTTACAATATTGGCGTACCTTGCATAACTTATGACACAATATAATTCTGTACATTTTTGGTCATTACATTTTACTCTGACTTGCACTGAATAGAAACAGCCAGGGTTATGCTGCGTTCACACTGAATGCGGCACGTATTATTCGCGAGTAGATTACATGCAAAGTCAATGCACAGACGCGAATGACGCGAATAACTTGGGCGAAAGATTTGCGTAGTGAAAGCCAATCAGCGTTGAGAAGCGCCGCATCATCACTGCTGTCCTGCCGGTGCTGAATCAAACTGCTGCTGGTCCGCCTGAAGCAGCGCTGGAAGCAGCCGTCATTCAGACGCTGTTGTGCGGCTACAGATGATATTATGGACACGGGGCGTCTGATGGTCCGACGTTTGAGGGATTTCCACAATAACTATAAAGCAGAACTAGTGGTTAGTTCAAAGGTGGATGGCGGAAATGGTACCGCTTTTACGGAGATAAGCCACGGAGATATCCCTGCCCCTTTTCAGCCGCGAGTAAAGCAAATGGCGCAAATTAACCACATAAAGTTGAGTAAACTCACGGGAGTAGAGAAGCGCAAATAATGCATTCAAGCGGCCGACCATGCGGGCGCACCGTCCGTGGTGATGGACATTGATTTACACACTGGCTGGTCTGTATATCAATCAAGTGGCAAATGTCGTAGGGAAGATACTTTTTTTTTTTTCTTTTTTAATGGCATGCGATCTACCCGCGCTACCCTGGCGATCGACTGGTCGATCGCGATCGACGTATTGGGCACCCCTGATACAGAGGAATGGTTCTATCGATCTCTATCTTGTCTCTCAGAAAAGTAATTAAATATCCACCAAGTCTCGTTTGAGGGGTTAGCACTGGTTAAGTGGTAATGGCAGAGAACAGTGATATCAGTAGGACTTCCACCTCTGTGCACTGACATTTGCAGCGATGCAGACTAATCAGGAAAAGCCTATTTACATCTACGGGAGCTGTTGTGCTCAAAAGGGCAGCAGAAATAGCTCATCCACAGAGTCTTTAGCAGTAGTGACATCATCAAGTCATTAGATCAAAAGTGATCATTGCATCAATCTGTAACCTTAGTGGGCAAAGCCTGATGACTTCTCAGTGTGTTAACTTTCCAACCATAAACTACCCAAAAACCTTCCTGAACTGCTTCTGTTGAGCGTTAACAAATTATTTATCTAATATAATACCATATCATCATATATCATAGATATCATCAGAGTACTAATGCAGAGTAAAAACTTTTTTTTTAAATGCCAACCTATTATCATCCCATTTGTTTTTCCTAATCTAATGTATTATTTGTTCAAACTTGCTTTATGGTCTGTAACCGTGATATTTTCGTTAGAATCCACTAATTCTGAATGCAAGATATTCATTCATTTTTATATCACAAACTGAATTACACTTGTGTCACAAGGCCTGCTGAGGTTGAATATAATCTGTCTTTTTTTTGTCAACAGATTCCATGAAAAGACCAAAAGCAACAGTGCATTAGTTCATGTTTCTGGCACTCAGCCTCAAGCTGAAGATGGTAATTTTTTTAATCGGGAATACACTAATTATTAACATTTAAAAAAAAAAAAAAGGCTGAATAAATGATATCCGCTGGGCACTGTGGGGTCAAAACACCAGTGCCCAGGTTGATCTTAACGAAGGAACATATCAGCCAGTAAAACAACAATGGAAGTATAACAGAAGTCATAAGTTTACATTTGTCCATCCATTAATAGGCTTGATTCATCATTGTTATATCAATTGTTGACAATAAGATAATATAGTAAAATGTCACCAGTTAAGTATCTGTTGCTGTCTTGTCCCCGTTGATGTTTCATTGTTTCAGCACAGTGCAAAATACAGTTTAAAACATCACCAGTGAGCTGTGAGACTTCAGGAGCACCCCTGAGCACTTCAACAACAATCAGGGCATGTATTCCTCGTACAAAACAGGTCATTTGTCAGTGCCTTTCATAACTGCAATGCTCATGAGGGGTTTGCCATCCTGCGGTTCAGCTATGATTATGTTCAGATAACTGAAATTACTTTAAACAATGCTGTTGTGACAAACCACTGCTGCCGTCAGGGTCAGCTAAGCCTTCTCTGCTGGCCTAATCGGAATCACAAAGTTAAAGCTATTTTATAATTTAATTGTTTTTTAGAAATACACTACATGTATTATGACTATTTTTCCCTATTAGCTTATTTTCTCATTGCACAGCTTCTGTCATCGTCTGTTGCTCAGCTTACAGCCTGCAGCGCTGCTTGCAGCTTGTTTTAAGGAGAGCTCTCATCCAATCAGATTTTACCTCTATGTCTCCATGGAAGCAGATGTTATCGTTGATTGTCATAGACTTCATCAAATCGGACGTTTAGTTTGACATGCTGAGTGTATTTTTTGACATGCCAGGGCCGGCTAGCTTGCTGGACGTGGGATTGATCAATGCAGCCAGCATGACGATTAACGTGCGCTGTGATTGGTCAATGGGCCAGGTTGACTTTTGTCTAACAGAAAACTATAGCGAGTAAGAACAGTTCAGGTTTTACTGACAACATTTACAGAACTAAAACACATGGAAACTTATTCCAGAAACCAACGCAACTGGGAGGCTCGGCTGTCCCCACGGCATCTGGTGAGTGAACTGCTGTTTGTGTTTCTACAACTGCAGTCGTATTTAATCATATAGGCTATAATAAGCCACTGTTGCTGCTGCCGCCGCCGCCGCCGCCGCCGCCACCGCCGCCACCGCTGCTGAATTTTCAGTGTTGTTTACTTGAAGTCAAACTCTTTGCCGAGCTAGCGCTGAGCTAGCAGCTGCGTCGGTAGTGGGATCTCTAGCTCAGCTGCGCCAGTGGGGGGAGAGGCAGAGGACAAATACGATCATTGGAGTAAGTCAGGTATTGCTCTCCCAATTACAGAGTAACAGGCCAGAGCTGAAGAAAGCCAAAACCTTTCAACACGGTCCAGACCAGCCTTCGCAGAATGAGCTTGAGCTCCTGCCCTCAGGCCAGCATTTCAGAGTGCCTGTCATGAGACCCAAGGAACATAAAGTCTGCCTCCTCTCAGTGGCTATTGACAGGGCAGGATATTAAGCTCACCCGCTTGACTAGGCCGAGTGATTTAGAGGACAGGTTGAGTGCAGAGGAGAGAGCACCAGCCCGTTTAAGAGGAGGTGAATTAAAAGCATAAAGATTAATACTTAACCTGGTATTGCCAATTAACTTTGAATTAAGTTGTAATAATATCCAGGGGCCCCGTTTCACCCGAGCAGAATTGTGCAATAATTCACTGCAACCCAACCTCATCAAGGAGAGGTATGCACACATTTCTAAACACATGTAGATGAAGCAAACACAAATACCTTTGCCAACCTAATTGGACAAACTGCTTTTGATTTCTTTTGTTTGTTGACAGTAAATTAGTTGAGAGTTGACAACAGAATTGACCCTTAGCCTGAATAAATAAATAAATAGTCTTTTTCTGATGTAATGTTGCTTTTTGTTTTATCCACACCTTTCCATCTGCATGCTGAGATTGATCGGAGAAATTAAGGTTAACGGAGCCTAATTATAACGAGAATTTGACACAAGAAAACATTTATTTGGGATTGCTATAGTGAAATTTAGGGAAGCTAAATGATTCAGAGACAGCTGACTACTCAATTCATGACCAAGGCTACGATACTACGTAATATCTAGATTTTGACCAGGACTTGAGGATTAATGGATCTGAACATTGGGATTCAAAATTCCAGTCATTAGCCATTTTTGTTGCAATTTCATTCTGTATTGCTATAACTGCAACAACAATCTAATTTTGATAGAAAATATCATGTATCCTGTTACAGATTAGACAACGACAGGCGGGCTTTATGTAAAACGGGTTCTTCTTTATTATATCATACAAGTTATGATATGATGTTAAACCTCAAACAACTGTCCCATAATACGCCAACTCACAAATCACGCATTCCTAAACCTCAAATCCTCCCAATAGTACAACTTCTTGAACTAAAATATTGTATTCTATTTCATCATTTGTAATAACTTTTTTTGAGTTGTGTATGTTGTAATCCAGGCCTGCGCAGCCTTTTACTGCATACTTAGTGCACTACAGACGGACCCCACTCTTCTGTCTGTTAGTAGCTGTACCTTTGAAGAGCACTCCTGTTTGTTTACTCTGGACCCTCAAATTGTGTGTGATGCTTGGTTAGATTTCCATCAGGAGCTGGCTGAAGGTCACTGTGTGGGGCCAACCCGAGTCCTGTGAAGTCTTCAGCTGCCTATGTTTAGCAGAGTACTGCTCTAATGCGACCACAGATAGAGCCTCAGTGGAATACAGTGAGAGTAGAGGAGACATTGGCAGCGAATCTGTTACTCTTCTATAAAAGCCTCAAAGACCTAAATGATATCCTCAGCTGAGTTCTGACAACCTATTTTTCATAAAGCTTAATGAATTTTTGATGGATTGTGAGAATGAGTCAGCCATATGAATTGCTAGAGAAATTGTTACTTCTACATGCTTGAATAACTTCTGAAATTATGTCACATACAGGAACACTTAAAAAAAAGATGGGCGGATAATGAACAGTATTTTAAAGAATGATCTGTTCCAACAATAAATCATTAGGAGGTCAAAGAAAGGCCCTTATCTTTGTGCACAGGCTGTTCAGTTCAGTTTGTAACTCATACCCTCTACTGTATACTACCACTTTATTACGTCTTATAGTTCCCTCGTATTTTATACTTGTCCTTTACCTTTCGTCCATTTCAGCAGGCTGGAGTTTGTCGATCATCAAAAACTGAACATTGTTTGAAAACACAAAGCGTCATGAGTTAATTTGTGAAATCATTTTAAGATTTCCAAATCTTTGTGACAACAGTTGCTTATTTTATAACATGAGTGCATCAGAGACACAATAGTAATACCACTTTGAAAAAAAATAAATATTCAAGAAGATAAATGATCATGTTTGTACTTCAATGATGGAGGACAAGTCCAAAGGCTTGCATACTATACAAGTGGTGCTGTCATGGTCCCTGCTGTGCCCCTCTCCCCTTCTATCCCTGTTTCCCCCTCTATTGTGTTTCCTGTTGGTCCCCTGTTTGTCCTGTGTGTGTATATGTGTGTGTGTCTGTCTGGGCGTGGCCTTTCTTTCCCCGTCCTGCTGCCAATCAACCCACACACATGAAACCCATTCCCTCATCAAGCCCCACAGTATATCTACCTCAGTTCTCCCTCAACTCAGTCACATTCCTGGTACGATCACTTCGGCTGCTCGGAGTTTGTGTCTGTTAACGTCTGCTTTCCCAGCCACAGCCTCTCTGCTCCCCCGGCGCTCTCCTGGAAAACTGCCTAGCCAACCCAATCGACCACCAATCCGCAGAGGACGCCATCACGGATCCCACACCTCTTCCATCTCTGGCTTTGTAATAAAGATAATTGTGAATTTCTCCTGCTCTGTGTCATTGCTTTTGGGTCCAGCCCCGCACAACCATGACAGGTGCTTGTTGTTTTAAAACCTGTTTTCTTTATAAATGCTTTCATCAATGCTTTTTTCTTTTCCCCTTTATCCGATATTGTACTTGACTGATATACATCTTATGGCATCGGTTTCATGTAATGATTGAATACGTCTTTTGCCTCTGATATTAACAGATACACAATCGATTTGCAGCACCATTCATCTATTTATCCATCTATCAATTGACTAACAGCAGGTTGCATTGGCTTGGCTCTTTACTGCTGGCTGCATGGTGTTTTTTGGCTGCAGGCTGCATGCTTGGTTATTTTCTAATGGAAAAGTCCTTTTTTCTCTCACCCAGAGGGATTTGGAGAGACTCCAGCAAACTACCTGCAGAGTCTCCTGGGGGACACAGCATTCATTCATGTGTGAATCTATGACAAATTAACAACTTTTATGTGAAGATGTGGAATCAAGGTTTCATAATTGTCAAGGGTATTTTTAACCCTGTTATTCTTTTTAAATTTGTATGACATTTTTTATGTTTTTATTTTACTTCCACAGGTATTTTTGCCATCTGAAAGATCAAATTGACTTCTTTTACTTTTGGTCACAGCTCAGTCAATACAATTTTGATGTCACATACTACTAGATCCATCCTGAGCAGGTACCTAGAAAAATGTTATGTGTTCTTTGGATTTCTGCTTATTGTAAGGAACTACTTACAATTTATATGAAGAATACTAAAAAAATAAATAAAGAAAATAATAAATATAAATAAATTTATAAATAAAAAATACTTTTTTTAAATTGTACTAATGTGTACTGATCCAGGCACATTGCTGAGATGTACATTAATTTAAAAGCTTTTGAAGTATGGAGGAGAATACATTCCAGTGCAATTTAGTAAGGATTTCTCTTTTTGTTCAATGGCCATCGCTAGGAGGGAAAACTCAGATTTCTGTGGTGAAAAAATCTTGGACTATTTCACACCACATATGCCAGACTGGCCCAAGTGAAATGAGACACGAGAAGAAAGACAATCCTACTGGGCTCTGCATGACTGCTCTGGAGTCAATGGGAGGACCAGAGTGTCAAGTCTCGTGCAAACCCAGAATATGGAAACGGTCCAGGCTGAGACTGTTCAGAACCATGCAGCGTGACCTTGTCTTTAGGATTTAATAGCATATCACTATCCAAATGATGTGAACTGGTAGCTCCAGTGTCAGGCACGGTCTGTCAATATCTTCAATGACAAAGACGCTGCAGAAAAACGTGTTAAAACACTGACTAGTATTGCTTAATGTGAATCCAAGCAGTGACTCCCTTTTTGTAATATTTATCAAAAGCATTTTGAAATTGCTTACATTTAATATATGTATATGTCCAGTGATCAGCATCAGCAACAGTTTGTTTATTGCAGCAATTTCCTTTCCGCTGTTGATGTGAATTCATCCTGGAATAACTGTTGAATTGGAAATGATAACATAACGCAAAGAGAATTACCACTCTGTGCCCACGAATACAAGTCCGCCTAATGATTCTGAGTTGCAGTGATGAAAATAATAACTTCCACCATCGGCCAGAGAAAACTGTTGAAAATGTCTGCATACAAACACTAATCATCCAACAATATAAGTTGATGACATACTGCGTACATCTCTGGAGACAGACAGTTATTTAACTGCCAGTGTTTCTCCACACGCTGACGAATAGCACCATTGACAAAATGTCTTATAACCATTAGTTCTACATACATGTCATGAATACGTGCGTTGAAGATAAACATAATTACAATAAAATCAAATGGATGAATTTATCAATATTTTGTTTTTCCTGTAGTAATGATGCCACAAAAATAATGAAGAGACACTTCTGAAATGTCATTTTAGTAGTCAACAAATGTCCTTTGATGTGACATCTCTCTTCCTACAAGTGTTTTTCTGTACGCAACACATTCCACTTTTCTGGGTGACAAAATGAACATGGCCAGTGTACAGTAGTTTATTTTAAATAACAAAGACAACTCTGCCAGTGCATCTTTGATGTGGAGAGTAGCTCCAAGTCGGTGAGACATCATTGCATCGCTGAGCATGCTCAGGGAAATGGTTCCTTAATTACATGCTTTGCTAGTTTGACAAGAATAAAACTAGACTCCTCTTTAGTGGGGAACGTGTCCCCTAAATATTGTACAACCGTATGGCTCTTTGATGTGTGGCCTGTTGCTGCTGTCTCCTCGAGTCACATTAAATTATTGCTACTCAGCACCTGCAAAGATGTCATGGAGTACGACTTAGCGATAACGCCAGTTCAAAGTACAGAACACTTAGACTGGAAGAAATACAGATGACGATGGAACAATATGAACATGAAAACTATCAATTCAATAATTCATTTAACTTTGGCTCTATTGTCTGTTTTTCATAATCAAAATTACTGGACCGAAGTTTGATTTCCGACCTGAACTGATGAATGTGGGTTTTTAACTAATGGATCACAGACCAAATATTGATTGGTGACTGGTGAATATGACTGAATATGACCTGGTGGCTTATCCAGGGACTCTCTCCATCTCTCTCTAATACATCATTGTGGCTGCCCCACAATGATGTAAAAGACTCTTTTCCTCCAAGAACATAAAATACCTTTAGAAAGTATAAACTAATTACATTTTACATCCACCTCATAAACATATGTAGAGAAAAGCATTATTTAACTTTCCTGTTTTAAAGTTGTAATCAGAGTAAGCAAAGTATAACTTGATTAAAAGAGCTGTATGTCGGTTTCCTTTTGGCTTTTTAATTCTTTTTAGAATCTACTAAAAAAATGTACACAGTAAATTTCAGGTCATAGATTCAAAAAGCTTTGATCTAATATGACTGCGTGTCTATTACAGGCTATCTACCTCAAGGAGAGACATACAGCCTGCTGTTGCATGGCGTGCTTTGCCTTAACGTGTTTGTTTTGATACTGCCACTAAGGAAGGAAGATATTTACTGTACGTATATTTACCTTGGACCAGAAAACACCTTTTGTGAATGATCATGCAGGTCACCTTGCATTGCATTGAGAAAATAGCAACCGATCATATATTGTTTGGGACATCGCTGCTTCTTAAGCGATTTATGGTTTCCTGACATGTTCAATAAGATTTTTGACAACAATATAAAAACTATATTAAATTCTACCATTTCCAGTCAAGTTATGTGTCAAGCGCCACAATTATTAAACGAGCAATGGACGACCTGTCGATTATTTTGTATCAGTCAGGGCCCTAAAACCTCCCGACAGAGACTTACTGGGCTAGTAAAGCCATGGATTAAGTTTTGTCCCAACAGATCATTGAGCTCTCTGCCCCTTCTTTGAGGGGCTCAGTCTCAGTGAATGAAAACACATACAACACACACTAAGAGATTACAAACACATTAATTCTCTGCCAACATGTTCTACAGTACAGTCACTCATTTGTTTTATTTTCATACCACAGGACACAATTGCTTAAACCTCTTCATATAATTTATCAGGTCAACGCACAGACACAAAGTGAGGAAATTATATTCAGTCCTTGATCCATCAAGTTTAACACATCACGTAAAGCATTTGTTTATGTTGATGAGGCGCATTATTGGTGTAACACCACTTTCACTCTCAGGGTACTCCTAGAAGCACAAATACTGCCAAAACCTGCTAAAGTATGTCTGATATCACTTGCCTGTAACTCGTTTTTATGTATGCAGCTGCAAGAGGTGAATCAATTGCAAAACACTTGCTAACTTGCCAACATATCTGTCGGTCTTTGGGGAGTCTACATGAATTATCTCATGCACTTATAAAGCTGGATTGTAGTTGTCAAACAAATATTTCTTGGACATATTTTTTCTCTGTTATATTTACTTCCGGCTATGACTCAAATACCATATCTGCTACTCCTCACATATGAACTCTCATGTCTTTTCACATCAACACTTTTCTTTACTGATACAACTGCAAGACACCACTGCTTCTGCCGTGGCAGCAATACAACTATTAAATAAAACATAACTGGCCATCAGCTATAGTAGTATTATGGAACAGTACTACGAAAAGTACAAGTGGTATAAAGTATAGCTGGGTAAGCATTCCTGACCCTTGTACAGAAGAGCAATATCTTGCAGATTCTGCACAGCCAGTAGCAATTATAAAGAAAATATACTGGTTTTTGATTATGCTGAGGATATGAAGATCACTTCCACAAGGCCAAGTGAGTCATCCAGCCCTCTCTGACATAGGAACCCACAGTAAGGGTTTTCATCTCGTAATGTATGTTACTGAGACCAGCACGCTTGATACTCAGTCAGCTTGAGTATGTACAGTATGTGTGCCTGTGTGTGTGTATGTGTGTATGTATTTGTGTGTGTGTGTGTGTGTGTGTGTTAAATGTCTCTGATTTCACTATGTATCCACTGAATTAGTTTTCAGTAATAGCATGTTGATGTTGAGTGACACTGTAGAGCTTTTACACTGAGAATGGTAGAACATTTGTTGACAATTTTAAGGCTACACTGTGCAGTAAAGGCAAAGTGGGGCTTAGTTTCTACCAAGCTATCTGTATCATTTAAAGTATAGCACTAGCAGGGTGTTCATCTTCACAATCTCACAGACATCACAGAAAGTCCTTTTTGGAGGACAAAACACAATATTTCTTTGAATTCTAATGAACCGGACGCTTGTGGGGAGATCCAGTTACACTGGGACCCTATCCATGCAATTAAAAAGAAATGAGCATATAAAATCAATGAGGACTGCTTACACTGTGGTGTCAATGCACTGAACAGAGGACAACATCAGCCTATATCTTAATTAGGAGAAATAATGCATACAGAGGCATGTTGTATGCATACAAAATAAATTCAAATTGAATACAATAGAAGGCTGGAAAAAGGGAAAATACATTTTAAATAGCAGATACATCTTCTGTGGATATCTCAACCCAACATTCTATATAGTTATAGGGTAGAGATAGTGTATAGGCGAGTATACGTGTCAGGATCCCTGTCTGACCTGGTGTGTGTAACCTGTTTTTCCCAAATCTCCTCCCCTCTTGTGTCTGTCATGTGTCTGTTTGTTGCGTTACCAGGTGTTCGTCATTTGTTTTCTGTCCCGCCTCCACACACCTCCCACGGCCACATCCCTGATTGGCACGCAGCTGCGGCCAATCTTGATCAGGGGACTATATCTGCCCTGCGTCTGCAGGCCTCAGTGTCGGTCTGTTGTTCGTCTTCTGCTCCCCGTCTTCTGCTCCCCGTCTTCTGCTCCCCGTCTTCTGCTCCCCGTCTTCTGCTCCCCGTCTTCTGCTCCCCGTCTTCTGCTCCCCGTCTTCTGCTCCCCGTCTTCTGCTCCCCTTCCCAGCCTTCAGTGTCGGACCACGGGCTCCACACCGGTCAGCCATCCTGCCTCTCTGCCAGCCTTCAGTGTCGGACCACGGGCTCCACACCGGTCAGCCATCCTGCCTCTCTGCCAGCCTTCAGTGTCGGACCACGGGCTCCACACTGGTCAGCATCCTGCCTCTCTGCCAGCCTTCAGTGTCTGACCATGGGCTCCACACTGGTCAGCATCCTGCCTCTCTGCCAGCCTTCAGTGTCTGACCACGGGCTCCACACCGGTCAGCCATCCTGCCTCTTTGCCAGCCTCCAGTGTCGGGCCACGGGACCCACACACAGTTCAGCTCACACGCTACTGTCACAATAAACCTCCGTTAATCCCTTTGTAACTGTTTGTGGTCTGCATTTGGGTCCTAAAACCTGTACTCCCGTGACAATACGAACAGTTGCTATTGGGTTCATCACCACGTCCATGGGCCCTTGTCGCCTGCATGGGCCTCTCTTACGTCCACACTTGCAACATACTATAACAGCCATGCAACCATCGTTCTGCGGGCAATTTAACACAGCTTGGAGGGCTATGTCTACACTTATACAATTTGGAGATACAATAGGTAACAAACGTTTTATTTGTATAGACTTCAACTTCTAAGAGCTGTCGCTATTAGGTTAAGGGCTAACAGGCACACACTGTGCCACAGCCGTGTGGAAAAAAACATGGCACAGTCTCCTGAAACAGCACTGCTGTTGCAGCAAAGTGGCACTATAAATTCTGTACCCATGGTCCCCATGCAGCTCCACTAACCAGTGATGATTGGATTAAAGGCACATTGTTGGAAATGTGGATGGTGAGACTCGCCCCTGTAGCCGATGTCAGAGCAAGGAAAAGCGCTGTTTTGAAATATAGGATCTTGAGGGAGATTTGGGCTAAAGGCTCAAATGTGGGGACCCCCAAGGGTGCACACCACTATTGGTAAATGCCACTATGCTGCAAGAGAGTGTACAACATGCTTATTTCGTCTGACTCCCTTTAATAAACACTTCACAAGAGGAATCACAAAAAACTTTCTCTCAAAAAAAAAAAAAACATTTGAAGGTGGGTTAACACAAGGGAGTTGAGCTTCTCTTTGCACACTGAAAAGCAGACTATCTACCCACATGGAGGAGAACCATTACATGCGTGTGCATTCTGGTGCCACCGGAATGACTCTTCTTCAATGCGGGCCAAATGGCAAGGAATCAGAGGAACTGCAGGAAATGCATTCAGGAGAAATCCGGGCCAGGGTCGGTAAGAGAATGCATCCACTCCTAGTGGTGTTCGTGTGTGTTCATGGAGAACCACAGTCTGCATTGTGTGTTCTCTTGTGAGGCAAACAGATCCCTGTCCAAGAACAGGTTTGGGACTCAGTTTCCACTCATTGTGGGATGGACCCCCGCGAGACATTAAGTCAGCCGTGCAGTTCTGTACCCAGAGGATGCACACTGCTCTGATGGATAGTAGGTGTTTGTGAGACCACAGCAACAGTCTCCTGACATGCTGTCTGTTCTCACCATGACATGTTAGGAGCAAAGTATTTCAGCACTTTCTGTACTGTGGACAGCTCTCAACAATTTATGTGGAGCGATGGGGAATTCTCTGACTTATGTCCTAATGGGAATGGCACATTCCATCCCATCCAGAGAGGGATGCGTCCATGTAAAACGACATTGATATCCCAAGGGGAACTTCCTATGACTGAACATTTCCCAGTATGCCAGGTATGACTGCAGTGTGGGAGGGATGGTCAGGATTCACTTTTTGTGCCGAGTTAGATTGAGGCAGAGGCGGCTGAACCACCAGTGGGGACCATGGGGACCACCACATGGCCTGCAGACCTAGCAGGCAAATCATTGACAGTGCCGTCACCACTCTGTAGGGTTCGATTCGTGACAACAAGAAAGAATGTTGCCTGGCAGAAGACAACTTTGCGATAAAGGTAACTGAGTTAATATCCACATCCAGATAAATTAATACTGGCCCATGGGAAGGCTGCCTCTAAAGGGCCAGAGGTGGCTGTGGTGCCAAATAGTCTGACCCTAGCCCTAATAGGGTGCCCCCCGCACCCTATTAGGGTTGATAGTTATTTAAAGGTCAGTAATGTACATTTTAAAAGTGGATTTCTTACTCTTATGGGGAGCATTTATCTGTGTTGGTGGAAGCGAGGAAACTGCTCTTTAGAGGAAAGTAGTTTTTACAGGGTTGTTGTGTGTCTGTTGCTCAGCAAGAATGAGACACGCATTCCCCACATCCTGGTGGGAGCTAGCCATTGACTTCTACCATCCTGATGCAGAGTTTTTTGGGCCATGACCGGCTGAGTAGGGAGGAGGAGGAGGCCCTGAAGTTGGAGAAGGTTGAGGCGCAGCGGCTTGAGGGTGCCCCTTTCCTGATCCAATACGCTTCTGCAGCCCATCGGAGGACATGTTTCCAACCAGTCTGATCTGAGGGGGAAGTTCTGACATGTGGAGCCAGATGTTCTGCTGCATCATGGTTTGCCATGCCATAATTCTGGACACTGCCACCATAGAAAGCCATGGTGAGTCGGGACACTCTTTGCAGCCTTCCTGATGTTAGTGGCTAGTTTAGTGGCCATGGCGGAGACGTCGGAGGATAAGCATAACATTGACTGGGATGATTACTGTAAATTGATTTTATCAGATTGTATCAGTTGTAGCAAGCTATTTAATTGAGACAGGAGTTAGTTACAGAAATTGATTAAAAATATGGTCTCTAGTGGACTTTTTAATGTTTTCAGTTGACTTGTTAAAATGTTGTAGATGTCCTAATTTGGCACTTACCTATTTACATTATATCTGGCTCATTATATCCGGGTAAAAAAAAAGGAGCATAGTTCTTGTATTGCAGAGTAAAGCTAGGTAATCATCCATCCATCCATCCATTTTCCACCGCTTATCCGGGGTCGGGTCGCGGAGGCAGCAGGTCAAGCAGGCTGACCCAGACTTCTCTCTCACCCGCAACATCTAACAGCTCATTCTGGGGGATCCCGAGGCGTTCCCAGGCCAGCTGGGAGATATAATCCCTCCAGCGTGTCCTGGGTCTTCCCCGGGGCCTCCTACCAGATGGACGTGCCTGGAAAACCTCTAAAGGGAGGCGTCCTGGAGGCATCCTAATTAGATGCCCGAACCACCTCAGCTGACTACTTTCGACACGAAGGAGTAGCGGCTCAACTTCAAGCTCCCTCCTGATGTCCGAGCTCCTCACCCTATCTCTAAGGCTGAGCCCGGCCACTCTACGGAGGAAACTCATTTCGGCCGCTTGTATCCGCGACCTCGTTCTTTCGGACACGATCCAAAGCTCGTGACCATAGGTGAGGGTTGGGACGTAGACCGACCAGTAAATTGAGAGCTTCGCCTTCCGGCTCAGCTCCTTCTTCACCAAGACGGCCCGGTGCAACGCCTGCTTTACTGCTGCAGCCGCACCGATACGCCTGTCGATCTCCCGCTCCATTTTACCCTCACTCGTGAACAAGACCCCGAGATACTTGAACTCCTTCGCTTGTGGTAGGCACTCTGTCCCCACCCGGAGGGAGCAATCCACCGGTTTCCGGCAGAGCACCATGGCCTCAGATTTCGTGGTGCTGACTCTCATCCCCGCCGCTTCACACTCGGCTGCAAAACGCCCCAGTGAATGCTGGAGGTCATGGTCCGAGGAGGCAAACAGGACCACATCATCTGCAAACAGCAGAGAGGCTATCCTGAGATCCCCGAACCTGACATTCTCCGCCCCACGGCTGCGCCTAGATATCCTATCCGTGAAAGTCACGAACAGGACCGGTGATAAAGGGCAGCCCTGGCGGAGGCCAACACCCACCGGGAACGTATTTGACTTACTGCCGAGGATACGAACACAGCTCCTACTGCAGGCGTACAGAGACCGGATGGCCCGTTGCAACGGGTCCGGCACACCATACTCCCGCAGCACCCCCCACAAAAAGCCCCGAGGGACCCGGTCGAAAGCCTTCTCCAAGTCCACAAAGCACATGTAGACTGGTTGGGCAAACTCCCAGGACCCCTCCAGTATCCTTGCAAGGGTAAAGAGCTGGTCCACTGTTCCACGACCAGGACGAAACCCGCACTGTTCTTCTTGAATCCGAGGTTCGACAAACGGTCGGAGCCTCCGTTCCAGCACCCTGGCATAAGCTTTTCCCGGGAGGCTGAGTAGTGTGATACCCCGATAATTCGAGCACACTCTCCGGTCCCCCTTCTTGAAGATGGGAACCACCACCCCGGTCTGCCAGTCCATGGGCACTGTGCCCGACCCCCATGCGACATTGAAGAGGCGTGTCAGCCAAGACAGCCCAACAAAGTCCAGCGCCTTCAGCATCTCAGGGCGGATTTCATCCACCCCCGGCGCCTTGCCACCAAGGAGCTTTTTGACTACCTTAGTGGCCTCTGCCAGGGATATGGGTTCATCCAACCCCAAGTCTTCAGGCGCTGCCCCCTGTTCAGGGGACATGTTGACCGGGTTTAGGAGTTCCTCAAAGTGCTCCTTCCACCGCCCGACGATATCCTCTGTCTGGGTCAGCAGCCCCCCTCCCCCGCTGATAACAGCCTGGGGAAGGCCCTGGTTTCCCTTCCTGAGTCGTCGGATGGTTTGCCAGAACCTCCTTGAGGCCAACCGAAAGTCCTTCTCCATAGCCTCCCCGAACTCCTCCCATGCCCGAGTTTTAGCATCCGTGACCACCGCAGCTGCAGTCCTTCTGGCCTGCCTGTACCTGTCAGCTGCTTCAGGAGACCCCTGGGCCAACCAAGCCCGAAAGGCCTCCTTCTTCAGCTTGACGGCTTCCCTCACCCCCAGTGTCCACCACCGGGTTCTCGGGTTGCCGCCATGACAGGCACCGATGACCTTCCGACCACAGCTCCTAGCGGCCGGGTCCACAATAGAGGCTTTGAACATGATCCACTCGGATTCCATGTCCCCAACCTCCCTCGGGATGTGTGAGAAGTCCTTCCGGAGGTGGGAGTTGAAGACCTCCCGGACAGGATCCTCCGCCAGACGTTCCCAGTTCAACCCCACTACACGTTTGGGCTTGCCAGGTCTTTCTGGCCGACTCCCCCGCCATCTGATCCAACTCACCACCAGGTGGTGATCAGTTGACAGCTCTGCTCCTCTCTTCACCCGAGTGTCCAAAACATACGGCCGCAGATCAGATGATACGATTACGAAGTCGATCATTGATCTCCGGCCTAAGGTGCTCTGGTACCAGGTACACTTATGAGCCACCTTATGTTCAAACATGGTGTTTGTTATGGACAAACTGTGGCTAGCACAGAAGTCCAACAACGAAACACCGCTCGGGTTCAGATCAGGCAAGCAGTTCCTCCCAATCACTCCCCGCCAGGTTTCTCTGTCGTCGCCCACGTGAGCGTTGAAGTCTCCCAGGAGAACTATGGAGTCGGCAGGCGGCGCCCTTTCCAGGACCCCTCCCACCAACTCCAAGAAGGCCGGATACTCCGAAATGCTGTTTGGTGCATAAGCACAAACAACAGTCAGAGCCTTACTCCCCGCAACCCGTAGGCGCAGGGAGGCGACCCTCTCGTTCTCCGGGGAAAACTCCAACACGGCGGCGCTCAGCCGGGGACTCGTGAGTATCCCCACTCCCGCCCGGCGCCTCTCACCCTGGGCGACTCCAGAAAAGAACAAAGTCCAACCCTTCTCCAGGAGTTTGGTTCCAGAGCCAGCGCTGTGCGTGGAGGTGAGCCCAACTATATCTAGCTGGTACCGCTCCACCTCCCTCACCAGCTCCGGCTCCTTCCCCGCTAGCGAGGTGACGTTCCACGTCCCTAGAGCTAGTCTATGTCGCCGGCGATCGGCTCGCCCAGGCCCCCTGCCCGGCCCGCCGCCCGGTCTACATAGCACCCGACCCCGATGTCTGTCCCTGCGGGTGGTGGGTCCACAGGGTGGCTGCACCATGATGTTTCTTCGGGCTGAGCCCGACCGGGCCCCATGGGCGAAAGCCCGGCCACCAGATGCTCGCCGACGAGCTCGCCTCCCGGGTCTGGCTCCGGGAGGGTGCCCCGGTTTCCCTGGTCCGGGCGAGGTAGCTACATTCCGTGTGCTGCTATTCATCAGGGTTTTTTGAAGGTAATCATGTTAAAAGTTAAACGGCTGATGAGGAATAATTATGGATTAGACTGTTTTGGTCTCACATAACATGATCTAACTATTTGGCTGCCTAACATACTTTCTTGATCAAATTTTTATCTGAAGGGCAGCGTGCCCAGTTACAGTTCAAAAGGTATGATTGGAAGATCCTTGTTGTGTTTGGACTTTGCAAAGACTCAATTAAAATGTAACCACCTTAATTTTGACCATGTGCAGCTGAACAATAAAAAATCACGTTGATCGTGATGTAAGCCTGAAAAACTGCAGTACTGTGTGAATAACAGCATGTGTCCTCTCCCTCTCTCTCGGAGGGTATTTTAACAAGGTGCTGACAAGAAAAATGATAATGATGTGTCTGTCATGATGCAGAGCTGGGTAAATTTGTCAGGGTGGCGGGTGACTGATGGTTTGGTATCACCCATTGGCCAAACGATGAATTCTTTCCCCGGACATTCTCACACACGCACACACGCACACGCACACGCACACACACACACACACACACACACAAAAGTCAAGATGCCCAAAATCAGTCAGCACAGGTACGAGCAGGTAAATCACATCCTTCCTCAGGTTTGTGCTCATTGTTCAAAGACAAGTCGTCTTCCATTTGCAGTCTGAAAGCCTTGACGTCCTCATGGCAACCTTTACAATCCTAAACTGCTGTTCTGTGACTGCAACTTTGAAATGTATGACACAGATGCTGTAATCATTTTCTTTTGTGTAGTGAAATGTGGGCTACATCAAAGTATTCACAAGGTTATTATTGTTTCAACTTTACACATATTTTAGGAATAAATACTGTAGAGGCACATTTGTTCTCTTCTCTGTAATGCTTTTAAAACTTGCAGTGTGATACCCACATCTTCAGATTGAAAAGTTTGGTGTTTGTATGCGTATATTCAAATCAGTTTGGTTATACATTTTTGTCAGATTGCCTGGCATAAACTTTCAGTCTCGAGCTCTGTTTGTTTAGTATTATAGTTTGTTTCACAAATTCCTCTTGTTCTTTTGAAAAGGCTCCATGTGGAATGGCATTTTAATGGCTTTGTACAATTAGGGCAATGGAGAAAAACTTTACTTCACTGGCTTGACCTGCTTACAACTAAAATCATGTGCTGTTGTTATGTCTCTATTTCTATCCATTTATTTTCTACAATATATCAAAAAACAACAAAACCGCTATGATATATATGGAAATTTATTTTTGGTTTTAATGTTTAATTTTATCTAGTAATGGGAAAAAATATATATAAAGAGCTGCACATAAGTACTTGTGAATGTAAACGGTACTTTAGGGTGAGACATGGAAAAAAATTATAGTAATGTAAAATATACGCAAGAAACAGCTAGGCAGTGCTCATTTACTTCCTATTTTGTTTACGAGTGTTGTATAATAGGTTGTTAGTAGCACTGATTCTTATAGGTTATGGAGTTTTTACACATACAAGTTAATTCAGTTTAAGCTTGTATGGGTTTTCTTCTGATACATGTTGCGCTAGTAAAGGCTAATTCATTCTTGAAAATGAGTAAAAGGGATTCCTGATTTCACAAAAATGGACCAGACAATTTGTTAATAGGCCCCTATTTTATTATATTTAACTCAATTTAACAATGCATTTGTAATGCTGAATATAATATGAATCCTGTCCTATAATCAGAAATATCTCTTCAAAATAGTCTTCCACAAAGTAAGAATGAGGCAACTATGTATATTAGAAAGAATAATTTTTTTATAGGGCTTTAGTTTAGCAATTTGGCATTCCACTTATTTTTATTTAAATAATTTGTTACATAAATGTCCCTGATTCAGCCGGATTTATAAAGATTACAGACCATTTTCAGAACTGATCTTGTCCCTTGCTGTTGAAGATTAAAACTAAATACAAAGCCTTGACTTCCCTTTTTACTGTGGTCGTACAAATCAATGTTATCAATAGTGACATTTAGGCATGAGCAAAGTCCACAGGTAAATGTCATTGAGGGTTCTTACAAATGGAAAGCGCTGCTTCCAATCTAACCTTCACTAATAAGTGATGATTTTAAGGGATGACAATGACAGACTGCGTATGGGCTCAATCTATACATTTCTATAATGCATAGATGTGCTCCAGTGGCGAGAACTGACCTGTGAAACATTCAGAAGTTGTCTCTGAAAGCTAAATCAATATTTTTTGCAAGCTGCATGGTAAGCAAATCGAAGTTCTTTAGCAACAGATAATGAATACAAAATGTCAGTTGACATCAAAAGATTCTTCTTTCATGGAGAAAATAAACAATTCCTCCGGCTCCACATTTCTAATTATGATCAATATTGTTTTTCCAAACCTAAAAACACTGTCTGCACCAAAAAATGGGTAAAAATTAAAAATCCACTTTTTCAACACCCCAAAGGCATTTTTGTCAAACCAGATTCATCATTCTGTTGCAACAACAGCTTTTCCCATTACTGTCAAGCAGAGCGTCCCTTTGCGGCAATAGATTTGCCTCTTCACAACCGAACAAGACACTAACTTTTTAACACATGTCATAAAGCTGTGAGACATCTCATTCAGTACATAGGGGCCTGTGTTGATCTGAGACTTCAGACATGCCATCGGAGAGAACAAGCGGTGCATCATCTGATGGTTTCTCAAATGACAGGCCTGTCACAAAACAGCAAAAAGCTTAGAAGTGCAGTTCACTTGACACACAGTCTTCAGGGATGTCTCTGAAAAAATGTTGCCCCATTTGAAAAAAGTGTGGGTGGGAGGATGGGATTGGGGTGCATAACAAATAAAGCATTGGCCTACAAAAGATCCAGAGGGAACACTCTATGTGCCTCCTTGGTATCCATTTAACAGGAGGGCTTACAGCATCCAGCTACTTACAGCCTTAGCAAAGTGCTATATTACTCACCCAGCTCAGCTGGAAACACTATAGAAAATGTGTTTGCCTAGGATCTGCTCTCCTTTATCAATCCCAAACAGCAGGGACCAGAGCTCTAAGCACTATGCCAGGGTTCCAGCAACAGCAAACAAAATTTCAGACAGAAAAAAAAGAAGAAATGGTTTCACAAATAAGATTTCAGTTTTGTCTCTGTAAATCCTTTAAAGCTGAATCGAACACAGCACATCCTACTGAGTTCCCACAGAGGCTATTCAAAGACCCTGCCTTCGAAAAGTAACATGCAGACTCAGAAGTACAAGTGTGCACACGGGCAGGCAGACAGACACACACAGAAAGTAAGAAGCAGCAGGAAGGGCACTCAATTTGAATCAGAATCTTTTATTTCTTACCGATGAAGAGGTTCCATTCAGCATCTAGGTCTGCCTGGTTTGCTAAACAGCCCCTCATAACGTTGTGACAGTAGTTGTGACAGGGTTTCAGCCCCGGCATGCTGCGGCAGTATGGACAGTAGAGCATCTTGGTCAAGGCTCTGACACAAGCTGGGATGACATTCACCTATGAAGCAAAGAGAAAGGCCTCAGTTAGGTCAAGTCTTTTCAAGCTCACTAAACCGTAGTACTTGTTTTAAGACATGCTGCATGATTCCTAAACGGGAGGGAGAAGTTGTCATGAAACAGGAATATTGCACAAAACATTGTGAGGTTTCCACAGAAACCAAGCATCAATAGTAAGGAATGCAATTCCCAATTGGAAGTTCAGGGGAAGGAAAAGTCAGATGCATTCCAACCTTTGACAAACATTACCCGACTACTTCACATCTTCCAACGCTTGAAATCTGAAAATCCACCAGATAAAACTGTATGACAAGACAATGTTTACAACTCTGTCCATCTTGATTCCTTGTGAAGGCTGTGCCTTTTGTTGTTGGCCCTTGTCATTGCACCGGCTTGAGTGAAAGCGACAGGATTCTCACATCTGCTTCCCTTCAGAGGAGGGGATGCAGAACAAAGAATATATCTGATAATTGGCCTGTCAGCCTCTGTATTCATGCTTGACTTTAGATTTTGTTCAGCACACACTCTGCTGGTATGTATGTGTGTGTGTGTGTGTGTGTGTGTGTGTGTACAGGGGAAGTAGGCAGATCAGTCAGTGGTAGTCAAAAGATGGATACAACCAGACACCATATTCTATACTTAAAGGGGTTGAGATGTGGCAGAGGAAACAATCCACCCATCATAGGAAAGTGAATAAACATAAATTAAGTCTAATTCGAAAGCAATTTCATGTTCATTCTTTAGAGCAAAACAGTGATTAATTTAGGTCGAGTCATGTTTTGTTTATTTTGTAAAATCACCAATTTGCCCTAAAGAGCTTCACAATCTGTGCACCCTCAAACACAAATGTTCATTCTCATTTTACAGCTAAACACTAAACATGATTCTGAAAACATCTGAGGCAAGAAACAGGTAATACATTAACATAATAATGTTCTCTCTCAATAAAATGGAAGCTCCCTGCTTCTCTTAACATGCTTCGGTACCAGCATCCTCGGCTGCGTTTAGCCATCCACGATCCCCACTAGCGCTACCCATCCCACCTTAACTGTTCCCCCTGTTTTCCACAGCTTTGTCAGCAGCCAGTTCCAGCGTCCTTCTGACTTATTTTTCACCTCCAAGTCTTACTTTAGCCGCTGCATCCAGCTCGCCGCCGCATCCCCTCGACCACCGACCGAGTCACACGCTTGGGCAACGGATTCTCGCCGGAAACAAAAATCTATCCATCTTCATTAATTAATGAATCCATCTACATGCATCCCCAGAGAATCGCTAACCGCCATCGGCTGATCTGCACTCAAAACTGCCACTTCCCACCTGACGACCATATCACCAAGCCAGAAGACGTCTAGCTATTCACAGACACAGCCCCGTCCACCATTATTTTACCATTGCCATTACTTCTTTTACGATCACCAATCTATTATGTCCTACGCTGCTGTTATTATCAGTAGTCTTAACTTTCCATCATTATCTGCTTACTACTCTAATGACAAGAATAATTTATACCATCTGCATCGACCGCGTCGTAACCCTGTTATGTTGCAGAGAAGAAGAACAAAGAGAGATAAGAAGTTCTTTGGGGCTTCGTGTTCAGCCTCGACGCACTCACACATAGTCATGCTACTCAAAGGTTTCCATAAAGCTGAACCGCACTCCACACCTCAACATTTGCCCCTCACTATGTATGCATGTATACATTTGCCCATCCACACACCGCTCAGGCTGCCTGTCTTCCTCCACAGACAAAGTATTAGAGTCTATGTTCCTGATGGCTTTCTTTGGCCTCCTGCGCTGCCAGAGTTTACCACCATCTGTTATGACATGCCACCATGTCTGACATCTCCATCCATCCTCCATCGTCTATCACACCCCAAACGGTCGCCAGCCGTCTCTCACCGCCAACCTTCTTTCCATGACCCTCTCTACCCTTCTCGTTCCTTCTCCCTGACATCCCTTCCTCCCTCAACTCCTTTCCACTTCCTAAATCCCTCTCGTTCCATCTGCCAAAAAAAACATTTCAAGCCATGTTGCTATTAGCGTGGTCGCCATTAGTGAAGTAGCATTTTGGCAGTGTAATTCCAGAGCATCGCAGACAGACCAGTGCAAAAGCATAAAAAAAAGAGCATGAACCACTTGCTGATGCTGTACGTAGGCTCTGCACAGAGAATGAATCAAAAAGATGTATTCATTATTTTCATCTTGTATTTAATAATTGTTGTTGTCATAATTGTTGTTAATTTTACTTTTGTTGACATTAATAATGTTGGAAGAAAGGAAAAAGAAACTCAGAGACAAAGCCTGGTGATATAACTACAGTGGAAGATAAAAGTGATATGAACCTGAACAAATTGACATTAGTGCACTTTGATAGCTCCATGGCAACACCTGATGCTGTGACACAACACAGTTGAACACTTGCTTAATTTTATTGGTACAATGGTCAGACCACCTGTGTGTGCATATGTGAGAAAAGAGGTAGAGGAAGAAACAGATATCTAGACTATTGTGGCACAAGGACCAAATGAACCATCTTTGACATTTGCAATCTGCTTCTGACATGATGTGATGTCTTGTACGAGGGCCATTAAACTAGGTTGTTAGCTGTCAATTCCACTGCTGCATGTCATCCGCTGTGTGTTGTAAATTGTTAATATTACTCCAGGAGTGTGATAAATGTTCACAATCAAGGTTAATTTGATTGAAAACATTGTACAGATCACGTGCCTGTGTTTTCTAGTGTCATTCATTCTCTGCCTATACATAAGCCTCCACTTCCAATCAGAAATAAACACTTATATTTCCATTACCATTTAATAAATGTTTAAGTACTAGTTATAGACGCTGAATAGGGGTAAGGTTGTGTCCATTTATATTTTAATTATTTATAAATTTACCATAGTGCTAATAGGTGTCTGCTATCAGCCAATACAGACCCTTCATACACATTTAATTTAATGCACAACATTAACTAGCATTTGATTGATATAATTTCTAATTAACAGGCAGTGCTGGAGGGAGAACAAAAAAAGGAAGAAAAGCAAACAGCAGAGAAACAAACACTAAGAAAACAGAAAGACAGATACAGAAGAAACTGATTGAAAAAAACCAGGCAAGACACAAGCAGACAAACAGAGGGAACGGGCAGGTGGCAGGAAGCGCCACATTTGGACAGAAACAGAAGCAAGCACCTGCCAATCACAGAGTTTGCTTTGGAGGGAGCTGCCTCTTAATTCCCAAAGAATGTGTCACTTGCAAATACATTCAGGTTTCTACAATAATGCATTTTGTAAAAACGATGTATGTAATATTTCACTTGCAGATTATAAAAGCACCCAACACCAATTAAGGTTGAGCCCTTTCATTATTAATTAAGTGATTGACAGTGCATGTGCAGCCCACGTGCAGATTTCACCTTAATATTTCAATCTGGTCATTCTGTGCCTTCACTACAGTTTCTGGTTTGACTGAATCAGTATCACACATAACAATCCATGAGTCAAACCTGACTGCTACATGCCATCCACCAGTCTGTGGTACGGAGACAGGGACGAGACAGCTTTTAGATTGCACTTCCACCTCCGCCCGCATGCTCATGCATCTCCAGCAATCTCTTCCCCTCGCTGCCATCAACAACTCAAACCCCACAGATTAAATATAACATTGTCCTATCAAGCTATTTGAATCATTTTATTTCACAGACTTATTTGCATATAAATATATATTTGTTATGGTGACAGAAGATATAGAGAGAGGGCGTGCTCGTCCCCTTTGTGTTCACTGTTGGCTCAGCTTCACCCAGTCCCTGTACCTGGGCAAGGACATTAAATCCAGTTTAAACCACTATCATAAAACACAAACTAGTTGACAAGATGACTTTGAAATACATTCCCTTGATGTATGCACTGTTCCACTGCTATGGTATAAATGATAGCAGCAATACAGAAGAGCATAATGAATATATAGCAGGCCGATAACATATCATCCTTAAACCATTGCAGGTGTCATTTTGTACAATTTAGTATCATCACATTTTTTTCTTTCTTTATTCCAACTTGTACAATAAAGTGCGGTATATATTCATAAGAATATAAAACAAATAGATAAAACAGTTCTGGGATTAATCTGTTTCTGTCAATTCAATTAAACTTGGCCCAGTTTAAGAACAGCCTATTTTAGAGACTTGGAGAAAACACTGGGAGAGATGTCCTGACTATAGACCCGTTCTGACTGAAGTCTTTGCATTCAGTGTGACTTTTTAGTGGCAACCAAATAAATATATTTCATACTGCAAATAGGACAAGTGTTTTAATCTGCCCTTGAGCTTTGTGAGCCTTTAGAAAATGGGCATTAAAATGGTGCCTCTTAACACAATTATCTTTCAGGGATACTCTTACATCATTGCAGTTACGGTGGCCCAGCAGTCACTGTATGCCCTGGATGAAGGGTAATCTGATAATCTTGTTAGCACTTATTTACTGTTAAGTGGTTGGAGTAGTTTAAAGCAGGCTGAGTGTAGGAGGCCTCAGATCCAGAGTGAGATAAAAAAAAATAATCTACTCATCTGATGTTTAAGTGCTATGATAACACCGTGTGGAGAGCATATGCTTGAGTGCGAGTCAGTGTGAGCGGGAATATTTAGATCCTTTATTCAAGTAAAAGTAGTAAAACTGCACAGAAATAAATATCCCATTTCAACTGAAAGTCCTTGAGATGCAGGGAATTCTTTTGTCCCATTCAGAGCTTTTTAAAGTCAGTGTCAGCCATCAAACATCCTAAATATTATCCTATGTGCAAAATATGTCCAAAATATGTCCAAAAGCCCAATTAAAATGATCAGGAGATCAGGATATTTACTTGGATCAAAAATACATCTTTAATAGTCTTAATTTTATATTATAAGATGGTAAGAGCAAGTTAGACAATTAAACTATCTCAAATCAATGTATTTTTAATTGCTGTGAAAAGATCTTTAAACAACTGTATTTGTTCAACTTTCTCAGCAAGAACTCAATTTTACTAGATTACATTTAAAAGCATCACAATGTCTTCATAGTCCGCCTTTACTAAGTAATCATTTAACTAAGTGGAGCTTGAACGTACCATATTGCAAGTCAATAGGTTTGTTCGAGATGAGCCAGTTCTGCGCAGAATCGATCGCCAACTATCGGTGCACAATGCATGCCAGTTAGATTTGTGTCCGACTTGATCCCGACTTGATCCCGACGTGATCCCGACTTGCTCTGACGTCATGCACACGTGGTCAACGATAATCTCAAGTGAGCGAGGGGGACGTTGATTTTTGAGCCACATTAGAGAGCTGATTGGCTCTTAGATTTGACAGCAAATACCATGTGTTGTGGACAATTCTTATGTTATGTGTAGTTGTATTACTTAATGCTCAATTGTTGAATATTAGTCTCATGTTTAATCTGAAATCACATCGTGTGTGGTTGATACTAATAAAGCGTATTCATACAATACATATCAAAACCAATAGTAATGTATTTCACAGGCAGACATAAACAGAATAAAGCATGCAGCTACACACACATTTCTACATGAATATATATATATATATATATATATATATTTATAAGAACATATAAATAAATCCGAACGTGATCTGTAAACTTCAAGTAGACTACAGATCGGAACTAACAGTCATTTTTTCTGTGGCTTCCTGTGTATACTTTGAAGTCAGCTGAAAACGGTCCGACTTGACTGCAGTTTCTTGTCAACGCCCCCTGCTGCTGCCGCCTGCTCTCGTCTGGATTCCAGGCGAGAGGCAGCTCTTTCGAACGAGCCTAATGTAACAGTTAATAACTGCAGCTGTCTAGCTTCGTCAGCAGACGAGCCGTCACTGTGATTATTCTGTGCATATTTAATGGTAATCAATTACAATGTAATAAGTGTAAGGTTGTTCCTCGACTGCATTTTTAGGGCTGGCAGTTGTAAACAATTGCAAGTTATGATTATGTAAGCATTTGTAAGTATAGCTTTTTCTTTTCGTAGTTGGTCAAGGTGAAGCACATTTTCTCTGTTTCATATATTGATATACTACGCTAAAGCGTCATATTTCATATCACTTTCATTTGTTTAAAGGTACTTAATTTGATATACATTGTTTACCTAAAGTGACTAAGGGGCCAATCTGCATACTAAGTATTTTCACTTTTGATACATTAAATACATGTCACTGTACCTTTTAAGTACATTTAATTGTCAGATTTTACATTGTTGTATAAGTACTTTTACTTAATAGCTGTTCCAGAGTGAATGAACTTAGTTATATTGAGTTTTTTTTGTAGAGAAATGCTCCCCTTACAAATGAGAGTGGGTGAGGAATAAACAGTGGCCATCTCATTAGCCTGCTGCTTTAAAAAATAACTCAAAGATGCAGTCAGCATTTCATTCAGACTCCTGATGTGAGCATTAACTTCATTGAGGATTGGACATGTGAGAATATAAATCGAATGAGTCCCAGCAATAATAAAGCAAGCACTTCATATTTCATCCCATAAAAGGCCACAGTTAGGAGCCATTACATTCACCTGAATTCCCTATCAGCAATAAGACATTTTCAAGAAAACTAAATCATTAAAATAAAGGACAAGGCTCACTATCCTAATTTTAGAGATAACTCTAAAAGACACTCTTGGAAGACTTCACCTTGTCTATCCAACAGGGTGTTGTCATGCACATATGGTGTGAACTCCCTTTAGGAGTAACAGAGTGGGAAGAGCACAGAAGATGGAAATTGCTTTGTGCCACAATGTAATGAAGTTGTGAGAAATGACAATGACTTTGCAAGCTACCAAGGCCAATCAAGGGGAACCCTAGTGGGACATTGAGACTGTCGCCAAAAAATTGTCTCAATAGTTCCGTCATAATTATTGCGACAGGCTGCGCTGCTTTGCACTGATTGGACATGGATGTAAGACTGCATTGCTGCCCCAATGTCCCCACTCAATTCCACAGCCATTAGTGTCAATGGCAATATGAGTGATCTGTCACTGTGCAAGTCAGACGACCATCTGCTACCAAGAGAAGCATGTGCCTGGTCACACCAAACATCTGCGTAAAAACTTCACTCATTTCTTCCTAAATGAAGGATTACATCAAAGATTGTTGCAATACAAATCAGAAATGATGTTCTTAAATTGGAGAAAATTCACAACATCAGCTGGAATATGCTCACAGAAGGTAACAGTAAAACCTTCATACACTACACATACACTAATGCTTCTCATGGATATTGCCAAAACAGGGTTTCTGAGGTCACAGTGACCCAAGACCATCACAATGGAATCAGTCCGCACATGAGTTTATGGACGCTAGTGCCAAATTTAATTTCAAGATTTAGTATTTGATGGTTAATCTCTTATTGGATTTTACCAAGTCATGCTGACATCAATAAGAAAATAAAGGCATTATATTTGACAATCATTACATTCTGCTTGTCTCCAGAAAGGTAAGTAATACTCCTTCAACCATAAAGGTAATCTGACCTCAACTAACTCTCATTTTCTTTTGGAGGGAAAAAGGTCCTTGGGCAGAGGATGTTGTATGTTGCATATTAGTGATTTGTGATATTTGGCAAATACAGTTGAATACAAAATTCAATTGAAATACTTTGAGTGGCCTAAAGTACATAATCGCCTCGTGCACACCTACAACGTGTACAGTGTGCTCTGGTTTGAAGTTAAATGTGTGGTGTCGTATTCAAAAAGTTAAACAAATGGGTATACTTGAGATGCATATTCCCATTTAGCTACATACAATCACAGATATGACAAGTTGTCATTGGTCTGTGGTGCTGTTCTTTCAATAATTAGGCCTCCTTTCTGTGAACGTTCGTCTCCACTCACCACGTTAAATGTAAGCTGGAGCCAAAGACAATTCCGGAGAGGCTGCACTAAAATCACTTGCTGTCAAATCAATGAATGTCTGAGACTGAGAGAATATCCACTTGTGAGCAGCTGTGCCTCCACAAAACAACACAGCAGTACTTGGTGGACCCGGCCAGCGTTGATCTACCCTGACATGTACCATGTTATGTGGCATGTCTGAAGCAGCCATTAGGACCGGTTCTTTAATTTACCAAGACAAGTGCAAACATGTTAAAAGCCACCCTGTGCTGCTCGATGACTAGCCACAGCATGTAGTGAGCCATTCAACATCTCATGGGTACAAGACCTGCATACACTGTATTTTTTATTCATCCACCGTGGATCCTCCTGGATTAAAGCATAGCACTCGCCCTGTGTCCGTCAGACTCCGAAGGTCTGCAGCCCTGTCTGAATGTCAGGGGCGAACCGGTCTCACGTGGCTGCCAGGAAACCTCTGAACAAATGTCACAACATCGGTGCTGACAACCTCCTCTAAGTGCTTGTTAAATAAAGATGTAGTGCCATACACTTTAAGTCAAGGTGCAAAAAAGTAGTCATTAGATGTGATCTGGGTTGACACAGTCAACTGATGTGACATATTTGTTGTTGGATAAGACAGATATTTTTTTAACGGATAGTTTCCTACATATCTTTCCATTTTCTATAATTTTGTATACAGTAAACTTAAAATGCCCTTCCACTTTGTATCAGACTGATTAAGTTTCTATCTTTTAGAGTTTTCAATGTGAAATTGAAGAACATGTAGAGTTGTATATGCCACGGTATATTTCATTATTATCCTTTCATATCATGTCCTTGTATTTCAGACCACATGATGCCTCTGATCTTTTCCAACATTCTGCAGTTCACCGCAGATCAAAATCTTTTAATTAAAAATGACATCTTTGGTGCAACACATTTCCCGATGACGTGCCAACCTTTTTGAGCCAGTTGCCATCTGCCATCACAGCATTGTGGCTGAGGCCTTATCCCCAGCAAGCTGTGTGAGCTGTGAGCCAGCAAGAGAGAGGAGAGCGAGAAAGGGAGGGAGGGAAAGACGGACAAGTTTGTCCAGTGCATCTGTAGAAGTGGGCCTCAGCTGAGAAACACACATGATCCATACTCTCCTACGGAGGACATCACACAATCTACCCTGAGCAGAATCTGCCATCAAATTGTTTTAGTCCAGGTGTTGGTTGTGCAACATATTCATCACAAATACTGAACCTAAGTAAGACTCCACAAAATCACATAACATCTACTTTAATAAATTTACTCAAAAGAAGGCATTGAGTCATTGTGTTCCTTCAACCAGTCGTTCTGTTTCTTTAATTTGTGAAATAATTCGTACAAACAGAATAACCACAAACAATTCCATTGGCACTGCTTTGCTTCTGAAACATGAATTGTGATTTAGTTATACAACTTATACAATATATTTTTACAACTAACTTTAAATATCTTATTTTTTATTTTACAATATATATTTGTTTATTATTTTATTATTGATTAATTAGTAATTAGTTTTTTAATGAGTTTTGTAAATAAAATGTAAGAAAATATTGTAAAATATCCAAACCAATTTGATTCCTACAGTAGGTGACGCCATTAACAGTCATCAACTTCACCCAAGTCCCAGAGCATCTCCAGCTTCTGTAAGGTGACGTTTCACCTTTGAAATGGTGTATTTGAACGGTTTACAGTTAAAAAAGGGATTTAAATTAAATCCTTCACATGTAATTGGGCTGCTAAATAGTGGACGGGCTTAAAATGTAGCACTACCGAGTAGTATAACTGAAGATATTTTTTTTGCATTTACTGTTAAATGGGTGAACAATATGAGCTGGGATGTGATAAAAAAAAAGGGTTAAATAGGCCTTTTTCACTTAATCTCAATTTAATTAATTTCAGACTGACGGAGAGTGACACTGTCGTCTCAGCTTGTATCAATAAGTGTTGAAAGCACTCGTACTCTATTGCATTGCATTGAATGTACTACTTTGCCCTGGGAGCGAGTGGGCTAAACTGATTTGAACACTGAGTACTTACAGTAGAAAAATAATAATAAAAAAAAGAAGAAAAACGATAGAACATACATGTAACTGATATGTGATATTGCTCACATTTCAGCAATCAGGCGGTGCATTAACATAAAGTAAATGTTGTGTACAGATTAGAAACTGCCTTGGACCTTAAAGTCAAATTATCTGACAGTTCATGTTTGGAAATGAGTGTATAATGAGATCAACATGACATCAGGAAAAACAAATCCCTTAGTACAAAATATCTTACTTCCTTTCAATATCACGAATAAATATGCACGATAAATTAGGCTGGCTTCCTGTGCGTATGCAGGGTGAGTGATACGTGCTCTAAATGCCTGAACTCTAAACCTTTCAAAAGGTCCAAATCCCTGCAATCTTCTCTGAGCAGGTCTTAATATGGTTGGACTGTGTTTTAAGTACCCCCAGGATAAAACTCTTAATGGTCATCATAAACTGTAATCCAGAGAGATTCTGCTCTTAATCCAGGATTGGGGTCCAGGAAACTGTTCAGTGCAAGTCGAGTGCAATCCCATTTTATGGAGCGATATCTCTCCTGTTCTGACTTGACTGCATGCAGAGCTATCGGTTAGCAGTAATTATATGTGGCTCATCATCATCACAGCACCATCATGTGTCAAAGTAACGTGGAAATTGAACAGACAGTAGAATGCAGCCATTTCATATAAAGGGCACATTTTGTCATTTTGAAGCCTCTGGTTTTATATATATATATTATTATATATATATATTTTTTTTTTTAAAGGAGCAAGCATTTTGACTCCCAAAATTGGGGACAAATATGGATTGATTTACTTTTCTAATGGTGCTAAAATGGTTGTGGTGTAAGAAGAAGATAAACTCAAAGGTTTTTGATTAATGAAGACCCAAAGTGTGACTTATGTATAATTAATGTGACTTATGGATAATTAATGAAATAGCAGCAGTCGAAGGTCAAGAATGATCTTTCAATGTTGACTTTTAAATCAACGAAGATATGAAATCCTTTAAGATCTCAGGAAAAAAAGGACCATTTTTTAAATTCCATTACACCTGGGCCTACTGTGATAATAATTGATGTAAGATCCATGGGAAGCTACTAATGCATCAATATAATAATACAATATTATTAATTGTATATCCCATTGAACTATGGCTACAGCTAACTATTATTTCCATGACCTGATCATTCTCTTAATTAATTGATTATTCTTTCAGTATTTAGCATGTCAGAGGCCTTACAGTTTCCCAGAATTCAAGGTAAATGTAATGTTTTCAGTTGTACTGTTTTTGCTTAGAAACTGCTTCAACTATTACTCATTTATGTACTTGCAGATTAATTTTCTGTTGATTAAATAATTGATCAATCAAGTTACTGTTGCAGCACATTGAACACAACAATTTTAATGGTTGGACTTTTACATGAAATGGTAATTTTTACATTGTTGTATTAGTCCTTTTACTTAAGTATCTACCCCTTCCACCACTGCTACGTTATACATGGTATTCCACAGATGGGTTATTGAACAAAGCTGTACAGATTAACCACCATATTGCCCATACAGGATTTGCTCAAATAACACAAACTGCTGAATGATTAAAGACAGTAAAACATTGATTTATGAAGATAGAGTAATTGCAGCTATAACACCACACAAATGTCAGGTTCCACCATAAAGTAAATAAATCCCTGTTCCTTATGGATGCAAAATTAAACACAAAGTGCCTTGTATATATGGTTTGCTTACGTGTGCTTAAGTGAGAAATTGGTATGTACTCTGAGACTGTGTTGTAAAGAGATGCAAGTGGCTTTTTGTCACTGAAATAAAGTATGCAGGGTGATTCTTAGGTCAAGGTGATTTGTCATGTCAAGCAACTTTTTCACTTCCAGGTCTAAAGTGTGGTTGTTCACCAACCTGACAGCCTTCAGCAATGCCACACTGTTTCCTGGCTCCACTTCATAATTAATGAGGAACCAAGGAATATGGGATTTCATCCAGAGTGAGTGTGCCTTTTAGGCCTAGGACAGATGTGTAGAGATGCTCATTTTAACTCTTCATCTGAAATTGCTGCAATGCCACTGAGGAATGGTGGAAGGCGAGCTCAGAGGCAAGCTAAAGGACAATAATAAACAATGAAACATCACTGACTCTTCAGAGGTGATAGATGGAAGCAGGGTAAGGCAGGGATATGGGACTTTATTATGTACACACTATCATGATGTAAATTCCCACGATTCCCCCATAATTAAGTGAGGTCTGTTACAGGAGGAGAGTGATGATATATCGGGCAACTGTGGCTCAGTGGTGAGCAGGGTCGTCCTTCAATCAGAGGATCGGCAGTTCGATCCTTGGCTCCGCTAGCCTACGTCTGTGTGGTCTTTGGCAAGATACTTAACCCCAAATTGCTGTGCTTACGATGTGTGAATGTTAGCTACCCCTGATGGGCAGCTTAGCCACTGTCCTCAGTGTATGAATGGGTGAATGAAGTAGTGTTGATGCACTTTGAGTGGTAGGACACAATAATAATAAAAGTTGGTCATGGTTTTGTAGCTGGTCTAATGAAGAGGAAAAAGTAGATTATGAATTTGATTGCTGCTTACTTTATAAGTAACGGAAATGTGGCTTTCAAAAAAGATTATATTTAAAGTTGTGTTTTGTGGCCAAAGTTTTGTCATAAACTGACTACATTCCATCAAACATTTGTTGATGTTTTGGATTTGGATTTCAGAAAAGATTAAAAGCAGCCAGGATTGTTTTCTGCAATTGGCAATTCTATGAAAAAGCAAGTATTGGTCTAAGCTAAGTTAGATATGTTGTTGTTAGCCATGTTTGTGAAACGCTAAAAGAGTTCAATTCAACCCTAAACCCAATGTGTATCAATTTCTATTTAGGGTTGGTGTTAAATTAACACTTGATGCAGTATATTTTTCTACATTAATCAGATATTACTAAAGTGTAATATAATTACACAATTGACAGTGAACACAAAAAAAACAAAATACAACCCCCCCCCCCCAAAAAAAAACATTACACACTGTAGAGTTGTAAACTTGATTGTGGAGCTGCAATGATCAAAAGATAATCCATTTCTGTGTTGTTGATTGATTAATAGTTAATGAACAAGACATTTGAAGTCATTACCTTGGAGTCTGAGATACTAGGATAGACTTTTTTGTACTATTTAAAAATAATTTATAGATTATCAATTGACTAATCAAGAAAATAATCTGCAGATTAATGAATACAATAATAATAATAATTAGTTGTATGCCTAGTTTATTGTTGATATAACGAGGGTTACTTTATTGTAACCCAACCAAACAGGCCGCAGACACGGCCATGTTGCGTGTAGACTGTGTGCAGACCATAATGGCGGGGTCTCTTACCACCTGCCTTTAGACTTGGGAGATGCGCTCACAAAGCTGGCCACTCCATCCCTGAAGCACACAAATAGCTGTTCAGTGTGTTTGATGGCGGCCTTTCTTTCTAAAATATGCCAACACACAAACTGGGCAAAGAAAACCTAACTATGTCTCCCTAGCCCCGCATGCAGTGGAAGACAAAAAGCACAAAGCTATAAAACCCTGGACATGAAAGAACTCATTAGGTTCCTGGAAATAAATGAGGAATATCTCCGAAAGTAGCCAAGCTACGATCAGCACAGAGCATCAAGGAATTGGGATCCACCAACAGGGCGGTTAGTTTACATACTCTCTTGGCTGAGGTCAGTGAGGCACAAAAGCTTCAAAGGGACACTACACAAAAGCTTCAAGCACCAATGGCAGTTCCCACTGCAGGGCAGAGGCACTCATCACCGGGTGTTGCCTCCTGACCTCTTGTAAGATCTGCTTCATGTGAAGGTGGCCAAAATGTGGTCTGACACCAAAACCATAATGGCAGGAAGAAAGGGCTGCTGCATACACTTTAATAGATAATGATAACTAAACAAAACAACCGTGAAAGTGAGAAATGTTAGCGTGTGTGAATGTGTGAAAATGTCTGAAACAAACTAAACAAACAGCAGGTGGAACAAAGGTAGAGCCACACCAGGCTCAGGTATGGCTTATTAGCTGACAATCAACATCCTTAAAGACAGAAAAAAGAAAGCAAACAGTACACAGACCCCGAGTGGAAAGGAGCGGTTGTAACACCCCCTTGTAAAAAAATGATGTTACCACAAGAAATACCGACATACTGCTGTGTTACCATTCAAAGCAAAATTAATACGGATTTTAAACATACAGATTTCATACCAAACGGTTGTAGTTCATCCTCCAGCCTGCCAACCAATCTCCACCCTGCAACCCAGCAATTCCAACACAAGGAGAAGCATTTACGAGTTAGAGCTGCGAAAGATAGTAGGCCAAAGAAATGACAGTAATATGTTACAGCGCAATATTTAAAAGCAAGGTTTTTTGAGAGGGCCAGTTCATGCATGAAAATGCAAGAACACGTGAGGAACACACAGAACTGAAACTTCCATAATTAACAGCTACCAACATTTAAAGCACTTAAATACCATGAGCGCTAAAAAAGTAGCATCTAAAAGGTTCCTCTAACACAAAGGCTCACTTGCCAACCAAGTCTTCTCCAGACGCAGAGCACAAAGAGGCAACCCAACTATAACAAAGCTCACACCAACCAAGGCATGAGCTGTAGTGCTTACGTTGGGCTTATGTAAGCCTAGGACCAGCAGCATCCAACTTACGTCTGACACCCAACAAGCAGCGCTCCAATAACTCATCCGATGAAGCTCTCTACATTCCTCCACAGAAGCCATAACGGTGGAAACAAACTTCGACTGCCTAAACACACAAAACCCAAACTGATCCGTACAGAATAAAAGTATTACACCAACACCCTATCAGCAAGAGCAGCCCACACACAGCTAACACATCTGCAGACCCATCTCTCTAACTGCATATTCACACACTAACTAACTTCCCCCTTAGTCTCCACTTGTGGTGTGTAAAAAAGCGCTAAAGCAACCATGAACTGGCAACCCACCTGCAGCCTGGGATGTGCCCCCAAGACAATTGATCCAACGGATCGGACGGAAACGTGAATGCTAATTATTTTGGGGGAATACATGCTTGTGTATGGATGACAGTTTTTCCCATAGTGTCCAGTAAAGAGTTGAATATTTGTAATATATTTACATGTGATCATATACTTAAGTTGTGCTTCAGGTTCCAACACTGAGAATGATTTAAAGTCTTTCTCAAACTCAGTCAGCAGATCTCTTTTTATAGCCCTCTCACATTGCTCTTTTGACAATTTGCCTCCCCTGTTTGACTGAAAGGCACAGCGAGCTTCAAGCTGAAACTGGATAAAAGGAATAATTTCACTGCTGAACTCTGGAGACATTTGTTAGACTCATGCTTTCTTTTCATGTGAAAAATCTACTTACCTGTAATTTGTGTCTAATTACAGGTGAATAATTTTGCTTTGTTACAGTTTTTCAGAAAATGACACCTAACTACAGCTTTTATTTCTAAAGATAAATCCATGCCCCAGGGCTTATAAAGGGTCTTATGGTTTCATATGCGTTTTAAGTGTTTTAAGACATTATGTAGTGAGTTAAATACATATCTAGAATGTGTGTGTGTGTGTGTGTGTGTGTGTGTGTGTGTGTGTGTGTGTGTGTGTGTGTGTGTGTGTGTGTGTGTGTGTGTACATAGTGGTTGTATAATGTTGTATAATCTATTTCATAGAGCAGAGCAATGAACTGCACCATCAAGAGCAAACAGCTTTGATTATATAATGTTTACAGTCTAGACGTTGATGAAAAACTATTGCATAACTTTCAACATTTAACATGGAATTAGAAAACATATCCTCTAAGCCTTTAAAAACACATTTATAATCTCCAATGTTTGATAATGCTCTGAAAACATATTTATTTCTCAGAATCAAATCAAAAACCTCTCAAGCTAAACCATTAGCAACAAAATAAAATAAAACTTTTTTATTAACTGTCAGCGTGGAAAATGTTACTTATTTTCCTGCTACACTATGTCTAGAAAGTAACAAAATGAGAATAACAAAGAAAAACACAGCAAACACCATATCAAAAATCTCAGGGGGGCGGACTTTAATCTTCTCTCTTTTGCAAAGCTTTGCTCTCTGCGGGGGATTCTTCTGACATGTGGAGCATACTGCATACTGTGTACTCCACCAGTCATATGAAAATCATGTCTCGTATTGCCCCTTACACCCGGAGATCAAGTGCATCTAAAAAAAAATCTCCATATGGAATCAAAATGTTTTTTCCTGAGTCTTTAATAAATAATTTCAGTTGCAGTCTAATCTGAAGGAGAATGATAATAAATCCAGTGAAGAGGTTTCCAAAGACTTACCATATAACTAAACCATTAAACCACGTTCACCTTGTGTTTGAGTCAATTAGAATAATTACAAAATATGGACTAGAATATTGCAACAGAAAAACTTTCCAGTGTTATAGAAGAGACTTAAGCAATTGCATGGAGTTGAAATCTTACAGGATATTTGCAAACTTAATACTTCACTTTAAAGCACAATGCAACACTGCTCAACAGCACAGGGTGGCTTAAGTGCCAAGCAGCACCACAATGAGTGTGAGAAGAAAATTAAACTCACCTTGGCTACCCTGTTGGCGACCTCCCGACCCACCATTAGCCCCTGGACAAACGTCCGGGCAGCGATGAAGGCCCTGGTGACTTGGGCCTTAAGTTTCCGGGGCACATCGCCAAAGGGCTTTAGCTGATCTGTGTATTTACTGACGCACTCCAAGTAGTCGTCTGTGAAGTGGTACTGGGAGTTGAGTAACTGGAACATGCGCTCCAGAAGTCTGGACCAGAAGTCATTGAGCATCTCCTCCAGGTTGACGTTGCCCCCGGTGTAGTAGCGCTTTAGCTCAGTGAACAGGTCCTGGAACACCTCTGAGTTCTGCATGTACAGCTTCCCGTACGTCCTCGTGAACATGCTGTTGAGAGACTTCTCGGAATTGTCCAGCAGCTCCAAGAAAAACTCTAGATTGACGGATGGTTTGGGGAGAGGAGGGAGAGATGGAAAAGACAAACAGCTGGTTATTACTGACAGTATTGAATGTCTTTTCCTGCAATATAAACCAGACAAAAGGCTTTAAATACTACTGTTTAATCTAGTCAGTGTAGTGTTGTTGCACTTTTATGTATCATGTTATGGCTCTGTCTGCATTCACAAGATGAATGTATAGCAGTCAACAATAGGTACTTGATTATATGAAAAAAGTCAGTCCAAAGAATTAATAATTTAGTAGCAGAAATAATGGGTCACAAGGCCTATGAATGATTAATGTAAAGGTTCTGATTGCATACTGTAACAAAATATTCATAAGTTTTAGACACTGACACTAGTATACATTATCAACATGAGCACCCACCATTATTCCCAAATGCATTAGTTCCTCACTGAAACAATTTATTTGTCAACTGCATGGGGCAACTGGCCTACGAGCCTATTATTAAATACACTGTTACAGTACGAGTTGAAAGAGGGTTAATTTGCTTCAAGCTATCTGAAGAACATTTGCTCATCTGTTTTATTTCTATCGTGTAATATTTTAATTCATAACAAAACTCGATGTATTGCAGATGATATTTTTTTGTTTGGCTTTTCAAATTATTTTCAAAATGTGGCCAATATCAGATTAAAGTGTGAACAGGTCAGGTTTCTGAACGCAAAAAACAATAGCAAAGATATGGTTTAATAATCCTGAATCCTTAACACAATAAGATATTTTATTTTGATTATTTTACATTGTAAATTACTGTAAACAAAGACATTAAAATGCACAAGTGCAACTATAAGATTCTCCTTAAACGTTTATTTGCAGCAATTACATTATTGTTTCCTGTCATCTGCCCAAGTGGCTTTCTTCCATTAGGGCACCTAATCTATTGAGCATTACCACAGCCAAAAAAAAGATTTGTTGGGCAATCTCACTAAAACCGAGCAAATCAGTATCCTGTTGTTCCTAAGTACATGTTGGAAAGATCATAACACATCCTCCATGCACAAATGCCAAATATTTCTCCTTCATTCTTTGTAAACAGACATGCAGACATTTCCCTTGCAAAATATGCAGAGACTCTTCTCCTGGTTTGCTATTTCTGTGTGTCATTTCTTTGTATTGTTTATGATTGCTGTCACACGGCTACATGGGTTACATATTTACTTCTAATAATACATTTCCCTCCTGTGATGATATGACAAAACCATAGGGAATGATGAATATATATATTTCATATCTATTTAACGATTAATATACTATTTGTTTATGTGAAGGCGGGCTGTGCTGTATTTAATCAAGGAAAACACAGATCTAACAAATCTGTATTACAAACACAGCTGGGTTCAAGGGTCACACTCTGTCCTTTGCATGATAATCCACAGTTCTGCAAAGTGTGCTAAACCACCAGTGCAAGTGCCTTAGAAACTCCCTGTGGCTGTGCATGCTAATGTGAAAGCAGAGGTTTGAATGTTCAAGACTGGTGGGAGTTATAGTTCATGTTCACCTGCACTGGGCTCCCTTTCACTCTTCTTTTTTGCACCTTGTTTAGCCAATCATCCTTTCTCTCTAGTGGCACCTTAAATAGGTAGTAGATCAGTCCCTAGTCACTCACTCTAGTTTCTTTGCAACTAAGTAATGTGCCCTTACACCCACATTTGCTTAAATAATAAAAGCCTGCAGGGATTTTTCATTCAATGTTTTTGACCCAAATCAAGGACACGTAAGCCCCTGTGTATTTGGCATGCAATGTTGTATCCGTCTTACCATTTGTAGTGGCTCTCAGGAGAATTCATATCACAAAACAAAAGTAACACTATATCAATCATATGATTTACTGTAGTTATGTATTAAACAATGTATACGTATGTTTAACTTTGAAAGAATTTCACGAACCCGTGAGAATAGTTACTACATTTGACTCTTCATGTTGCATGACATTTATGCCAATTTGTTGATCTTCAGGCTACGTGATAAACCAGGGTTAACTCTCTCTGTGTCTGTATAAAAGGTTTAAAAAAGATTAGAACAGTATTTTATGTCCACATAGTCCATGTAAGATGATCCAGTCCAATGCAATTATTTTGATAAAATAAATTAACCAGTAAAACAAGATTGGCTCAGATGAATTGCACTAGGAAAACCATTCTGAGCTCACAGAATTAAGATCCATACGTGCTAATTGAGTGACATTATAGGTCATTATGAACCGGAGCCACTATTTTGTGCAGTACTGTGAAGTAACTGTTGAAAGACAGGTCATTATTAGAGCATTTAACCTGCTGAAATAATGTCTGTGATAATGTTTTATTTCCAGGCAGTGGGTTTCTATGATTAAATGCAGTTGATTTAAACCAGCTCTGATCAGTCTGATCACATAAAAAGTGTCAAGGTTTTGTATCCACACAACATCATGATGACGAGTTTTCCCTTTTTTTGTGAGAATGTCTTCCTTGGCCCAACTAAGGCAATAAGTGGCAGCGTTGGTTGGTTCATTCTCGTGGGTGTGAGTAGCAGCACTTGAAGGACTTTTAGTCGTAATATTTGCTGGTTACAATGTCTGTGTGTGTTTGAAAAACAGTCCTGTTTGAATGTAATCAATGTTGCAAAACCTCAAGACATTTCTTTTCAGATAACCATTATTGTAAATATGATCAAGCAAAACTTGATCATATAAAACTTAAAGTTATATAATCTGAACCTGAATTCTTGAACTATGTATATTGAATTAATCACCACTCATCTTTTGCATAACTAATGGGTCTTTATGGAATTTCAAGGCCTTTTACCTGGAAAACAGACTGTACTGAGAGTTCTGGTAAGCAGCTATGGCTTGCCAACTCATGAAGAGTGAACTGCGCTCTGCTGGCCAAAATACACATTTGGCCAGGGACTTATCATTGAGAGTTATTGACCTTGGATAACATTCAGCTATCCAGCCTCGGAGTTTAAATACTTGGAAACATGTTAAAATATGGGTGTATGCTGCTTACTGACACAATACATTTAGGAATCATCCAAATCTTCCAAGAAATGAAGAAAAAAATAAGGTGACAAAGAAAATATGGATGTAGCAAGAAAATGGAAAAAAAGGATGGGCTTCAATTTCAGAGCTTAACAATCTGTATGAAACAGAGATACTGTTTACCAAAATATTTATCAAAAGTGTCAAACTGTAAAATTAAGAAGAATAAAAATCATGCTCAAAATCTGTTGGAGTGAGGGGTCAGGGAACGGACAAAGCCCAGCTAACATTTTGAAACTTCATGATGTGAGAAGACAAAACTACATCTTCTTTTAAACATACATGTATTCAACAGCCTGAACAACACGTATTAGTTGACTTCCACTGTAGAAGAACAATTTGTATAATTCGTCATGTGATCCTTTAACCGTGCAGTGGTTTGTGAATGCCCTAACCAGATTATCAACTCAAGAGTTGTACAAAAGTTTGAATTAAAAAGAAAACAAGCTCATTGAATGCAATGTACTGTGAAGAACAATCCTCTTAACGTCTTCAGGCTTTGTGAAATTAATTCTCTCTTTTATAGAGTCTCTAAAAATCCAATAATAACATGTATTTTTGTTGTCTTGATTAATTGTGTGTATTTGGTTTTGTAACATTATTTAATTTAAGTTCCGTAAAGTTGTGAGATAAAGCTGTTGACTTACTATTGTAATGGATATTTTTGCCACCTTTCGATTTTTTCCTAAGGGAAAGCTAAAGGTGATAATAATAAAAAGCTAAAGATCCTAATACTCAATACAAAAACGATGGCAAAATGAATCACCAAGTCGTAATTAAGGCTGCACTTTTTTATTTTCATAATGCATACAAAATATATGTTCGTACCCTTGAAGTAATTCTGAGTGTAAAAAATAAATTCTTCAGAGAATCAGTTAAAAAATGCTCCTTTAATATCTGGCCTAATTACTTTAAATAATTATCATGATTAATAAAGGTGACCTTTCTGTTGCTCTGATATTAACACTTATTACAGAGAAAAACAACTGCACTCACCCATCAATTTTACTTCACGGCACTTGGAAATGAATTTCTTACCGGCTCAAACAATGGGATTTCTTATTCTTAGTGTGGTTAATTAAGACCAAATTTCAATTAATGGTCCAATAGTCTTCAATGACCCGAGGGTACTCATTGTACAAAGCTTAGCCTGGATAATGTAATGCTTTTTGAAAGTAGTCAGAGAGACACAGGAATGTCTATCTAATGGCCAGAGGATGTAAAACATAACATAAAAGGAATACAATTCTGATTAATACAAATTTTTCACCACATAATCGAGAATGTGGTTCATAAATACTTGGAATATTGACCCTTTGAACTTCTGTAAACACATTAGCGAACACTATATCTCCTTGATTACACCATTTAAAGCACATATCTTCTATACCATTACATTTAGAGGGCTGTTATCATCCAGCCAATGTTATGTTTGATATTGGCCAAAACCTTTCAACCTCTATGTTCGACAGTTTGTTCCAGCTACAGCAGCATTTATACCTCTCAGAGTTGTCAAAGTGGGAAAGATTTTGTAACAGCCCCATTTCAACTGTAAGTTAACGGTGTAAACTGCTTCTAACCACTGGAGCTCTCAGGGACTGTGGGAAAAATATGCTTTCAATTTGCAGTTGATTTTCTCCACGCAGTTCAGTGCACGAACAACATGACGAGAAGGAAAATGAGACATCGCTCTAGTGTTGGCAACGGGGATCCACCGCTGGTCCAGAATGAAATATCTTCCAATAACTATTGGAATAACCTCTGAAATATTTCAACATCTATTGGATGGAAAGCCATGAAATTTGACGCATATGTTCATGGTCCCCACAGACAGAATAGAAATGCGGTCGTCATAGGAAGGGGAGACGCAATATATTTTAAATTGAAGGATTATGGCGCACATTTTCAGACAGTCGCTCCCGTAAGGCATTCATTCCAATGTTCAGATATTAAGGGACAGAAATGAAGGAAAGAAAGAGCGGGAGTGAGATAAATTCAAACCCTGTTTCTCCTCTTCAATCTCTCTTTATTCATAGAAAATTGGTCAGCAACATTGATACTGAGAATACACCGTTGACCTTCAAGGCTGACCAGTAAATTGTGCTGGACTAGCACCTAACCACATCTCTGACCTTGTCCGCCTCTGTAATCCAGATCCTCTTACAGACAAGGTTAGTGTTTCATATTCCAGGTTGAAGACAGCGTTTCACATTCCATTCACTGTTATATTCATTGTGTTACGGTACCTGGGCCAAACATGAACATATTTAAGTTATTTTGATAAAGGGTCATGTGAAGACATCCTCTCAAAAACTGACACTATTAGTCCAGAAATAATTAATACATTTAGTTTCATTGAGATAACACACTTTGTCATGTGACATCGTTGCAGTCCAACAGAAACCACATCTGAGGTTTACCTTTTGATGTTTGAGATTGCTGTCAACTTAACACACCCAACACAGGATATGTGCTGTACAAGGTCACATGTAGCATGTGTGTAACATACTGTAGCAATTGTACAATATGCCTCAGATGCTCATATTGTGATATGCTTTTCCATCCTGTCCTAATCCGTATCTCCTTTGCTCTGTGAAAGCAATCAATCACTCCTTTCTTTCCACTTCTTTCTATTTGTGATGAAATGTTGCGATGAAATTCAAAAATGTTTGTGCATAATGATGAACAAATAGAAACAATTTATAGTAAAACACCCTGAAACAATTTTCTATACTGTTGACTATCAAATGAAAAAGTATTCTTCTATTTATAATAACGAAAAACTAAATTAAAAGTATTTGATTTCAAAGTTTGATTTCCCCGTGACTCCAAGTATGCCCTCAACATACAAATTATACAAATCAGGTATGTTTTAATATACAGCCATAACTTTCATCACAGGCCCCCAGTATATGTTAGCAGTTTGTGCGCTGTGTAGCAAAACAGCCGTCTGTAATTTCCATCTCATTGTTATTCACAATTTAAAGCCAGCACTTCTCTCAACAAAACAAACCATGCATTCATTGCAAGTTTCTGTTGTGATGTAGTTTTCTGCAATATTCATTACCTGCACAAGATACGTACGTGTGTGTGTGTGTGTGTGTGTGTGTGTGTGTGTGTGTGTGTGTTCAGCCAATTATAATAATAATGTTTTCTATTCTGTTTGTTACCCTGAACCGACTGCGAAAGTGGACAAACAGTCCTAATACAGGTTTTGGTTGTGTCGTTCCTCTCCAAACCAAAAATCATTAACTTTAACAATACTATATACAAAAAGGTAAATCTCCATTTCATTTTTAATTTAAGATTGCAATAGACAATTTGCTTTGCAGTAAATTATTTTCATGTATGTAATTTAAATGATGTGTCGGGTGGCATTTGTTTAGTTATTTTTTTAAAGTGATAGTATCCCATTTTTACAAAATATACTAATTTATACAAAACATGTTGCCAGTGTTGTGATGATTCTGCCCTCACTACTGTGTTCCTCATTAGGTTTAGTTCAGAATTACAGAAAAGATAAGATAAAAGAAAATGTGGGAACGATTGCTGGCACACAATTGTGAGCTCTCTGTCTGTACTGGCTGTCTGACTTCCTCTCTCCCCCTGGACACATTTTTATGCTGCAGCCAAAGAACAGTGTTTTCTTAATATTTATCCAAACTGTCTATTATGATTTGCATTGCAGAATATGTTTTTGTGGTTACTGGACAAGTTTGCGGGACAGGAAAGTCCATAGTTGTATTTCTGAAAAACTCCAATCACCAAATTCTCTCAGGTGACGCACTTCTCAGTTGTTTTTTTTGGGAGGGGGGATTACAACTATAACAATTTCAAAACACACGTACAATAAACAGCAGTGATGCTAATGGGAGAAAAGCATCATTATGTAAATGTCCTTTAAATGGGCAGAATTGCTGCAAGAATGATTATAAATACTTCATACTTCACTACATAAACATTATGCTTAACTGCCTATTTTAATTTTCTGAGAAACACATGCTGTAATCTCTAAACTAAATAAAACATATCAGTATTTCAGTTTACATTCCATCCTAGCTTGCTTTGTGTCTCCTCACTGTGTTTGTAGCACGACTCTTCATGCACTAAAACATAAACCATAAGACACAGTATAATAAACCAGAGTCTCACTCATGAAACGCTTATCATTTTCTGCACATGAGAACATCCTAACTAAATACTCTTGGCCGATTCATTAAACATTCAGGAACATCTGTTTTCAATCATATCCGTGTTGATGTTGATGAATCCCAACGGTTCATTAATGGAAAGCATGATACCAAGACCTTAATTACCATGAATTAACATATCTTAATGACACACGTCACATCCGTCACTGGAGAACACGCACATTTAAAATCAACAGGACCACAGAGGCATTGGTGAAAGTAACAAAGAGCTTCGGGGGCCTCGGATCCAACTACAGAGGCATTACTGCCTCACAAGAAGAACAACCTATGACAGGAGATCTCAGAGGAGGTGAACTCACATTATATCCTTTCAGAAAACCAAGCAAAAAAGTTACCTTGACGTTCCAATAAAATGTAATGCAGCAATGCAGAGGAACAATAAAGGCCACAGGAGAAGAGATCAGTGTGTTCTCCCAAATTGATACTGGGCATGTTTAAGTCTCTGGCTCAGTTCCATGTGGGAACAATGACATCATACTGAAACTCTTCACCAGTCGATGGACTCAAGGGAACAAATCAGATTGAGAGGAAGGGAAGTGATCTCACTTCCCTTCGAGACCAGATCTTTTGGAGTTTCATTCACTTTTGGGAATAACATTTAAAAAGTCATTGATTACAGAATAAATAAAACCGAAAAAAGGCTCTTATGAAATATGGCAACTTTTTTTCAAAACTTTGTACAAAATCCGGGGAAAAGGCATAAGATATGAGATAAGATAAGATAATCCTTTATTAGTCCCGCAGTGGGGAAATTGCATACATGCAATTAGAACATAAAAGCTCAAATGATGTTATGCATGCTTCGAGTAAATTACAGTCAGCTATGATAATAATAATAAACTGGGCCACAGCAATAGTCAATCCCAGGCCACTGCCAATTTCTTTTTTTGCTTAATTTTTTCTCCTCATGAAATATGGCATTATCTTGCTTGTGTGACTGCCTTTCTTTCTAACACAACATTCAGGTTCTCAGCATCAATGGATTTGGATGTTTCCTCTTTGCTATTCATGTTAAGTGAGCGGAATAGAGAGCAGGAACGAGGAAAAAGTGTATTCACACTGGGCTATCTAAATTTACTTTCAGAATGTTTAAAAACATATCTTTCTTGAGATGTAGAGGGAGTATTACATTAACTGTTTGCATGAAAAATACATATACATAGAGTAGATACTGATTAAATGGTAGGTCAGTCCATGCCTGATTGTTCATCAATCAAAATCAAATTCACTTAAAACTCAGAGTGGGAGCAAACAGATGAGTGAATACATGAATACCAAAGGCCACAATCCCCAGGCAATATCACTCTACTTTGATGACAATGCAATTTCACCCGATGACATTGTGTGCAATGATACTGTATGGAGCAACCAGGTGGTAAAATCCATTCTCACCCCCTACATGATGCATATCACAATGAAGCTGACAGCATCAATACAAAGGGCTCGTAATTAAAGCCCTCTGTTGTAGGATATGGAGGAACGGGAGGCAAGTTTCGCACAGTCCATCAATCACACAATGGCAGCTCGTTTAAAACATCTTTAAATTTAAAGTTGCACCAGCCCCTGCCTTTCACAAAGAGCAATTGTTTTCTGACAGCTAAGAGAATCTCTGCTGAAATCTCTAGGAGAAAGGTTGAGTGTAGAAGACTTTTATGCAGAGAGCTGGCCATTCTCTGTTCTCAAAGAAACAGAGCTCTGTGCCTGTACCTGATGCTCTGTGATAGGGAGGGTGGGGGTCCACATATTTGATTTGGATAATGGGCTTTTAGACACATTGGCACACAGCCAGCAAGCCAAAACAGAGAAATTTCGCAATTCAGCATCTGTTGTATTAGGAGATGCTTGATGGTGTCCAAACGTACCATCTGGCTCTGTAAATAAAGGATGAGTGGATACTGATTCCACTTTTCTCTGCAGATTTGTAAGTTAGCTGAATGATCATTTTTATCCAATAAAGGGTAATGAAGGAGTGCTATAACATACCAAGTTAGCCAAACACTCTACACCTTAGTAAACAAGAGAGAACGATAGTACTAAACAAAGGCACCAGCCCATGTTATTGTGGTTCAATGTATGTGCAATGCATGGCCTTTGAAAAGCTGAAGTTCAATCTCAAGCATCAACTCAAAGCATAATAAATTCGGTTGCAGAGCTCAACATTAATGCTTGCTTGAAGCAAGTGAACTCTGTGTTCAGGCAAGTGGAGTTATTCATGCTGTTGTCTGATCTGGCAAGTAAATGTAATCTTTATTAGGGGCAGATATTTGTAAAAAAAATAAAAATAAATGCAATTGGGAGATTGACAATAATACTTTCTCGTTGCTGATCCCTATATGCTACATTGTATACAAAATATCAATTGAAATAGGTAACTAGAGCTTATTAAATTCAGCTGTAAGTATCCAAATGGCAGCACTATCCTGCCTGTCTGAAAACTGGAGCTAACAGCATGGTAACATGTGGAACAACTTACTTAATCAGACATGTAGACCTATTAAATTGTAATTAATTCTTATCATGCTGCTCAGAGTAATCGCAGTGACCAACCTTTCTGACACAGTCGTGCTTATAAAGTTGCTCGCGGCGGAGGTCACATTCAGTAGCAGTCTGATGCATTCAAGTACCAAACATGAAAAAGTTATATTGTGCGAAGGTATATTACAACGTTATCACAATGTGTGCAAACGTAATTGTGTAAAGGTTATGTTTTTATGCAAATAACCACTGCATATGACACTAACAAAGTAAAAATATAACATTTAGAATTGTTTGCCTTTTCTTTGTCCAATTGTCCAAATCTCTTTTCAATTTATTTATCTTATAATAGACTCTACATTTTCCATTTCGGACACGTACGTTTGGCTTTTGGGCTAGTAAAACATATACTTGCCCAGAGACAAGTGACTGAAAAAGCTTAATGCCAAGCCCTGGGTTATCATCTAGTTATCATCTAGTATAACTGAAAATTTCAGGGATAACGATTAATTATTCATTTTTAAAGAGGCTCTTCCAAAATAAAACCGATAAATCGCAAGGGCAGTATACATGAAGATTCACACCCTGGTATACAGTAATCATTGTAGAGCCAGGCCCATGTTGTCATTTCTCACATGAAGTACTGCTGTCATTAAAGCCTGATGCCGTATACTCTGAATTTATATTCCACAGAGCAACCGTTAAACCCCCATAGCAGAGGAAGAAATACTGCATGTTTCAGTGAAAGGACAAATCACTGAAATGCATTACTAAAAGCTTTTTGCTTTATATTATCGTTATGTTGTTGATAGAGATGCAGAGAAGCTACATGATCCAAATAGCAGGTCCTGTAATATTGTAATCTTGGCTCTCTCAAGGTAGGTAATATTGGTAATTCCAGTGACACCGTCAACACCAGTACAGGATTTGTCCTCCATTACATTCGGTTCCTCTCTCTGTCTCTAGCGTAGAACATGAGCGGTTTACGAAATTACAGATCTATTTCTAATCAAGTCAAATATACAAGATATATAGCACTGGGCAAAGAACGCAGTCTTGATTTAATGCTCTCTTTAACATACTTTGTCTCCAGCGTAATCACCTAGCTTGGTCATCAATACTCTAAATGTTCATGGGGTTGAGATACTGGAAGTATGTGAAAGGTGTTGGTCTAATACATATGCACAGATTTTTCTTTTTTGTTCTTCCAAAACAATATACCATCATGTATGATAATGCATGTGTAACCAGATGGTGGAAGCTCAGTAGGTCTAAAATCAGTAAAATTCTTAGTTACTTGTTCATTGCTTGGGTATTTTAATTTCACGCAATTTTAAAATCTTGCTTTACTAGATTTCCCAAAATATATTGTAGTTTTTTACTGCATTATATATTTTTTTAAGAGCTATCGCAAATCAGTGGGGACTTGGCTTAAAGCGGACAAGTAAAAGTAATAGTAATAGTGTAGACTGGTAGCTGGAGAAATGCCAGTTCAACTTCTGAACACTGCAGAAGTGCTCATAAGCACTTTTACTAAGCCAATATTTTGAATGCAAGTTTTACTTGTATATTTTACAGTGTTATACTGATAATTTTACTATATAAATAATAATCTAGTTCTTCTTCAAACGCTACAAACTTTGTTTCAAAAACCAATTAGTAGAATTTAAAAAAGCAGTTTTCTTTCAATTTCTGACATAAATTTGGAACTGGTTCCAATTCAGAGTTGGTCCTCTGCACCTAAACTTATGGTCAGATGTTGGTGCCGGCATAGGAAGCAGCAGGCGACACGATAAAAGAACATCTAAATCATTTAAAGAGAACACTGATTTGCGATTGCCCCCGGTGTGGATAAGACAGGGCTATGATAGTTTAAGACTTGCTGAATGAAGGCATGAAGCAGGAGGGAGCTGCCTGTTAAATATAGGAGGGTGCTAAATTATATGAGAGGACTGGAGCCAAAAGGCACGGCTCTGGCATAGTAATGAAATAAAAAGAGGAGGAGGAAGAAAGACGTGTCCTTTGTGACTGATCCTTCAGTGAGCTACTCTTCCTCTTCTACTTTCACATACAGTAGTTCTCCAGTTCTACTAAATATTCTGACATATTTTTAAAGATTAACTCTTGGCAGATGTGTACAACAATTTTGAATGCGGTCAATGGCATTTACAATGGCTTGTGTTTGTGTGAATGCAGCATGCAAACTGTCTTATTCAAACCAAGTGCCAGAATATCACAATTTTATGACTAAATTGATGATTATTAACAATTACGCGCCATAAAGACGACACGCAGCACTATGCATGTGAGTGGTTTGGAAGGCTGTGACCAGACTAGCCTCTGCATTCTGCTAGTTTGAATCTTTCGCTGCTCTTTGTCAACCGGCATACACAGCCTTTAAAGAGAGAGGCAATCTCCCCCCACATCCATCACTCCTGCCACCCATCAGCAGCCTGTGACAGGGTGGAAGCAGAAGAGTGCATGCTACATGAGCCTTTCATTGTGAACCACAGGAGATGTGCAGTCTGTGGACCCGTGATGCATGATGGTCAGATGGTACCGTCATTGGTTTCCGTCTTCTCTTACATTCAGGAGGACACATAATATAAGCCGTAATGCATTGTTTTAAAATAGGCTTCTACTTAAGTTACTCATATTTTTTATGACACATATTGGAATATAATTAAGTTATCTTTTGACGGATTGCGATTTAGACATCTTGAGCTGAATGGATGTTTTTTGGGAGTGACCAAATGGAATGGTAATGGCATGTACTTTATATAATATGTGAAGGTCTCTATCGGTGCCTTCCAAAAGGACCTAAAAAGCGGTAAAGTTTACTTTACAAAACTACTTGGTGAAGATTAGAGAAATGGGAAAAAAGACCACTGTTGACTGTCCGACCTACCATCCCCCCTGAGGCCCCCACTGTACATCAGGAAAATGTCAATCTGTCATTTCAAGCATTTGAAAAGAGTCCCAAGACGTTATTTTTCTGGTCGGGACACCCTTAGTAGGGGATCCAATATCTTTCAAACTTAACTTTTTGGTGGCCACCTTTACGTATGGAAAACACAGTGACAGGGATTTCAGTATACTCGTATAACTTCAAACTGGGACATTGCCTGCCCTTGGCGGCAAATTTGAGGTGCCATATTATTTGCGCCTTGCAACTCCCAGACAAGGACATCTGTTTTCTCTTGGGAAAAGCCAGTTCTGACTCTACTCTCCATTGCATAACTGATGACACACCATGTACGGAAGAGCTCTGCTGTTTTTCAGGGAAAAAGAGGGACTTATCTGATAGACCAGGATTGATGCTAGACCTTAAAACACACACTGATAATGTATTCTTCCTGATCCCAAGCCGCTCCCAGGTGAGATGTAAGCCTGTGTCCTCAAAAATAACATCCATAATCACCTCTTCTTGTCTGCCTGTGTGCCATTCACTGTGCTTCACATTATGTGCAGCTGATTTATTATTATTTTATGTAAAAATAAACAAGTGTTTGAAGACAAAGTGATATTTCCATTAAATCTACATACAATAATACCTTGGACTTTTTAATATATATGTAGGTGACTTGGACAGTAATGAATACTTTTAATAACATTTTGTATTATAAACACACATGAAATTGAATTTGGTGATATTAAAACTGTCTTGCACAGTATGCACATTACAGCTCATGCTCCCATCTGTGGTGTGTTTGAGTCTTAACTTTTGGGCTTAAAGGCTCACTCTACTAGGCAAATATTTTGAAGATATCATAATATTATTTGACAAATGCATTCAGTTGAGGCTTTGATAAAATGGCTAATGTGCAATTAATAACATTTTGAATATTTTGAAATGAAAAGATTACTTTTTTTTAAATTACCATGAAATAACAGGTATTTTCTAATTATGTACTGTACACTACAGCAGGGAATTAGTTTGAGTGTCTAACAATGGGACATACAAACTCTAATTTATGTTGGAAAAGTGCAACACAATATATGTGTAAGCAGTGTATTATGATAGTGTCCTGTGAAATGTAATCCCACTGTCCACATGAACTAACCCAAACCCTTAATACACATGTTAATATATCCTAGTAAGTTCTCTCAAATAAATCCAAGCTGCACATTGAATTACCTTTATCACCAGATATGGCACAATACTGATTCTAAATTGGGCCTTTGGGGATAATTTCCCTTCAAAACCACCTACAGTATACAGAGATTGAACTTTGAGGAGTTATTGTCATTATCTCAAAGCACTAAAATAATTGTCCTTGAGGAAATTAATTACCTTTGTGCACTGTTGCACTCCATGTGGAAAGTGATTTAGAGTTAATGAAAGCTGAAGCACTGTCATCTCTTCCACTGTCCCCTATTTTTCAGACTAATAAAGTCAGTTGAATTGATGGGTCACTGAAAGTTGCCCAGAGCACACCATGTTTAACTAATTATTTGTTTTGTTCTTTTCTTGAAAAAATAAAAAATAAAAACCACAAAGAAAGTTATTTCTGCTTCAGCAATCCTGTGAAATGGGAGTATAAAGTCTAAAGTCTTAGTCCTGCACATGTTTTACCTTACACCTGCAAAACAAGCAGTTGTTTCCATCAAGAGGAAAATTAGTAATGTGAGATCAATCAGTGATGGCTATAAACGATGTGACAATCACGTTATTGAAGCAAACTGTCAAAACAATTTAAAAAAATTGCTTTTGTTGAACTCTGACTTAATGTTACTGTAGCATATTTCACAGCGTGAGGAAAGTTAAGGCCGGTTTGAAGCTGAAATTAGTATGGATGTTAATTGGCTGATAAGCTTCAGTCCCTCCAAATTACTACATAGCTGCATCAACCTCCATTAACACAATAAAGAACGCACCCTCACATAATCACACACGTCCATCATGGAAACAATCAAAGGCCTCAGGATATTTCAGACTCAAAAAGTGGTGAAAAGAATAGGCTGCCATTTTTAACAGCACTTAAAGTTGTCAAACCAAATTGGACTGCGTCAAGATATTTCACACAACTTGGGAGAAAACCGGCTTATGGACACTGTCCTCTTTTCCCTCCTAATGTACTGAGCGACTGCACTGCACCCACATCCATTTCAGTGTGATCCTCTTATTTGTTGTGAATAGGGCCCATCAGCCTGAGGCTTAAGAATGGAGGGGTGAATCCTCTTGCAGTGCCTGTTGTGTTTAGTAACTGAGGGGAGATGAAGGTGAGTAGCCAAGGTGGCCGCAGGCTGGGGACGACTGCCAGGCATAAACTAATTAGCACGAACCGTGTCGGATGGAACAACATTAGAGGGGTGGAAGTTACTAACAGCTAGTAGGAGTGAGCCTTTATAACCAGTTGTGTTTGGCAGAAAATGTGGCAACTTTTTATATATATTATATGTTTACTATATACAGTATAGTTTCCATTGTAGATGGCATGTTCCAATTGAAGATTGTGAATCTGCAAAACGGTTGAAGGGACATCTAGAACTGCAGATAAGGTAGATCATTACTATTTTTACAATTATTTATTTTGACACTGATATGCATGTGCATTGAGCCGCACAATATAAACAATAAAAGCTTTTTTTTTGGCATTCAATTTTCATTCAAATAAATGTCAGTCATCTTGGAGTACGGTATGGTCCTATAATACATCTCTACTTCATATAGGGCTGCAGTCATGAATACAAGCGTTAAAAAGCACAGAAACCAAATGTATATGCTGTTTAGATCTTTTTAAAAGTCTGGTTGTATTCACAGTTCATATGATCCCAAATGATGCAAGAATTGCACATAAACCAAAGATAAGGCATTGAAGTGTTCTTTGCAGTAAAGCAAAAAATATTATGTTTCAGAAAGTAGTATTGGGTCTCTATTAAGGAAAGTGTTTAATCAGGTTACACGGTTTGAGCATTCATAATGTACCAATTTACATACAACTTTACATTGTCTAGTTATATTAATACCATTAATATGAAAACCAAAATAACCCATTTTCTCATAATATGCCACTAGATTGATATAAATGTAAATAAATGCAGGAAATAGCAGTATTCAATAGCATTCTGTTGTTTGGTTGTTTTGGTTGGCGTGACTTGCTGGTGCCTTCATGCCTACTGTTGATGCCAAACATCACGTGTTTAGAACGTCACAGCCCTGCACCGGTCATGGCATTAAGTGCAGAGAACGAAGCAGGAGTGCAGTTGAGTGACAGTAGGCAGCATAATCCCATTTATGAACATTTATCAGGTGCCTCTCAGTCAGTTGCCTAGCTGCATCGACAAGCTTCCATTAGTCACACCGCTTATGTGCTGAATTTCTCATAATTAAGGCGACTCATAAACAGGGCAACTGTGGCTCAGTGCTTAACAGGTCTGTCTTTCAATCAGAGGATTCGGTGGTTTAATCCCCGGCTCCGCTAGTCCATATCGATGTGTCCTTGAGCACTTAACCCTAATAGCTCACCGTTGCTGTGTCTACTCTAAGTATGTAAGTTGCTTTGGATAAAAGTGTCAATGTAATGCAATGCAATTAGTAGGTTGACAATAAGGCAAAGAACATAACCTCCTGGAGAATGTGATGATTTTAATCACAAAAAGTTTAATTAAAAGTTTAGATTTTTATATTTAGTGTCCTCCATCATCTAATTGTAATTCCATCATCTCCTGTAGTGACACATTAGATCTTCAAATGTGCGATACTGGTCAAATTAACATGCTCTCCGATGAGAAAAATTCTTCTGTGATTTATCTCGAAGTCCAGGTTTTATTTCAAAACCGATCTTGATCGACCTTTTCAGAGGGCCGCGCTGCATTTTCACTCATATTCAAGCCACACAGCTGGCGCAAGTTTGATGCGATGAAAGAATCCAAAAGGCCAAATCCTTTTTAAGTGGCATTTTGATGACATTTCTTTGGCCTGTTTAACCTTTGGTGACTTTCAGTTTTCTTGTGCATTACATCTTATCCATGCAGACCCATTTCTCATTCCCTACACCACCAAACAATATATTTCTTATGACTCTCACTGATCTCTCAACAGAGTCGGGTGGATAACTGGAATCACAAACGCAGCAATACAGTTTGCAATCTAAAAAAAAATAGAATGTGAATCTGCCTGAACTGTTGATTTAAGTAATGCATAAAAGGACTGTTTTGAATTTGTATGCATGCTAGTATCACACACACACTGTAATTAAGCAATGGATCTTAATTTTGCCTGCTTATACAAGGCTGCAGGCTGTAAACATGATGTAAGCCTGCTAACTCCAGAGAGGAAGCAGGGGGATAAGCTTCTGAAGAACAGCACTGTTGGTTTGGCTCTCTAAGGTTCATATACATATGAAGTCATTTTTCTTTGAGGGTGAGGGGGGATGGTTTTAGAAGTTAATAAAAGACAAATGTGTTGATGTCTAGTGAGAGATATGGTTCTATATGCTTGGTGTGTGTGCGTGCGCTTGAGTGTGTGTGTGTGCGTGTGTGTGTATGTATGTGTACAGTGTGTGCGCATCACTTGTTTATACATTTTGAGAAGTTGAGTCATTGTCAGCAGCCAAGTTCGAAGTACTGAGTTCAAGAGATAAGGTCGGTTGCAATGGTAGAGCAGTTTTTATTCACACTAGTGTCGTCGCTCATGAGATGGCAAGGTCGTTCTGCCAGTTCACCACTTGAGCCCTGACTGAAATATCTCAACAAATGTTGTATTGCCATACAACTGTGTCACACACACTTTTTGGTTTAGGGCGCACATACACACACATTTTAGTCTAGCACATTTTGTCGCCTTGTTAACAGGTTAGAGCAGCCACTAAACTGCTGCGTCTCGTATGAATGTGGCGTCCACACAGACAGAGCTGCTACTGACATCGCTCAACAGATCATTTTCACGGTCTATTCTTGCACGGAAAAGATATGCAACACACTGAAAAACTACAATGAGCCGCCCACAGCAGAGCCGCCACGCTGGGCACGGCTTTTAATTGTAATGCTATTTTCATTTGAGCTGGGTTGAGAAACTTGGAAATACTAAAACAACCATACATTTGTGGGACATCTTGTTCCCCCACAAATATTATTTATTGCTGAGATCCAGGTTGCTCAGCAATACATTCTCTCTCAACTCACAACAACAGCATGGCTGTCACTGCGTGACTCACTCTGAATAAATCCCATACAGTATATAATGTGTGGCATTCTACTCGTCCTAAGATATGTTCCTTTACATTGCCAACACAGTGACAAGAAGTACAATCATGTTTTGAGTGCAGAGTCACTTTTAACGTCGTAATAGCATGATATAAAAAACAAACAAAAGTACCATGGTATACATTTTTGGTCATGTCACCGACCCCTTTTGGTAAAAACCTTCATGTCCCTCACAGGATGACTTGTAAAAACATTGGTGATCCTCTGACTTTTCCACTACATTAAGAACGTTATTAATCCAAAAGAGTGTATTTTACAAAATCCACTTTTATTCCATTCATGTGAACATGGCTCAGATTTAACTAAACATGTCATATGTACTTTTACTGTCCATAGGGTGTCAAACTATAAACCACTCATCACACCACAAGACACAACCTACACATTCAACTTTTCCCATTATGGTCTGCCTCAGTGATTGTCTGCTCAGGCAGGGACTCGGTCTCCCTCAGCGAGGCGCAGAACCTTTTCTTGGCGAGAGCTAATGCTACAAACCATTCACAGCAGCTAGTTGGCTTGTTTTTGTACTTAATGAGGCTTGAAGAGTTTTAGGAATGAGAAAAGTAGAGCACGTTCCCACACCTCACTTTTGCAGTGAGAAATGGACTTTGTTCTGCTTCAGCACAAGGTCGTACTTTGCCTCAGATATAAAGAGTAACCATGTGCATATTTGGGCATTAAAATAAATGCTGCAGGGCAGAAAAAGGAAGCCAGGAAAGATTTAAGACATTTACATTTAATATGAATAAAGGGTGTTCCACGGCTTTTGCTCAATGTATGCTGAGGTAGTCTCTGGTCTGTACAATCTTCAACAGAATAAGAAAATATTGTACCTGAACAGCAATGTATGGAAAAGTAAAATAATCAGATACAGTAGGAGGGTAATATATGCCGATGCTCTTTTTTGAAAATGTGTTCTCTTCCTTTAGAAAGGGAGAAGTATTATCCCCACTGTACGCAACATGTACCTAAATCTGGGCCAATAGAAGTAGGTGAACACAATCACACACATATAATGCAATGCAACACAACCCGGATATTACACTCACTTTGTGATTTGACTGATGTTGAATTGAGTGTCAAACAGGTGTTGACTCAAATCTCAGGTAATTATTAATGCTGTTTGTTGTGTCATTTCGATTACAGAAACTGTATCGTTCCGTTTTGTTATTATCTTGTCCATTGTGGACCAAACCACCACCATAACAGCAAACAAAGACCCAGACCATTATTCACCTCGTCACTCAAGTCCGTTTTTTCTTTTCATTTCAGTCAGATTGTCTCCATTTCCAGACAGACAGTCTTATTCAACAGCACCTTGCCGCCTGACCTCTAGTCCTTCACACTCCCGAATCATGAGCAGGCACCGCTTGTTAATCTAATTTCACTCTTCTTGGTTAATGTTGTGGTATTTTCACATTTTTGCCATTTTTATGGCACACTAATTAAAAATTAAACAAACCAGAAAAGTGGCTTACTGTATGACAAAGCCCAAATACTGAGAGGTAAAAAAAGACAAGACAGGGAGCAGGTTTGTTAAAGCTGATAACAGCACAGTCTAAATCACTATGCAGTGTGTGTGTGTGTGTGTGTGTGTGTGTGTGTGTGTGTGTGTGTGTGTGTGTGTGTGTGTGTGTGTGTGTGTGTTTCGGGAAGCCCAGTGAGAAGTCTGCGCTTGGACAGAAATCAAAAAGATAAATGTTCTGAGGTTGACTGGCTGACACACCTGCAGTGTAATGGGTTCATGATCTTACTTTGTTTCTCTGCAGAATACTTAGCTGAATCTCTGCACCGAGTGACATCCCAGAGCCAAGAACAAGCTGTCAGCTTTGCCAGATAACAGAAAGCTGGTTGTTAATTTGCAACAGGGCAAGAAACCAAATTGTTACTTTATGAATAATTACACACATACAGTGCCCACAAATCTGGAGATGCAACTTGCATAAATGTACTAGTTAATATTGTTGTAAACCTGTGTAACATGTGGGATTGAGTATTACAGTACTTAGTGTGAACCCTGGAAGTATGTTTGGGGGTTGTTTGATGATATGTTGTGACAGCAGAGCTCTACCAGTGTCCTCCAACCAGCATCTATAGTATTGTTTAAGCATTACATTAGTGCATAATTACTATAATAAGGCAATTACTCATTGGCTTCATCCAGTGGAGAATACCTTAAATCGCTTAATGCATTTTGCCAAAACTGATTATTGTCCAGAAATTACATAAGATTACACAATTAATTGATTACAATGCTAGTTATTCTTTTCCAAATTGAATTAAAAATATGCAGAACTATTGTAACGTTAAATAAGCTATAATTTGAAAATCTACAGTACTTATCTCTCCTGTGATGATGTCGCCTCTTCACGCTTTAAACTCATCATCACTATTAATCTCAAGACATGACCCATATTCTCATGACTGTATTTGTTGATTTTACTCACATGAGACAAAGAAAAAATAAACATACAAACATTCCTTATTTATAGTAATTATAACAATATGTGACAACCAGTATAACTGCAATGGTTGTGAGCCTCACCAACTGTCAGAAAAGGTGAAAATATCGTTTATTAGAAATGGAAATACATGTATGTAAAATTGACCTGCACCAAACACGGGGCACATGTCTGTATACTTGATGGGTCATGTTTGTTTATTGACACTATGAGGCACACTGATCAAAAGTGTGTGTGTGTGAGATTGTAATTAATTATTCCTCTCACACTGATCAGTGCTCTATGTTAGCATTTAACAAAGCTCAATGTACATTGTTCTTTTTGTGCATGAGTCATTTCTAATGGCTCACTTGAATGCTGCAAGAGATGCTCTTTGATTGCCCAATTATGAAAATCATACGGCTCATACTGATGGGTTACAATCACCGGTGATAATCTCTTTACTCAAACATATGAATGCTGATGAAGATAATGATTGCTCATGATAGGTGTACATGGTATCCTGTATATTTCATATTATATACTGGATTTTAACATTGAATATAAACATACTAGAATATAAGTATATGCACTTATAGTCCCCAAGAAAAATGTGTTTTCGGAAGTGGTAATGACCTCATGAGCTGAATCAGACAGATCCAGACGCATCTTGTATCAATGATGAGCAGGTGATGATTCAAACAATTGGCTCACTCATTAACTGTATGGCCTTGTTTTCCTTGAAAGGGGAACTGCACTGACTTTACATATCAAAGTCTGTTTACAGGTATGCGAACAAAAAAAATGTGAGTGATCTTACTCGAGTCAGATGGGACTACAAGTTTGAAAATATGGGGTTGTGGAGCTGGAAAGAAGTCAGACCTCTGTCGCTGCTGCTCATCTCTTCTTGAGGCGAGCAGCTCGGGGCTACATTTGCCACTACTAGCATCCCACATCCAAATCTCTGACCGAACTGTTTGTGGCCTGGATGAATTGTGGGTAATGTAGGCGTCATGTTTTGATAAGGAAGAGGTATTTGTGAAAACAAAGACAATATCTTTAGTTCAGCTACATTGATTTAGATCATTTTTTCCCAATGTTATAAGAATGCAATGCTTAATTGGACAAGCCATAATGATTTATACAATAATATACTTCCTACAATATAATAATTTATCATACTGTGAAACCTCACCAACAGTGCTGCCAATGCCTTGCAATATAATGGCACAACATGAATCATTATCCCAGTAAAGTAGTGATGTAATTAATCCAGAGTAGTAAAATATAAAGTAGTTAACAACTTAGCCACTTACAGATGTGGCTCTAAACCAAAACATTAGGGGGGAAGCTCTCGACTGTTCAGGTAATTCTATTGACGAAACTTTGCTGAGGGCATCTCTGTGTTTACCAAGATCAGAGTTAAGAGGAACTGGAGAAGTCAATTAGCACGGCTCAGAAAATCAAAGTGATTTTCTCCCATGGATGATATTCACAGTCGTTGAATAGCAAGGAGCAAATTGGCTGCACACACCATTGCATTACTGTGACCCCGTGGATAAGCAGCTTTGTCTCAACCTGGCTGTTGGAGTGGCTCTTCCCATGAAAGCTTCCATGCAGAGCTGTGTTAGACTAATCCATCCTGCAGAGGGTTTCCTGCGCCTGAGTGAGGACGCCGAGGTTCTCAGGAGAAACAGTCTGTGTATTGTTGCTTTGTGTCCTTGTTACTGTGTTGTTTTTTCAGTGAAGGTTAGCTTTTGTCTGGGCTGGAGCAGGACTGCAGCCATGGCCAGACAGTACACATGTGTTTGGGTTACACAACATAGAGATTGGGATATTTTATTTTCTGAAATATAGTGTATATTGCGATATGAAAAAACCTTGAGGGTAAAATTATGAGCCTTCATGAGCACTTTTGTGTTCTAGTAAACATATTATTCAAACACATTGTTTGTATAGATATGAATGGTGATGTCACAACCAAAAAGTGTCAACATCAAAGCATGGGTAACGTGAAGGGCTCTGTGTGTCAAGACGGGTCAGGTGGGTTTCCAACATCGCTGCAGACCCCCAGCACGAGAACAGACCACCCGGGCTGACAGTTGCTCCTGGAGCCCCGCCCTTCCTTGCAGGGAGGTAGCAAGCATATGACCAAAGCCCCTGGCGAGGAGTGCGTAAAGCTTAGTCGGGGCAGTGAGCTACCTTCACCCTGGGCCTTTCAAGCCAACATTATCTGCTTGAAACGCAACCCTGTGGAGAAAAAACATCACTGTACAGACAAAGTTATAGGCTTTTCTCCATTTCAGACACGAAGATGACAAACTCAACTATGTCTTCTTCATCATATTCTGAATGTAATCCAGGGGTGTCCAAACTACGGCCCGCGGGCCAACTGCGGCCCGCGGGTCAGTTTTTATTGGCCCGCAGCAAATTCTAGAGTCTAGACCAAGGGTGGGCAAACTACGGCCCGCGGGCCGGATCCGGCCCGTTGGGCGTTTTTCCGAAGCACGATGACGGCAAAAGACCAGCATCGATGTTTCTTAACTCAAGTCGGGAACGGAGAAGCGTTACAGCGGTCTTTACGTGCCGTGCTTTCTGCAGCGCATCAGGCTGCGAGTCCAGCTGCTGCTGTCTGCGCTGCTCACCTCCACCCCTCCCCCACAGGCCAGCGCGCCACGGAGACATGGTCCGTTTTATACGGCATAACGAACGCACATCAGACCCACGGGACTCATGTGACATATAAGGTTCTGCCTGCCAGCCTCCTGCCAGCTTCCTGCATGGAGCCCCTCTGCAACAGGTCTCTTGTGTCCAGAGAGCAAAAACAAATTCGAAAAATGTAGTTTATCACGCAGGACAGTGACTCGGCGTGTATAACTAATTGACGAAGACTTAGCCAGCAAGTTAAACAAAAAAGCTGAGTCATTTAAGTTATATTCGTTAGTAAGTAATGTAAGTTCTCTTTACTTTTTAGTTATTGGCTTTTATTTATAATGTATATTGGTTCACACAAACACTCTCTATCCATCTGATACTGGCCCGGCCCGTCTGTCTAATTTTAAAAGTCAATGTGGCCCCTGAGCCAAAAAGTTTGCCCACCCCTGATGTAATCTCTTCTCGAGAAACACATTGTTTTGTAGTGTGTGTAAATGTATCTTTGTGTCTGATGCTACTTTCACGTTTTCGCTTGGTGGAGCTTGGCAGAACTGGCTCTATGCACTTGTATCTCAGGACAGACAAACCCTCCGTGCATGTGTGCAGACGTTCAACGCGAACCATCAGAACGCAAGTGGGGCCCGTTGACCGGAGCCCCTCTAAGCATTTCATTGGTTGATTGTAGTGGTGCTAGAGTGTACACGTCTTAGTAGCTAGCTAAAGGCGGACTAATATGACTACATTAGCTACAGTATGATTTAGCACTTTAACCCAGAATAAAAAGTTTGGGATATGGACAGCATGACTGAATCTAAAGAAGGAAGCGTTGAGCATAACTTGTGATTAATGCCATCAAGTTAGGCTTAGCCTACTGGGAACAGCGGGCATTTTTTTATATGCACTAGGGAGACTCATTACAGTACATTTAGCTGATGCTTTTATCCAAAGCAACTTACATGTTATACAGTAGACACAGCAACGGTGAGCGATTAGGGTTAAGTGCCTTGCTCAAGGACACAACGACATGGACTGGCTGAGCCAGGGTTTGAACCACCAACCCTCTGATCGAAAGACAGACTTGCTAACCACTGAGCCACAGTCACCCTTAGACTCAGGCTAAGGGACTATTACGATGCTCAACCCTTTTTTAGGGCACTTCAGCCATTAGTCAAAACAACATTTACAAGGATGAGGTATTTGATGTTGAGAGATCTTTAACATTGTCCATTGGTGGTCCTATATGTTGGTATGCTAAGATATGTCGGTTATGAGAGTATGGTTCAATGTGTACTACATCTATGGTATGTTTGGACCAAAATGTTCAGACCAAAAATGCCACTGAATGTGACTATTAGCATGCGCATATTGCAATGTCGGTGCTGAAACAACATATCATGCTGCACTAACAGTGGTCGCTCATTCACTGACTCAAGGACGTTAGGAGGACGTATGAGAATATTGGAGCTTCAGCTTGTGGTCTGCTTTACATTTTTAAAAGGCAAAAACAGGCTTATTATTTGTCAATAAAGCTTTTTGTGATATATATATATATATATATATATATATATATATATTAATCAAACACAAACAAGTAATTGCCTCTTGGCAACTCTTAACATTAATTTAAGGCTCCTCCGTCTAAATTATGTTTTGAAAAACAATATATTGTTGTACAGACATGTCCCAACTAAGAGATATTTCGTACCTTAATTTTACAAAACAAAAATTCTGGAAAAGAGCCATGGGCTTAACATGCAAACATGCTGTGGCCACGGATATAATGTCTGCTCTTCAAACTGAACCTACAATTATTGAAAATTACTTCAGGTACCTGGAAAACTAATCAAGCTATTACTGTATGATGTCCGGATATTATATAGAGGCAATTTACCTCATCTTGTTAATACCTTGTTGTATAATAATTACCTTTTATATAACCAAACCACAATTTGTCCTACATTCTACATTCTAACTTTTAACCCTAAAGCACATGCGTATTGCCAAATTTAAACCCTTCTTTAATTTAAATTTAGTCTGTTTCTTTTTAGAATAAAGGTAATAGACAAAGTCTGCAATAATTTCCCTCTTTCCCTACTACTATTAGATTAAAATATAAAAATGCTACTGTATAAGTACTGTATATCAACATAAAGAGGGAGCTACTCTGACGTATCTTATAATCTGTTTTTTTAAATTCACATATTCATCTCAGGTGAAGTGCTTAACTAGAAATTATGCCAACCTCGCGGTCACCACATTCACATCATTTATAAATGATGCATGGAGATCAAAAGGAGACGAACAGTGGGGATCTATGATGGAGGCCAATCCCTACCTTTGCAAGAGGAGGGAAACATGTTATATCTTTCTCAATAGACGGCACAATCGCAGCTGTAGCCCGAGGAAACTCAATATCCCAAGGACAGGATTTTTTCTAACTGAGTTTTCACAGTGTATATGTTTCAATATCTGACACAAAGTTTAAATTGAATAAATATATTGGAAAGGAGAATCACATTGCCTCAGTCCTTAGAGAATTACAGTCTTCCTGACATTCACTTAGGATAACACAGGGACATCAAAACAGAGGTTATTTATTTATGAACACTTCCAGGAAATGCGTGTCCACATGGCTTTAGATTTCATTAGAAATTGACATGCGACTGTCACAAAGCTTTCATCTTCATCACTGGACTGTAGGGGTTAACTCAATGTGTGCCCTGTCCTCACCAGTGTCCTGCCCTGTGTGTAATTTGGTGCCATCTCCTGTGTAATGAGGGTCTCGGACCATCAGATGGTTACCGGGTCCCGTTGTGTCCTTTGAGTCGTGAACATTTGTTTTATCCTGTGAAATGTGTCCTGTATTTGGAGGTTTATGGCTCAATGTCATATGGCCAATGTCACGGTTTCTTCCATTTGTTTCACAAACTAAAAGGGAATGCGCCAACAAAGGCAGGAAAGAGAGATGCTTTCTAGTAAACATCAATGTAAAAAATGCAGGTTTCAAACTTGAACATAAAGACAGGTCGGCTTTGCAAATGTATGTGGAATAACAAATTCATCACATTTGTTTGACCTCAAGGATACTCACGATATGCTTTGGTGAGTAACACTTAATTAATATAGAGATAACTTTTTTGTTGACACCAAAACTCTACAGGGCATCTTTAATGCCAAGAAAGTATTCATTTTAAGGAACAATGACATGATATTGGATCACCTTGGGATGAGGCTCAGAAGATAACTTGCGCGATAAATGCAAAATGGTCACAATAGATGCAAACCCTCTCTGTAAGTCATCATTATGTAAAGCATTTGATACAAATGGTCTTTTCTGTAACTTAAGAGGAAACCGTTACTAATCAAATGTTCAGAAATAGTTGCAATTTCATTTTAATATTCATGTCTATAGGATCATTTCACTATTGCTTTTTCTGTCCATAGATACATCCTCTATGTATGAATGGCTGCTGCTGTGACCTCATGTCACAACCATACTTGATATATTTGTAACAATGCATAGTGCACTCAGTGAAACTGATTGTGCAATACTGTTCTCATATTTGTGTACCTTATTTTTATATATGTCCTAATACTATTAGCATTTATATGAATGTTTTTTGTTTCCTTAATTCTCAATTAGAATTCAAATTTTTACCTTAAGTTTATTGTAATTCTGTGTGGAAGGAGGACCGAGCAATATATGTTTTTCATTATACGGAGTAACTGTCTGTTATATGTGTATATGACAATACAAATATATTGAATCGTGAAATATGAATCTATTCCATGTATGTATGTCCATTGAAGAGCAATTTCTCCTCTCTTGCTCATCCAAAGGGTTCTTCATTTTTTTTGATTGTTAGACCGTTTACAGTAATGTGATTTTGGCCAACATGAATAAAACTAATTAGACTTGAGTGTCACAAAAGAAAATTCCTCATTTCATTGGTGAGGCCCTAACATTTCATCCAGGACAAACAGTCAGAGCAAATTGCCAACAAAAGCCATGAAAATCTTGTTGGCAGCATGCCATGCCATTTTTTGAACACATAGCCAGAGGACAAGCATTTTCAATTTTGGACACTCCATTAGCTTTCCCTACGGGATCATTCCCACACCAAGATGTTAACTTTGCAAAACGAATATTCTTTGATGTAATAGGCAGATTGTCATGAAAGTGTACCAACATCCCCAAGAGGACTTTTGGTTTGATGAGCCTTTGGCTTTCCTTTTGCAGTGAAACCCTCAGAACAAACTTTACATTGCTTGGCTTCGTCCCTTTATTAGCAAATATGGCAACCAGGATGACAAGCAGCTTCACACTTGTTTTATCTTATCAATCCATTTTAGAAGTATTATTATACACCAAGATACTCACCACACTGTTGGCTAGTAGGTACAGAGCACATTATGTATTTAGCAAGTTTACGTCTGCCAAATTAGTGTTGAGCGGGTCATAGCAGCCAAACTTTCAACAAGAGAGTAATGTCTAATTGGGGCCAAATCTCATCATAATCTTGCACTGTGTATCAAGTGTAACCTCTTTATTCAATTTATTCATAGTATAAATTAATAATGTTGGCTATTATATTATGCACAAAGGATAATGGGAATTACAAATCAGTCCACAAACTCAAGTACTCAGTCTGTAGAAGTGGAGTTTGAGCATAGCTTAATTAAATGTGTTCAAGTTATCATTCAAGTTTGCAGATGCAAAACAGTCATACATTGTGACGGCACATATATTAAGGATATTGTATCAACATTTTGAGTAAAGACATTATTTTCTTTCTTAAAAGTATTATAATGCTTGTTTTGACCAAATGGGTAATTATAATTCTACAGTAACGTCAGAGCCGAACTGGGGCGAGTATAGCATAATGAGGACCTTTGAGATCCTGTTTTGATGTAACCACTTGATGTCAGCCATGAATTGTGGGCATTTTCAAATTTTACTTGGTAAGTACTTCAATGGATGTCAAACATGAATAATAAATGTAAAGAATCTGAGTTTGTGATGTCTGGGGACTTAGTAGATTACCAGAGGTTTTATATGTAAGAGCAGAACTGATTCTGGTTATCCTGTTTTCAGTTCAACATTTTTTAAGTGAACATTTTCTACGTTGTGTTTACTCACTGTCACCCTGATGAAACTTTGGACTTGAACTTGATGAACACCAGGAAGAAAAATGGCCTTGATGTTAACATCCAGCATTAAATAAATCTAGACTTTGAAAGTCACACACCCCTTAAACAAAAACCAACAGCACTGAGGGGACAACACCATAGTGTCTCTCTTTGAGTCAGAAACAAAGAGATGCTATAAACAAAGGACAGCCCATCACTGGGTGGTGTCATACCAAACCTCCACACCTGTAGGACAGTGGTGAATGGTGAAACATACTGTATTTCTCTTGGCAGTCTGACATGAAAGTGATCAACCTTCTGAATCTATTGATACATTATCTAGTTTGAAGGCTATGCACGTTGTAATATGTATTTGGATTGTCTAAAAAAACATAAAACACTGCTTCACCTACTGCACACTTAGATCTAAAGCATTTAGAATATAATGGTTGTATTATATTAATGGACCCAATATAAGATGTAGTCATCTCTTACAGAAATCCAATTTAAGGTATTTCTAGAACTCGTAATTAGAAGATGTACTCCATTATTTGAAAATAATGCAGACTAAATTATATTTAATAGAGGGTCCCCTTATTTGAAGGGCTCTTGGATAAAGTAAACACAGTGATATTACCTCGCCCTTGGCACCAACCAGCAGCACTCACAAAGCTGAAGCTGCAAGGTTTGGTTGATAGGATATGAAAGATCAAAAGCATTTCATGATTCACCAACTGCATAAAATCAAAAGGTGAGGTAACATTATTGTATTTGCTTATCCTGTTTCAGGGTCGCTGGAGCCGATCCAAGCTATCATTGAGTGAAGTCACCAGTCGATCACAGGGTACATATATAGACAGACAACCATTCACACCTATAGGCAATTTAGAGTCCAATTAACCTGCGCTGCATGTCTTTGGACTGTGGGAGGAAGCCGGAGAACCCAGCGAGAACCCACACTGACGTGGGGGGAACATGCAAACTCCACACAGAAGGCCCGCCCAGACCGGGATCTGAACCCCAGCCCCTCTTGCTGCTAGGCGACAGTGCTAGCCACTACACCACCGTGCAGCATCTTTCCCTGTCGTTTGTTAATGAAGTCCACGTTGACGTGCTATGTTGGCTGTGACTCATCACTCGCCCTATATAAGACATCATCGTGACATGTGACGTCATCGTGACGTGTGACGTCATGCACAGAACCAATACGACGACTATGAAGAATCATATATCTTATGTCCCATTTACTATTCTTTCATGCGTCATTTTTTCTTAAAATGACTCACTTTTAGTATTCTGTGGATGCACTGATAAAGAAAAAGTTAAAAAGTCAAGATGTAATTAAAAGTTGAGCTCAGGAAACGTTTTGTCTGCTGGATAACATTTCTCATCTGTAAGGCGCTTCACCTTGAACTAAAATGTTTCAGATAAAGAACAAATCTGTTGAATGCAATAACTGGAGTTGAGTTTTCTGCCCTGTGTGTTTGACGGCTGACACGGTCCACTAGGAGCTGGTGAGTTTGTAGGGACTGCAGCTTAGAGAGAATGGGCTGTTGTGTTTTGAGTCAGTCTTGGTTTAAGTCGGGTGTGAACAAGGGATCGTTGAAGTGAATGAAGGGCACTGCGGCTCTCAATGTTGAGCGGAGCAGCTCTACTGGGGCAGGATCAAAGAGCTCAGTCATCCAAGGCTGCTGCTCAACCCAGCCTTTAGTCAACCAACCACACACACTAATCTCTTGCCAGGGTCTCAACAGAAAAGCATCAACCAAACTGAACCTAATGAGCATCTACCAAGAACAAACAGAAAGCATAATACCAGAGATACAATAGTCAAACTACACTCCAATCCAGTCTCTTAACCTATGAAACTGACACACACTCACCTACTGCGAGTTGTCAAAGACTCTCAATAAACGGAATTGCAGGGATGTATGAAATGCTGAACAGAAGCTCCAATTGATGTAAAGAACAGCCAAAAAACAAAGAATAGTTTAGTATTCCCCTCTATGTCAGTTGAGATATTGTCATGAGGGGGATAACTGCTGTCCCCCTATACCCCAAAGTTATTTGAGTGGACGTTTAAGAGGAAAGTCTTAAGTTGAGTTAGTATTTCAAATCATTCACACGATCTACAATCACATTTTTCTGAGCAAACCAATGAAATACAATTTCCAGTGGCGGCTGGTGAAACAGCAGACGACAGGAGGGAAACCAACCTACATGTTTCTTAACTATGGTTGGCTACTGAATGTAGTTTGCGTACTAGCCCGAGGACTAATTCCGTTTTACTAAGATAGTGACATTTTAAATATGTAATACTAGACCAAAATCCAAAGAGATGTTACAATGTTTGAATTCAATCAAATTCAATCTCAAAGGTCTCCATCTCAAATCCCTTGACTGAGCATGGGGCACCTTTTATCAAGGTTCATCCACTGCAATTAATCTGTAACAGATGTGACGCATCTCTCGCTGCCTCAGCCTCGTTCACAAATCCAGGGCTCGCTGTCATTATCGCTGTCTCCATCTCTCCAGCGTTCTCTCTCACTCAAAGCTATTGTAAATATTTATCTCATTCCTTTTTTCTTAATTCAGGTTACCTCAGGGCACCCACTGAGTACAGGAAAGAGCACAAATGCTTTCAGAGACTAATACAACAAACCTGTTGGGAGTGGTAACCATAGTGAGCCAAAGAAATGCAGACCTGCAACATTGCTGAGTTGGATTGTGAGTTTTCTTCCACATACTGTCCATCAAATGGACTGCAATATGACCAGACTCCAAATCTCTCTGGGAGAGTATAAGGCACACTTAGATTTCTTGGCCAGACGATTGGACCCAAACCTTAATTCTAGTGTGCAACAGTCATTTATGGCTTCAGGATTGCTCAATAATGCATCAAAACCCACAGGCCTCCGGGGGAAGCAGTCAGTAATCAAAAAGTAAGTTAAGGTTTTCATAATAGGGCCCTATAAATAACTGGGGACAGAAATGAGGGCATGTAAAATTGATGAGGGATGATTCAAACCCCACGAGGTGGAGGGAGCTTAACGCAAGGAGAAGGAATGTGATGTTGAGTGGTCTGGTGATATGGGCATGTGAAGAAGATGGAATTGCACAAGTGATTTGTGTCACCAGTGTCACTGCATAACTGCACAGATATATGGACATTATCCTAGAGGCATCGTCTTCAAAATGGTGCCATTAATGTAGAAGTACACAGGCTTTTACTGCACATTTCCAACAATCTGGCAACGCTTGCAATTGCATAACCTATGGCTACCAATTAGTTTCTGACGAAGAAGATCAGAACCTCCTTTCTAATTATTACATTGGTTCCACAGAAAAGCCTTGAAAAAGATTGTCCTTGAGTGTTTCGGTAGAATTTTATTATTTCATGGAATCTATAATCAAGATCTAAATGTCATGACAGTACAATCTTTTGAGCACATAAAACAAAACTCTCACACATTCTTTCAGAAATGTACAAGATGGTGTACTTGAACGTCTGCATCTTCTGCAGGGGTTCACCTGTGCGCCTCACACTAATGTCATCATCTGTGAAAAGGTAATGAGGCCTCTCGAAGCATAATCTTTAAAGAAAGGTTTTCCCTCCACGTTAAATAGACTCAATCTTGTAATATTTTGCTGCTTCAAGAAAAAAGATAGTTGTCATATTGTCAAAATGTGATAGAAAAGAGAAAGAAATGAAAGAACAACTAAAAGGTAAACAATACTAGGTCACACAACAGTACAGCATTACTCTTACTACCGAGGGTTTAGTACAGTGGCATGTCCAATGAAATTGTTTGTATGTATTGTACAATATGAGTACTTTAATATTGAGTGTGTGCGGATACCGAGTTCAAGCTATTATTTAATTACATCTTACACATTAAACGATTGTAGCCTACTTAATCCAGCACACCCTATTTTTTTCATGAGCTTCTCGATCCAAATGCTGTAGAGCCTGGTTTTAAAATATTAAGCTTCAAAGCATAAATTAATAATATGATGTGAATGAAAGTTTTATTGCGGAATGTGACTGAAATTGTCGTGACACAATCAGCTAGAGAGAGGACGGATCAGTCTGTTGGAGTTGCGTGAACTACAGAAACAGTCACGGTTGCGTTACAGAGCGGAGCTTCTTCCCACACAAACCATCTTAGGTCCAGTGACGCCAACGGCTGCACAGAGCACTTTAAGCCAACAACAGGCAGGTTTAATTTTCCATCAGTTACACACTGAATTACTTAGTGTCAGCTGATGTGACCTGCCAATGGTTGTCATTTTACCAACTGTGAAAGGGACGGGCTGCGCTGGCTAAAAATGACGTTACGGAATACATGTACACTGTTCTTTGCTAATGAGAAAGAGAGATTTGTTCGCATTTTGCCAACCTCCGTGTCTCTAATCTTTTCCATTCACACGCTCTGATTTCCCCCTGCATATGCAGGAAATGCTTGTACAGTTGGCTGACATACAGTGGAGAGCAGTGTTGTAACACTAGCAGGCGGATGTGGAAAAATCACAGCAGAGAAAAGAAAGGATCAGCATTTGATCTGCTTTATTTCAGCAGATATCAGGAGTTCCTGGGCATTGGCTCGGGGCATCTCTAGTGACCTGGCATGCATAACAGGGAGAGCAATGATACTCATCTTTGACATCTCTCTTATTTCAGTATAAGTTGTTTTAAATAACTTTCTAAGTCAATGCTTCTTACATAGGTAGTTCAGTTTTCTGTGTAAATGAATACATCTTCACATTCACCGTGAGTTAATGTAAATAGCACTGCTGTTTGTGATTTAAATGCAGGTGTTTACACAAATACAGTGATAGGATATAATGTATTATTGAGATTCTCCATTCAAGCAATGCAAATCCTCTCTTATAAGCCCCTTAGCATTTGTATGAATATTCTACTGATGAACAAATATTGACATTTAAAACAAAAACAATTGAATCTGACTCGACCAGGGACATGCCGGTATTGTCCTCAGTTGATTGCCAACCTGACAGATGGATCATCTAAAAACTCAGCAGTGACAAACAGACTGTTTCTCTCCAGGTAAAACAGTAATATCTCTTATTCCAGCTATATCCTTTATCAGTTTTTAGTTTTTATCACACTTGATATCAAATAAAGAGAAAAAAAATAGTGGATTTTAGACATGCAGTTTGCCAAGAACCACAGAAATTGTCCTGATTTAACATTTATTAGCGTCACTTTTTTCATATTGACGGCCCTGAATAACACTCTACCATCTGCGCATAGATATTACTTCACATTACCTTGGAGAATTATAGATGTTTGAGATACAGAAAAGGCTCATTGATTGTTCAGCTACATAGGGTCAAAGGCTGCAATTCACTGATCTTATTTAAACACAAATGTGGTGTTCACTGTCAAGGAAAACGTCCTGTCAAAACTAGACACTTTGATGCTATTCATGCTTTTTATAGCAGCTGGTATGGTAAGATTTGTTTTCATCACCATGCTGAATATTTATTTTTCATTGCAAACATGGCATCTTTTGTGGCTATTTAAAAAAACAGAACATGAATTATTGGGGATTGCAAATGTGTTTATAAAAAACATGTATTAAGTTAAAATAGTAGTTTATACTATGCATTACCAGCTGATAGTGTTAGGAAGTTAAGCAGGTCATCAATATCGATTTCATATTGCTTTTAAACATCTCATTCAAACAATTGTATTTATTCAAGTTTCTCGCCAAAAACTACATTCTACAAGATTGCATTAGAACAAATCATGATAACGTTAAAATGTACCTTTACCAAATACAAGGCATGTAAATTCATCACAGTTTAAAAAAAGTCCTAACATATATTTTAGGATCAGAATAACACTGATACATGTACTTATAATCGTTATCACTATTTAAAGGCAACCATGATCTACATTAGCAAAAGAAAAAAGTAAAAGTTCCAACCTCACCACAAGTTGCAAACAGCTAAATGTGTCCAGGCAAAACTTGCATTTTTATCCAAGCACAGAGGATACAAAATATATTTTACACTATGATGGATAAACTGCAATTGATCTGCAGTTCCCATGTGAGTCTGTGTACGGATCTGTAACTGTTACACCACCAATACAATTTAGATTTACATTACAAATAGAATTATAAAATTAAGCGACTGCTTCGTGATGAAGAGTGGCATGAAGGCACTGAGACACCTTGATCTAACCATCTGCATCGTGCTTTCACCTCTACAGACCACTTTGCATTCAAGCAGACAGAACAGCAATAACATGTATTCCACACAGCCATATTAGTGCTGTCTTGTTCTGTTCTGTGTAGATACTTTCACAAGGAGCACAAAGGACCACCGTCAGTCAGAAAGAGCAAATAGTCTGAGTCTGTGAGTGTGTTAGACTCCTGAGGTAGCTTGTGGTGTGAGCCAAGAAAAAAAATACAATGTATAAAAAGAAGACTCATAAAGTATCATTAATAACAGCAAGCCATTATTAGTCGTGCCATCAGTAGTCTTCATTAACAAGTTTGATAGTGCTTTTGTGGGATACAAATTAATATAAATGCATATCAGCAGATATAGCTTACCGTCAAACTTTTTATGCCTCGAGACAAATGTCGTCCTCATAGTGCGGCTGCTCTCCTCGACCAAGTTCTCGAACTCCACTTTGCTCTCCTGGTTGAGTTTGTCCTCCATCTCGGATGTGCAGCAGGTGTATCCCTGGGGACAGACACGCAGGTGCTCACCTAAGAGAGATAGAGACAGAGACAGAGTTTTTTTTACACCCATCACTGCCGCAGGATTCGGTTTTTCAAAAGGCTGAGCGGAGTCTTTGATCAAAACTCTCCTGTGATTTTGGGACTCTCATCACGAAAGCTATCAAAGAGGGACAGACCGTAACAAATGGGGAGGGATAATATTTGTCAGTACCCTTCCATCGCGTGAAACAGAGTGAAGAGTTGATATAGCAGTGCATGCACCTCATGCAGGATGTGTATTATATCAGTTCAAATCACTGCACTAATGGCAACTGAGCTCATACACGTCAGTGTTACATACATCAATTGAATGGCAGTGCATTCAAAAACTATATTTTAGTTTCTGGTAAGTGTGAAGGCTATACCTCCACATGCGGACGTGAGACCAAAATACATTGGAAACTGCAATAATTGCTTGTTCGTTTTGGTCACTTGGAACCAACACAATACACTGTAAAAACTATGTTTACCGCTTTCACACTACACTACAAGAAAATTGATGACTGCAGCTTTAAGTGCCGCCGAAGTACGGCAGTGTGTCTACTGGTTACATTTCATTTAGCTGACGCTTCTATCCAAAGCGACTTACAATAAGCGCATTCAACCGTGAGTACAAACTCAGAACAACAAGAATCAAGAAAGTACAATTTCTTCAAGAAAGTTAAACTACAAAGTGCTATAAGAGCCATTTAAGTGCTACTAAATTGCTACTACATTGCTACTTTCTTTATTCAAGGTATAGTCGAAAAATATGTGTTTTTAGTTTGCAGTGGAAGATGTAGAGACTTTCTGCTGTTCTGATGTCAATGGGGAGCTCATTCCACCATCGAGGAGCCAGGACAGCAAATAGTCATGACTTTGTTGGGTGTTTAGCTCGCAGTGATGGAGCTACAAGCCGATTGGCAGAAGCCGAGCGAAGTGAACGAGCTGGGGTGTACAGTTTTACCATGTCTTGGATATCCGGTTAGCCAAAAACACCGTACAAAACTATAAACACCCATTGTGTCTCTAGCTACAAAGTAGCGTTCATTGCGTCATTGTATCTCTGGCTACAAAGTAGCGGTCATTGTGTCTCTAGCTACAAAGTAGTGTTAACTCTAACTGCCTTTAGCGGCTAGGGGGCGGGTCAGGAGTAGTGAGTGAGGAGTTAGCAGGCAGTCAATGGCAGTATACAAGAGGCAATAAAAGGTTTACAAGAGTGTGAGTCACCCCAACCATGAGAGGTCCTTCAACATGCAGCCATAACTGGCCACCAACAATATTGTGCACTTTGGTACAGCAGAATTGAGAGATTAGCCCTGGACAGACACAGATGTGCACACTAAATCTTGGACACAGACACGGACACACTCACACACGCCAGCTAGTGCATTATTCTACTGGTGAAGAGAATAACTACAATCTCTGAGAAAAAATGTTGTTCACACAGAAATTAATAAAAATATGTTCTTATGGTGTGATTTATTGTGAATGTCAATGTCATTTGCTGAGTGTGTGAGATCTCCACCACTGACACTGCAGCCCCAAAACACTGAAACGTCCTCTTTTTGGTAACATGTCCCGGTTACTCAGAATATGCCTCACATAGCTCACTTCAATAAAAACGTAGTTTCCAATGAAAAGTGTCTATTGTAAGCTTTATATATTATCTGCACTAACCAGGACACAGTTTCTGGAAAGGCAGCTGTCGATTTTTTTTTTTTAATGCTTTGCACACTGAAAAGAAATGTCCTACAATTGTACCTGGGTAGAGGCAGAACCTCACCATATAATATCCAATATTATCTGCATGGCCAGGTACTAATAGAGGTGAGTGGTAAAATTATTCCGTTATTCGGATTTCTTTCTTTAATAAAAAATGTGTGTTATCTTTATAATGTGATAATTTACAGAGCCTTTAACACTTCACCGTGTACATAATGTGCTGTTTTTATCAATTCAATTAAAATAAGTGTGAATTGTTTCAGGAGAACATGTATTTCGAGACAGGCCATCCAAGTTGAGTTAAGGGTTTCAAAATCCTTGAGTGTCCTTGAGAAATCTCGACAAGTTGAGACACACAAGGACAGTTAAAACCATGACAGTTATGGAAGAATGGACTAACCATCAGTCCCCAAATAGTGTGTATGCTATATCAGAGTGTAAATTTGAGCAAATAAATGGCTCTATTCAGAAACAGAAGTATTAGATCTGGAGGGTATTAAATAATTAAAATATTTAGAAAGTGAGAACATCTTTAAATCAGTAAATAAAATCATAGATCTGAAAAACCTCTCATTAAAAAAGAAGGGTTACTCTCACATCTGTATAACATTATCTGTCTAAAACTGTGCCATGAGGCATGAATACGCAGGGGGAAATATTCTGAAATATTTAAAAAACAATCATCTCTACAGCCATAATGCACAACATTATCAGACAAATAACACAATCTCTATCTCAGTACCTGGGGATGGCAGCATCCTCAGGCAGGTGTGTGTTTCAGTATCAGGGTGAGAAATGTAACATTAGAGAAAAGAAGACCCTTAAGTTTAGTAAAGTACTCCATGAGTTACCCAACCCATATCTAGACTTAGATCAAAGAGTGTATCCGATTTGTGCAATGCTTTGCACTGAGCAACCTCACAACCAACCCAGCTACACCAAGCTTGACTACATCTGCAAGGATGCACTTGCTAAAATGCCTAAATCCAGAGGTACTACATTTATACAATAAGTACTCAAATATTCAAATGACTGCAAAATCTGCTTCTACTAAATACTGCCTCAAAAAGAGTTGCCTCAAAAAAAAAAGCTTTCACTTTGCTCCATTCTAAACGTCTTAAAGCAGTGGGAGACAAATGGCGGAAATCGTTAAAAAATATCTTGGCCGCCCTCTTTACATCAATCAGACTGTTTCACAAAACATACATCTGCAGACATGAGTCATTTCTTTCTCTACATAAACTGATCTAACTTTGTGAACCAAACTAAAAATGAAAAATGTGTTTATAAAATGTCAGATTGTAAATACAGCCATGCATCATACATCCTTTCACTGAGTGTTTCTATTACATTATACCATTATTACAACAATAAATTGACTTGTAAAGTTCAGAAAGCTACGTAAAACAGAAATTGCACCATCAATTGACCATCAGCAACTTCCAGTTATGAGAACATGAAAGTGAGTCATGAACAAAAAAAGATTGAGATTGCGGTTCCTGTGTAAACAGTGCACTAAATTCTACATATTTCTTTGTCTTCCTGGGCAGCAACATAGCCGGTAGAGATGTTCCTCAGAAAAAAAGCAGCCGTGCAAATTCTTTGGAAAATAATTACCCAGTCGTTGACTCGTTACTGATACGTAAAAATATAGCAATGTTAGAGGTTCCCCATCTTCTGCATGCTTGCTGTATAATCTCCCCTCTGCTGCTCTACATCTGAGAGTATCAGACATCATTATCAGAGGTTTAGAAAAGGTTTAGTTTTTGTTTTTTTTCCTCCAATTTCTATCTATTAAGGTTTAAGGAAGAGAAAGAGAAAATGTCTGTCGCTGCACTGGTGGTGGATCAGTGCTGAAGAGACTCAGCCTGGATTGCATTGAAGGATTCTACTACAATGCAAGCCATGGCAGTCCCACTGGTGTTATGCATGCATACACAGTAAGCTATAGATGAAGGAGCTCTGCATGGATAATGAAACAAGGAAGACGCAGTATGTACGTGTTGGTACTCTCAAATGTGCTTAATCCTTAATCAGTCCTTAGAGAGGCACCAAGCTGCAGTAATGAGGTACACCACCATCGGTTCAACACCAGCACATTGTCTCTAGAGTAACGAACAAGCCTCATGGCCACTGAGACCAAACTCCATAAAAACAACTAAATAAGCTGAGATGTAGAAGCCGATTTCCATTTGGTGATTCATGAAGACTCTTTTGTTCCATTAGTAAACGACAGCTCTGTAATCTTTTAGCAATGCAACAGCATTCCTCAACTGTCACACACTGTTTGCACTCTGTGGAGATGCAACACTGTGTGATAATCCTCATTCCAACTGTGATCAGTTTAACACACGCCTGCAGAGAAAACAATATTGGGCAGGGCAGAGAGCGTGTGGTAAGTGTAGCATAGCGGTATTATTTCATTTTTAAATGTTTTCTTTATGTTGTTTGTCTTCCAAGCCGATGTTATCAGCACGGTTTGTGCTCTATCAGTTTTGATGGTCTGACACATTTTTCTTTTGGTGGAAAATGTTTACATTAAGGTGGGGAGGGTAATTAAGGCTGACTTGGGGTCAGTTTCAACTGCCATGGATCAGTTAGTTGGCAAATGTCAAAGAAAGCACCTCAGGTCAGCTGTGTGGACCTTGTTTGAAATGTGGTGTTTCAAACTGTGGCCCAGAAATATTTTAGCACAAGAGTATGGTTTATTGTCATAAGGATAGAGAACTTTAGATGGCATTTGCTCGCTGCATTAGGAAGCTCTGCAACTCTGGAGTAAGTCCATTTCAATTTGAAGTTTCTGTTGATGCAACAAATTGACTTAACTTGTCAAAGCAGGTAGAACACCATTGTTGGCAACCAAAGGTTGGCAAGAAAAAGAAAAAGAAGAAATCAATAAAAAGTCCTCAAGTGCAAATGACAGCTAAAAGGAAACCCTGATGCTTTTAGATTTCAAAAGATTGTACACCCCTCTGTTCCTCCTTCAGTCTTGTTTATGTATAAACACATAATTTGACATATCTTGCTGCTTTCAGCACTTTGAAAAATGGTGATGCTGCTGTTACATCCACCAACATAAAAAAGGACTTTGTGAACAGCAGGTAGGATTGTGAGCTGCATGTTTTTGATCTTGTGACTTGTCACATGTTATTCCTTCTGTTTTTCTGGCTCTCCACAATACAGATACCAAAATAAACAGCAGAATATAGATAGCAGTAATGCCAAAATAATAAGACAAAACTATTCTACATGTTTCCTGATAAAAACTTTCCTGCACATTGTTTAGAAAAAAAAAATACAAACACAAAGGCCTAGCTTGGTGAACTTGAGGAATAACCGTCCCCAAATTTAGATGGGATTCTGGCTCACTGGACCATATCTGTCCCGTTCTAGTGGGTTGCTTCACACCCAAGATGGAATTTGAAACCAAGCTGCCAATTCACTTTATGCTTGCAAGATCACAGTTGTGCTCAGACTCTGTCAGGCCGAGTTAAACTTGTACGACTCAATACTAATAGCACCAACAAAAATGAAGATGTGGGGTGGAACGATAGAAACCCAGGGACGTCTGTATGGGTAGAAAGCACAAGTGATGTTGCTATAAAAACACATTGACAAACACAAATTAAACAAATCAACTGAGTGCATTCATGATAGGCCTACAGGAATCAAGGTTGTTTATACAATAAATTGGTTGAAATTAAATAAGTAATGAAAAGGAATAAATTTACCCATTTTGAACAGCTACCAAGACTCAATTCACACTTTTGTCAAGATACAATGAGATTTCATACTAAGCAGTTCCATTTTTATAGCTCGTACATACAGCTGCAAAACTATTAAAGAAAATAGATATGTGAAAATTCCCACCTTTTTATAATGACATCTATAATATAAGAGCAATCAGTCAACTCCAAGCAATCCATTTGAACATGTCTATGTTAATTAATTGGGCCTTGCTGCTATGTACAGTATATATATACTGTACATAGCAGCAAGGCCCAATTAATTATGGGCCTATGTATAGGAGCTATGAGCTCCTATATATAGGCCATTCCATATATAATGGCAAGTTCAGCGCTGATACAAAAAACAACAACAAATAACCAGAACAGTGTTTTTGTCGTTAACATTTTCATTGGCTGCAGGTGAAGTTGGGAACAGTCCCAGAGCATATCCATTGCATCTGTTAAAACAGCTTGCCAACTCAAAACGGAAAACAATAATTTTTTCTGCTGCTGAAAGTTTTGCACAGTTGCCTTAAAAAGAAAAGAAACGTTTGTGTTGTACCCATTTGGTAACGTGTGCTGTCTGTCAGCCTTTAGATGAACAGGCACAGGATGAAAGGGAGAGCGAGCAAGGTTTGTTTAAACTGAGTGAGCAGCCGAGAATCACATATTGAATGTAAGCCTGGGGTGACAGCGCTGACAGAAGTGCTAATATATTAAAGACGATACAAGTCTCACGTCAGGTTCTTCATATACAGTGGAGAAAAGCCTGCTTCCACTTAGATGTTAAACAACAAAGCTCTTAAACATTAGGTCTGGAACATCCACCCACATTCATGATTCATTATGCACCGAACCTGATCACAAATTCATGGATCAGCACACGCACAAGACAGAGCGGCGTACACACATACATAAAACATAATTTACTCAGGTGTATCTATGACTTATGAGCAAATAGTTATGCAACCACTGTAAAAAAAAAAGTGTGGATTAAGGCCTTCACTCATGTATTTAGCTTGCTAATGTAGCACTCTATCCTTGCAGCTGCCTCGACTGCAGATGTCAGAGGGACACCGCTGCCCATCTTTCCCTTTCTGAGCGTGCTGATCAGAGATTTAAATGTATGTAATTACAGAAGGAAAGATAATTAAGGATAAATGCTAATCTTCTTCAGGGATTTTACAGCAAAATGTTCAGGCGTTAGCTTAAATGTTTCCTAATCAAAAGGAAGTGAGGCATAAGAAATATTTTGCAGCTTACAAATGCAATCACACATTGGTTGTTTTGTTCAGATCCTTTGATGTGCAGATGTGTTTGGCTCCTCTAGATCACAATCTTCATGGACTACGAAACCTGATTGAAGCGTAGCATTGTAATTAGGTGAAATTGCTGACTAGAGTTTCAGAGAATGCTCACACAGGCTGGCTCACTGCTGATGAACGGCTGGAGGAAAAACGGTAAGACAATGCCCGTTTAACACATGCAATCAGCCCCAAAGACACAGCTCCTTTCACAGAAGAAGAAAGTTATCCATCTCATTATGAATGTTAATTTAAGATTATTATGTGTGACACATGTTTTTCACTACTGACAATCGTATCCGCTAAATAACAAAGTCAGGAATCTAAGCCACTGGGAGGAAGTGGATGGACCTGGAGGTATAATCATGTGGATATTTAAGAAGAACTAAAGTCATATGGTGGCTGTTATTCCACCGTTGCCATGTATTTGGCCTCAGTTTCTCGTGGCTTTATGTCACTTGATGTTAAAGCATGGACTCCGTGTGTTTGAGGTTTCATACACAGGCATATGATGCAGTCCATGTCTAATGGGCAAGCTTAAAGGATGGCATCTTTCTTATTCTTTCTTTCTAATAGTGGTTCATTCAAATTGACAGTAGAGCCTATAGTTTGTGAGACAGCCATGTGATGTTACAGCTCCACAGTTGCAGCAGATGCCCCGGTGAGATTAGTGTTGCAAAATTCAGGTGAGAACTTTCCATGGGAAATAACGAGAATAAAATGGAAATAAAGGGGTTGTCTGCTTAGACTGTGTTTACAATGACATATGCAAATAAAACATATTTACCATGTAATAAGAAGACATAATCCTTTAATTCAGCAAATAGATCCATTGGTGTCTCAAATACAGACAATGTGAAATGTGCCATGTGGTGAGTCATCTAGCTGTCAACAGAACTAATGAGGAAAGTTACTTTGAGCTGGCAATGTGGGATGTGTGGAAAGTTAGGATTTATAGTGAACAAATCATTTCTCGAAAAAAATGTTTTACAATAAAAGATAAATGGAAATAGATGAAATTGCATCCCTAATGGTAGCTAGCTAGCAAAAACTAGCAGAAGGTGTTACAAGTTATAAACTGTGTACTATCTGCTGGTTAACTGAAATATCCTTTAAGATAAAATGTATTCATATAATCAAGACTTCCCTGAAAGCATGAAGTCCTTTGGCTCAGACAGTACAGTTGTGTAGGCTGCACATGTGATGGGAGAATGCACTGTGCATGCTGAAGGGTTGAAATTGTATTGAATAACTATTTGATGGGATGCTGGCAAATGATATGTGTACATGTGCTGGAAGAGTGCCCTGCTGAATGCAGCACATGATTGAAATTACATAAAAAATGTTACAAATGGATGAAAAGGGGGGCACCATTTTATTTCCTTTTTATAAAGTGACACAAGATAATCAATAATGTGTTAATAGCGTAGAAAGTAAGAAAGTAAGAGAGTAAGAAAGTAAGAAATTCTCTAAAATTCTTTGCGTCAGCCAGAGAAACATACTGCAAAGTAGCAGGGGGTCGGGAGGACTGAACGGCATCCGTGCATGTTTAAAAATGGGGCCCTAGTGTTTCAACGTTTGTCTAATTCGAGTATACAGAGAGAGAGAAAGATGGAAACTGTGTTTATTTAAGGGCTCAATTGGCTCAATTCAAAGTAGATACACTCTTAAATATTGTAGTGAAGTAGATAGTGTCCAGTGTTACACATGGACAGACAACAGTGACCCTGCTAAATGGCTGCCAGCAGGTGGGTCTGTATATTGGGTTGTTGCGCTGCACGGTGTGGGACCTAAATAGTCAGAGCACCGAACTCCGATTGGTCTCAGCAGATTTACGATAAGGCTTCAAAGGGAATGATGAGGATAAGTCTTCAAAGCTGAAGTTAGGAGGTCCTAAGGCTTCTTCGTCACAGCTCAGACGCTTTTTTTTCTGGAAGGGGAGAAATATCCTATTGGGTCATTTAATACTCATTTATTTAAAAAGAAAAAAAAACACAAGAAAGTAATGTTTCATCAACCAAATACTAACATACATGTTTCCCAGGGTCATGAATGAAATGGCGTTGGAGCCCCTGGCCTACGTCTTAGGTGTTTTGGCTGCACCGTTATAAACTGTTCCAACAGCAAACCGAGGCTTCAAAAATAGCCACAAGCTTCTGCTCCATGACATGTATTTTACTTTCATGCATTTCCATTAAATCATCACGTTTTGATTGCATTCTGAGTAGCATGCCAACGAAGGACCGACCAGGGGCACATATAGGTCGCGTATCTCTCACTCGCTATAGAGTTTTTCTGCTAGGCGTCTACAGTACAAAGTGTTTTAAAATTATGAATGTATTCATCGAATGTGATTATTTCAAATCATAGGAACTGGTTTCCGTTGCGTTTAATTCCACAGTGCACTCATACATTCAGACTGCATCCACTGTCGGTGTAAAGGGGCCAGTACACAGCATCACAACCGAATGCCGGCGTCACATTTCTGGCTGACAATGCTGAAGAGTACCAGAAGCTGTTCTCCACTCCGCTAATATTACACACCCAAAACTATGCTCCTTCTCCCCCTCCTTTGTAGACTTAAAAGTAGGAGAATAAATCTGAGCGTTTTCCTACTAACAGGCACGGTATGTGAAATATAGATATGATATAATTAAGAGGATCAATATATTGAAACAACTAAAAAACTACCACAAATCTTTGAACCACTTTGTTCATATCTGGACTTTTAACGGTATTAAATTGGTCTGTAGGCTACAGCTCAACAAAGTGGGAAATAACCGTAACCAACAAATATTGGTAATTTGTAAATACTGATAAAGCTGTTTATTTTACAAAATAATTTATTAATTCTACTTTCACTGATGCATTAAAATATCACCCTTAAACCAAATGTATTATTTATGTGGACTTTAAATCACTTCACCAAAGGCCAAATGGCTTTGCCCCTAAAATGCCCCAAGAAATCCCAGGCTTGGAGAAAGCACATGGAGCAAAACACATAAATCGATATACACCTTAAAATAAAAGGAAACAGAATTCTGTACATCTTATACAGAGGTACAACAGCAAAAAGTCTAATAAATTCCAGCCCCAAAACGGCACCATGACTGAAGTGAAGAGCTGATTGAAAGTAGTATAACAACTTCATAGTCTTTTACCTAGGAGATTTAAAATGCTAAAGAGACTTTTTTTGTATTTCATCCCCCATAACTACCAACATATGTTCCAGAGAAACGTGAAAGCTACGGAATAGGTCAGGGCAGCTGTGGGAATAGAGGGGGTTCAAGGCCCATAGAGGGTCTGATGCCAGACAGTGTGATTCACTCCCAAAAGGATTCATTAGTCTACCTGGCCAAAGGGCAAACTGCATATGGGCCATGCCATCTGGTACGTCCCTTGACCACTCTTGCCAGCATTTTTAAAGTAAGGACATCCTCGCCAGAGCTTCGTACTAAACAAGCCAACAGATCATGAAGTCAAAAGAGAAAAATGTTTTATTCACCCATGCTGAAAATTCACAAAAAGGTGTAGCGATGCAGTAAATTAAATGAATTTCTGCAGAGGGTGGCTGCATCTATTGTACTCTGAGCTGGTGAGTTTTATTCCAAGCGTGTTTCCCTGAAAAACCTTTACTGTAGAGAGCATAAAAAAGAGCAACACAGCTTATACAGTAGTTAAAATGCCAGTAACCCACGTTTTGATTGAAATCTGGATTATTTTAATCTGCATCCAGGATATTTTAGACTGCTGCATGTTGGTGGGATTTTCACAACACAGCAATAGCTGGGAAGCACCGTCTTGAATGAATCACATAGTATCATTGATCTACCAGCAGATTCCAGCTCCAGTCTTATACTGACGTGTCTCTAGAATATTGCCCTCTCTGCTTCTATAGCCGGCTGCCACAGAGACTCGTCACCTCCAAATGAGGACAGAGGCCTGCAGAAGTCCTCTCAACATTTCAATTCATTCAATTGAGTTTACTTGAGCCAGGTCTCCTGTGATATCCATGATTCAGTTTAGTTGTAATTCAGTTTTCCTGTTTTTCCCATTGATTATGTTCAAAATCTTTCACTTGCTTTACTATACAGATGTACATACCCAGAGGTACACGGCTATCCATTGCAAATACACAACAGATTTCCCAACAGTCAAACACAGAAAGAAATTCAAGTGCTTTCTTTCAACACAAACAACATTTTTGGAACATTTGTCTGCAGAATGAGTAGAAACATTAGATGGTGGTGGCTGCAGGCAATCAGGAGACACGTAAGCACCAGTGATATTTGGGTTTACTAAGGTTTAATCTGTCCCCACTTTTGTTTTACCAATTAGCAGAATTTAATTTTCCACAAAGTATATGATAGCAATATTTTGAAATATAACCATAATCCTTGAAAGATGATTTTAGCCCTACCATCTACCTCTTTTATTCTGTATTTAAGTAAATTCCTTTTTTCGTTTAAACTTTGTGCCTCCCACCACTTACAATCTCTTGCTAACTACAGAAAGCAATGTTAAGATAGCATAAAGGTTAATGGTAATGACACATATATATATATATATATATATATATATATATATATATATATATATATATATACATATACATATATATATATACACACATTAATGTACATTCACACTTCCAATTCTACACTCATTCCTCAATGTTATTATCACACTAAATTAGAAAACATAATTTCATAATTCTTATTGTCTTGAAAAGGCATGTTAGAGGAGCTTTGTGGGGTTTAATAGATTGTCAACACAAGCTATAAATTACCTTTAGTTTACATACATGTATGTAAACTAAAGGTAATGTATTAACATTAACACAACATGTTAATGTTAAAGACCACTGTATTATCTGAACAGGAGAGGGGAGCAAAGTCTAGAACGTCTCTCATGTCCCTGAAGGTCCACTTTCTTTGGACTACATGCTTCAGCCAAGTTCATCACACAGGACAGTACAGAGTAAATGGATGGCTGAGCCTCAGCTCCCCGTGAAAGGTTGACACCACTATCTTTGAGATCTATTGACTCAGGTACAGCTTAGGAACCACGCACATTTGGGCCCTTTCTTTATTTGACCTGCGGCACATTAAAGGACCCTTTATTCAGCTGACATGACCTAGATTAGAGGGCAAAAGGGAGCAAGATCACACAAATAGAATTCAAGGTTGTTTAATGATGGGGGACTACTCTACACTGTTCTAAAAGGAAGAACACTCCTGACGAAGGTCCAGAGGAACCAACACGTTAGTATGATCAATACATTGCTTATCTTAAGGTGTGAAAGTGATGCTTTCGTTTAAAAGGTCAACTTCTTTAAATCTGTATGATGAAGTATTATTGCATTGAATTACATTCTGGAGGTACACGTTGCATTTAAAATTCAAAGTAAAATGATTCTCTGGGTACTTTTTGTTTTACTGTCTATGATTAACTGCATGATTTCACCACAATCAATTATATTAAAAATGCAGTTGAGAAATTAAATGTTGACCATTAAATGTTGCATATTTGTAAGTGCTCATTTAGAAATGACTGGAGGAAATCAAAGTTCACAGTATGGCACTTTGTAAGACTAGACCTTGTGTTCTTCTTTTTTTTAATATATATATAATAAAAAGTTACCAGGATGGTATGAGCAAGCTTTGAAAACCAAGGTTCAAGAGGAAGCAATTTAATTAATTTATTAGAGTTAATATTGGCTAGTTCCATCTTCACAAATGTGAAGATTATGTTGTTTTTCTTTTTCATATGAGATTGTAAACTGAATATTGTTGGGTTTTGGATTCTTGGTTGGATGAAACAAGCAATTTGAATATTTCACCATGGACTCTGGGAAACATTGTTCATCTACTTTCTGCCATTATATGACAAAACAGACTACTAGAGGAATGAAAAATGAAAATCATCATTAGGCACAAGTCTGGAATTAATCCCTTCAACCCTAAACAGCGGGCCTTCTGTAGCCTGTTAAACCTAGGATATGATTAATTATGATAATTGTATGATTAATTGTTATGATGAAATAACACATAAACACATAACCCTATAAGAATGTTTACAAGTTAGACTGCACATGCTGTTTTAGGTGTTATTACATGTCAACAGAAATCAATTTGAGGTAAACTCAATTGCTGTCACATCTGTCTGCATGTTGAAGTGGGGAAAATGCATGAAGCTCGATTGATCTCACCGCTGCTCTGCCATCTGGATCTCTTCTTCATCAACCAAATCACCCACTTTCAACTATTTCCACTGGGGCTTGGGACCCATATTGAATATGTCCAAACAAGATGACACAGATAATTCCCACAATCGCCCCAGCCATATGTTTCCACACTTGGAGGCAGCTCAAATATTTTCTAACTTTGAAATAACTTCCAGAATTGAAACCCTGCATGACAGTAATGGGCAGATACATATTTGGTTCAGGGTGGCGTGGAGCAAGAAGGTAGAGCCTAATGCCATGAATACAATCAAGCTCAAGCTTGTCATTTCATGGCGCACTTGCCAATCTGATGCCAGGCCTCCTTTAAGTTTGATGAGCAGCCTGTGTGCTTGAAACCGAACAGCAGCATACTGTAGGTGAATATAAACCCACGTTGCATGGATAAGAAAATGTGCACACTTTCATTTAAAACTATCCCCAGTAGCTTCCAATCATGTAAACTGGCAGCATGGCAGGTAGATAATAAGAAGATTAATTGTTTTTAATGAAAAAAGTGTTTTACTGTGTCCCTAAATATTCTTACAGCGAGAGTGCACAATTGTTTTGCTTTGTTTGGATAGAAATCCCAGAGGGCAAAACATTCATTTTTTTGTCTGTATTTTCCTCCAAACATCTTTTTTGCTGAATTTCCCCAAAGATGATAAGTGCTGGAGGCATTTCATTTTGCACATTGACAGAAATGCACCCGCTAAGTTTTGTATTGAAAAACCAGTTGGCCAAATGAAAAGCTATTAGTGATTTGGAAATATGAAAAAGCAATATTTCAAATTGTAGGCGAATGACCATGCACCTCAAACCATGTTTCAAAGATTGGTCAAAAGAAAAGCTTAATGTAAAAGTCAGGGATACAACACTATTGCCATGCACAGTGAGTAGGGAATAGTATTTTAATAATAAATAACTGTAGGCTATTGGCGTGAACATCAACAATGCAGGGAATTCAGCAAAATTACTGTATGTGAGTCATAAGTAAGGCAAGTCTTCTGCTGCGCTCATGTCATTTGGGACTGCAGAGATGGAAAAGATCAAAATGAACGCTGTTTACATTCAGAAACTATTAATTACGTTAACTCCAATACGACATGAATGCAGCATTCAACTTCAAGTTTTGAGTCAAACCCAACGTTGACACCAGCAATGTTCTCAACCAAAATAACACTTTCTGAATGTGAACACTGCTTTTTAAACACATCAGCTTTACCCTAAAAACAAGAGTGCAGGACTAAATCACAATCCAAGCAGTGAATATCAAGTTTCCCATACTCTTTGAAATCTGATCTGCTGCTCTTATATCCTCTCGTTTACAGGTTGGAGCATTCATGTTGTAAACGTCCAATCTGACACCTTCATTTTGACAAGATGTCCCAACATTTCTTATGCCTTAATGCTTTAGTAAACATTAATGCAGTTCCTTAACTATGCAGCCAATAGCTGAACCCAATATGCGCGCTTTGAGGTTGGCGACTGTGTTACATTACATTACATTTAGCTGACGCTTTTATCCAAAGCGACTTACATGATATACAGTAGACACAGCAACGGTGAGCAATGAGGGTTAAGTGTCTTGCTCAAGGACACAACGACATGGACTGGCTGAGGCGGGGTTTGAACCACCGACCCTCTGATTGAAAGACTGACTTGCTAACCACTGAGCCACAGTCGCCCGTGTTAAATGTCAAAGGTAGCCATTGTAGTCACGCTCCACTCATGCATGAATCCTATCAAAGCAGACCTTCAGTATACTGTATAGCTTCATGGCTTTGTCATGGATAGTGCCTGTGACACATTTTCCATACAGATTTTACACCAGTGTCCTGGCTGAACCCTGTATGTGGAAATAAGAACATAATGGCATATTCATTTTCAAATCCCACCAATAGGAGGAGGCGTAACAAAGTGCCTTGTCAGGGGTTCTGAATTACAGGAATCTGTGGCTGATTAGAGCTTGTTTTTACTCTTTTACTCTTATGTTGAAAGAGTTCATAAGGGACCATGTGCATCCCAGTCCTATCCAACTGTTAAATATTTTATTTTGAGAATACTCGAACCGGCTTGGCTGAAGCATATATTTGATAAAGAAGTTAAATTCATGTTTTTTCATTATCCTGAAAATTATTTTACTTCTTCCTAAAGCATTTTATTACTACTAAACATGCTTTTCCTCAATTAAAGTACAATTTCATCAAGTATTTTATTCATACATTTAAGGAACACAAAAAGATGTCTGAATCCATATTAAATAAAATGAAACATTGGCATTGCTTTAAATTGCCAACCCTGATCTTGCTTAAATGGTCAATATTCAATAAATAGTCAAACATGATTTATCATTTTAATGATTTTTCTGAAGGACATGCGTAAGACATGATACTAAACAAAGGAGCTTAGGGCCTTACTTGTTACTGTATCAGTGAAAGGACTGGAGCCTACAAATACCAAGATCTATCAAATCTATCAACAGACTTAAGATCGTCAGTAACGTCATGAAGTCAGGAGTCACGTTATAGCTGTGAATGTAGCAGTGCAGCTTGTGTACAGTTTAGTCTAACATACGTGATTAAAATGAGACACCTGAACACCCAGGCCGAGCCCCCATGTCCTGCTTGCAACCTGCAGGTTCATGTGAAAGTGAGCAATCATTCCAACTCAGGCAAACTTAATGTGAACTGACCTTTGAGGTGGACCAGCTATTCTCCTTTTAGTCAGCTAGCTTTAAGCATGACCAGATTAACTGCCAGCCATATAAATTGAAGAACATTACCAGTATAATGGTTTGGCTTGCTTCAAGCTCCTGAAATCAAAGCAATTCTTCTATTGTCACATGTGGGACTTTTGTTTACTACTAAATAGAACCAATGCATGGGATTCACAAGTCAGGTCAGGCCAGCTGTGCAGACATGTACTTGATCAATCAAATTATATGATAATTAATCATTAATCTCCCTAAAGTGAGCAGTTAAAAAACATAGCTCACACTTGTCTTCAAGAGGTTTGATACTATTGTACGGTGTATTTCTGTTCATCGCATGTAATATTTGAGGCTAGAAGTGAAGAGGGACAGACATATGGTGAGGTCAAAGCCTTGCACTCGTGCTCTGGATTCATCATGCTAACTGGTGCATGACTCAGTCCTAAACACAACAGCTGGTGGTCGGAAGAGCCCGAGGTAGAGCCCCAGGGTGCGAGATGACCAGCCCACTCATTTACCGGCAGCTTACACAGGGGACAGTAATCAGCGGGGTTCTGGGAGCGGGAGACGAGGCTGGCTTCTTTTCAGATTCTAGCACCCTCCAGGACCAAAAGGACTCGCCAAGAAGCATCACAATGGCAGATGTTTCATTTGACACATGAAAAGAATCGAGGGCCCATAAATATGTAAAGACTGGACACAGGCTCATTAACCCATCCATTTCAATAACCCCTTTCCAAAATGCGTGGACGTTCTTTCCCTATAGGCCTTCAATTAAGGAAATTGAAAGTATGAAGGCTGGAGATATTCTTTCTCAAGCCTCATCAGTATTCTCCATTCTTCAAACTGGTCCTCTCCTGCCACTGAGGTTACACAAGCTTGTCACATTTGTCAGGACCACAAGGCTCCCTGGAGAAGCACGATGTGGCCCCATTCAATTCAGTGGTGTGAGCCTGGATATCTTTTACTGCAAGACTGCTCGACGCTCTCATCAGCTCCAAAGATGGGTGATTTAAATGAACCATTAGTTCACCCCTGCTGTTCTTGTTGAGTTCCATATGATTTCTAATGCGTTCTGAAGAACGTTGCTAGTCCTTCTTCCAATAGGCTTCATTACAAGCCAATTTGATGAAAAAATTGCAATATGTGGTGCCATTATACATGCAAAATGCATCCAGTTATGCAAGCTATTAAAAAGCATAGTTGAAAAAAACATTGTTTAAATATATTTTAACTACATTTAGTATCTCAATTGCAAAACCTCTTGCCGTCTTCTCTCTCATAGTGCTGTTAAATATTTAATGCACATTTTAGAATTTTTTGCAGGAATCAATCATAAAAAAGCATGAACCATTTCTCTCACAGATCACCGAGTAAAAAAAGCAACACAGTGCATGAACCGGAGTAATAAGGAAATGAGGCAACACAGGTTAAAGGAACAAAGGGCAGACCTCAGACACATGCGAGTGTCGCTACGTCCCCCAGGGCATATCACTGCAAAGCCTATTATTTAACGTTATAATTAGAGCCCTGAAATGTGTCCCGGGGTTAAGATCAGCCCTTGACATTTTTGCATTAAGATAAAAATAATAATGATCTCCAATTAGTCTCTCCACCTCAAAGCTGCAAACGAGATCACACTTAACCGGGTCATGAACTCTTGTAATCGGTATAAATGTACTAATTTATAACTAAAACAACATGCTTTCCTTGCATGTCTTGCCCTGACTAACAACTACTGCTCTTTGAAAACACAATCTATAACAAATCTGTTGCAGACTTGGCTCTGTGGCTGCTATTGTCTTGTTACTATGTAACCAGTAGCCAGTATCATCTACTCACTTGAGAGATGCAGTCATGCAGTTGGAACTCTTGTTACGCCCACTGCAACGCTGCTGTCATGAATTCATTGAACTTGAATGCCTGTTTACTGATTGCACCATTTAGGTAAACACTGTACCGGGCTGCCACAGAATATTAAGTTGAAATATCTTTCCTGTTGTCCCATTTGCAAATGTTGATCAAGTGCATATGACTCATAAAGCGTTTGCTCATTTATAAGAAATGATAGAAGCAGGAGTAACACACAACTTCACACATGCAGCTCACCGAGAGTGCAAAGCCCTTGTTTACTTTATCACTGAATCTCCTGAACTGAACCCTCACTGAGACTCCACTATTGCAGGGCAAAAGATAGCACAAAAGCAGCCCCGCACAGCATCAGAGACAAAGCTAACTCACCGAGTACGTTACACGCACTCTATTCCAGTTATGAAATAGTCTGGTTAGGCCACACTGTTGACATATGCAACGGTCCAATTTGTATTTGAAATATACATATAATCATCAACACAAGCTTCAGAAAATACTCTCAAATACATCCAAATCTAGAGCACCACCGCATACAGTATGTGACTACCACAGAGCATGCAGTAAGCAGATTTCTAGAAGAAGGAAACAGAACTCTGGGCTCAGCCATACGTTGACTTCAGTATCCAGGTAGGGTGCTGCCCAGATTAGAAAGACTGTGCCACTGCCTTGTACTTTGGGTGGTACAAGGCAATGGCAAAGAATTTTTGTTGCTCTGGAGAACAACATTTATAGTTTTTTTTCTGGAAAAGGGAAAAGAACTGTGGCTGCAGTGAAACTGCAGACCAATGAATTGATGCCACTTAGAGGTATAGACTGTGAAGCCCACGCCTGGCATAACTTATTCATCAATGCCATAACGCTCCATTTTTTCCACAAACCTTTCAATTTAGGAAAATGTTTGCACTTTTATGACATTCAACATGAACATTGTATAGTTTAATGACAAGACTTCACCGGACAACAAATCAGCCACTAAAGTTCATCCCCAATATTTACCTCAATTTGAGAAAAGATTGCTAAAAACCTACGAAATTACCAAACTTTCAAAATGAAGGTTTATGTTTGTGAGCTGTTTTTAATGATTCATGTTTCCAGTAGGAGTGAATGCAGTTTAGCGCCAGATGCATGCTGGGGAATCCAGTATAATATTACCAGCCTTATTCTTTATATAAAGACACACAACCTTACATGAAGGTTGACTTCCAACTGGTAAACTAGAGAAAAATGTGTGTTACAGTATCCAATATTCAATGTTCTGCTTCAACAACTAGGTGACAAAAGTATAACTATATTTAGAGTCCTCAATGATGTTCACAGGCCTTAAAGCATTGCTGTGGCACTCTTTGTACCAAAGATAATCTGCATGTTGGAGCATCTGCTCCATTGATTTTGCGACATCAAAAGCGCCCTACAACGGAGGAGGCCTTTCAGTTCCAGAAACTGTCTCCGATTTTTTCCCCCAATACCGATGGCATCATTGTCAAGTTTTAACGCCAATTCCACCACTATTGTCGAAATCGGTTGACAGCGTCTGATGTTTCCATGACAGTTTTGGCACGTCATGTTTATTTGTGCTTAATGCTTGTTTACTTCCAAGTCTCTGGGGTGCAGCTTATTTAGCAGATTTCCTCAGCCATGTGTACTTGCCTGTGTCTGAAAAACAAAAACAAAAAGTCCCCAGGGTGAACTGTATTTGCATCCTTGACACCTCGATATGACATACCCGTGTGGGTTTTCCCAAAAGCACTCATCTCTCTGAGCCTTATCAGTGGTGTCAAGCTTGGGACTTCTATATTCAGACTACCCTCGAGAGGCAAAGCGTCTCTGTGGGTAAAACGAAAGACCATAGGAAGAAACACAACAGAATCCTTGGTTCTCCAACATGCACACTATAATAAATGATGGTAGGAAAACCACAAACACCCTCTTAGAGAGTGATTAGTGTTGTCTGTGTAGTAAACAGTATGTTTTATATGGCTTTAGGTCAATCCTAAGAGTCTTCCCTACACAGACATTAATAGGGAGGCCACCATGTAATCATTCCTGCACCACACTCACCCACTGACAGACAAATCCTCAGGGAAACGCTTTCCCAGTGGACGAATACTACATGTGATTTTTTCTTCTATTACCTCCTAAGGCAGTTTTTCTTTCACCAATGTATTAACGAGAGAAGCAAAGTTGAACGCTTCTTCTCTTTTTGTAGAAACGAGTAAAAAAGGCGGCACATAGCGATACTTCTGTGCAACACAAACAGCGAGTCAGATCACTAATCCCTCAAGTTCACATGGATTACATCCTACCTGACTCCCTCCTTGTATCCCACAGAGTTACCTCTCAAATCATGATTTCCACACATGGCTAGTCAAGGGTGCTCTCCAAGCCTATATGCTCTCTTTTGCCGAGTAGATTTTTTTTTTTTTTCCATACTTATGTTCTGTGATCTTACTTCTAATCCCTAGAAGTATACAATCACATCCATCCATAGACTTTTTGCTGTTATTTTCTAGTTCCTCTGTTGAGAGTGTCAAGATCCTTAATCCCACCCTCCGTTACTGATTTAGGCCAGCGGTTGATTGAAAACTGGGGGGGGAAGCTATAGCAGTCTCCTACGCTAGCCAGAGGCTTTTCCCACAACTCAGAAAACACCATAAATGGAGCTGAGGAAGGCTGTCAGGAGACTCGCAGACCATATGCATTTCATGCATGCATGCATGAAGACGGTTGACACATTCTTTAGGTGATGACAACCGTCAAATATTCTCAACCGCCAGATCCGACAAAAGGTTCAAAAGCACAGCTGGATGATTTACATTGAAACTCATTTGGATGTCCAATGCATACATCTGTCTCGCTCAATGAACACTTTTGTCATTTTCCACCACAATAGAGGTGGAAGGCTAAAGAGAGATCGGGAAAGTGAGGCTAAACTGCACACACACACACACACACACACACAGACAGAGACACACACACACACGAACACACAGCCTAATCTCCCTCACATCTCATTAACTGTTTTCTCTGAAGATGTATACAGGCTGGCAAGAGACTTATTTCCAATTTGGCAGAGCCGAGAGCATCTTAATGGGCTTTGGAAAAAATGCCCTACAGAATTTGTATATGGATATTTGCTAGGCAAGGGCTTTTAGAGTGGTATTCCCACACTTTCACTAAAGGTCTCATGTCATGCTATTATTTTGTGATTAGGCATCTGGCAGTGAACACAGCGAAAATTACTCCCAAATTTGTGTCACATAGCTGCCTGGCATGTAGAGTAAATTAGAAATAGTTCAGTGCAACAAATTCTGCCATTTAAAAATCCTCAGCGAAATGGTGAGACAGATCGTTTGTAATGTCTGTACAGTTTATTGCTAAAAAGCTTCAAACCAGATTCTTGAAATGAAATCTAAAAGGAACTTAGCAATAATACTATAATGTACTTTCAGCTTTGATTATTAATAAATTGTGTCATCTTCTTGAATCATTTGCAATTTCAACCAATTAAATCTTAAGACCCTAAAACATGTATCTAATATGGAACAACAAGGGATTAAACCTGCTTTAAAAATACATATGAAGACAAGATTTTGTTGTTTTGAAGTTCTGAAAACGTGCACCTAAGGCAGCCTCTTAAGAAGCTCCCATTTGGATGTTAATCAGTATTGTAAGATGGTTTATTTTAAGAGATAAAGTAATGTCTGTGAGAGAGCTCAAATGTTGACAATATTAACCGTGTACGGAAGGTTCACGAGGGTCCTTCATTTAAGTACAAACAGAAAAGATTTTGGATATCTGGATTGTGTTTAAGGGAATTGGGGGACCGCATGCATCCGACAAAATGCAAAGCACAGATCACATCTCACAGCGGTGAGAGTTTCAGCTCCAGGAATCCACAAGAGAAAAAAATGATGCTGGATCATGTTCCAGATAATAACTACTCTGTTAACGAGAGATCAAATAATATTCGTAAGAGTCGCTATACCCATGAACCCCAAAGGTAATTGTTATTCTTGAGAAAAGAAATATAAGAGTCGGGCACTGCATTAATAGTGAAGCACATCAAGTGAATTAGTTTCAAAGCCGAAGCAGAGAGCCGAGTCCACCCATGAGAAACCCAACCGCTCCGTGGAAGTAGATGTTGATATTAACAGCAAAGCCTCGGAGCAAGAGCTCCCTGGCAGGGCCCGACTGGAGCATATCGGGAGCCGTTGTGTTGGTGAACAAAGGGCTGACAATCAAGCAGCATTGTGTGCATGACACTATAACTAACGGCTGACACATGCACACAGGGGTGATCTTCACAGGCAGGCTGTAGTGTTGCCTGACTGCTGTGTAAAACACAAGGCAGGCCAACTACGCTGACAACATGGACACGAGAGAGGTGGAATCATAAGCTTGACCTGGTGGAGTTGAATGAAGCCGTCCACCAGCCAGTTATAGGCATTTTTCAGCAGAGTGCTGGCAATCTTCTGAGACAACGTTATAAAAAAACGTCTAAAGCCAGTGACATGTTTCTAACTGCCCTCTACCCCCCATCGCGCCCGTACTGCAAGCCATCTGAGGCAAAAAGAAAAAGCAGTCTTTAATCAATGAAGTGCAATGGTTGACCTCTAAACTTATATCTGCATCAGTGTCAAACTGTCATTTTCAATTCAATTCAAATCAGTTTATTTTGTATAGCCCAAAATCACAAATACAAATTTGCCTCTGAGGGCTTTACAATCTGTACATATACGACTCATTTGAATCCCAGAATATAACTATGTATGATGTAGATTTGTCACGCCCAGTATGACATACGTGTTATAGTGCTGAACATGCATTATATCTCTTCATGGCAAAACCACATCGGACTGTCTTCGAGGAAGCGAGAGACTGTACACCGAAGGGTTCTGCTTTCTATCCTACATTTGTAATTGTGATGGGTTATTACTCCCCCAGCCACTGAAAAAAAAAACATACTGGGCAGTTATACATTGAATGTGTTTTATAAAAGACGATATAAAACGATATTTTAGAGCAGGAAAATGCAAACCAAGAGCTGATAGTTTTGCATTATTTAATCAGGAGAAAGCTTCCATGGGGTGAAATGAACTGAAAACTGATGACATGATGATGTTGATGTAAATACCACTCGTCAGCTTGCTGTAAAACACGTTGTTCCAGGGACTGCAAAGTTTTAGCCCACCATCCATATCAACATAATTATGCATTGAAGGTTTTTTTCATGGAGTGTAGAATTACTTTTTGAAAAAATTAGTTCAAACAATAAAAATAATAATTATCTAAAACATGATTTAAAGTCCGTCGTTAATTTATAGTTCCCTCCCCTCTCCAGGTCTCGAGGTACGATTGGGTATTTAACAGTTGTTTAGATTATCATCAGGAGTTAATCCCATGCACACAGATAGTTTCAGCAAAAGCGATATTCATGAGTTCATGGAGCCTCCATGCAGAATGGTGATGTACGTCCCCCTCTGACTGGAGGCGACTGAGCAGCCAGCAGCCACTATCGGAGCCCAGTTCCCCCAGTAGCATTAGTTTGAAAACGTCCCATCAGCGGTGATTAATCAGTTAATCACTTTACAGATTTAGATAAAAAATAGAGCGAAAGCTGGCGTCATGGTGCCATCCTTAAAACATCAATTTGGGGCTTCTAATCTGATAGTTTACCAGGTTCTTTATGTTCTGGATAAGTTTTATGACTCTGACTGGAGCCCATGGGAGCAATTCAAACCCTGCTGTAACATTTAAATAATGGATGGCCTTTAGAATTGGATAGTAGCTGTGTAAATGGGCTCATTCTGACCAACATGCAAAGAAAGAAACAAAAGCCCACAAACAAACACATCTAAATAAAATCAGGTCTACTTTTGTATCTTTAGAATTGCCCACATTCATTTAATTAAGAATTTTAAGATTTAGGATTAATTAAATTATTAGCCTATTGTATTTTAATATGCAGAAACTAACAACTGTGTTTAAACACACATGTGTGTGTCACCTCTTAAATAACGTAGCTCAGCCAGTGGCTGTCAAAAATAATTAGCCTATGCAAATGGAGGCTTACAACCTGAGGTAGCCACTTCTCCAGAAGTATTAAACCTGTGTGTTTAGCATCGAGAGGCACAGTAGCATGACACGGCAAATGATGGAGGGATGAGCACTAAGGCTGCACATGCAGCTTTCCACACGTTTGTATTAGCATAGCTAATTAGGTATAATTGAGTGCTTTCTACTATCCCATCTCCTGAGGCTTATATCTTATGTCTGTTGTATTTATGCAAAGGTTATTTGGAGACATCAAAATCAAATTACACACAGTGCACAGGCTGTAGATGAATTGCAATTAGGATTTGATCACAGCCCCCAAAAACATAGTGATCTATAACGTGGCCGCAGACCTCTGTCGTTGACTTTGATTTGCGAGGTTCCAAGTAGGGGACAAATGTTACATGACAGAGAAGAATATATAAAACATTGCCATAATCGAAAAACAGTATGTCCACGTATTTCCAAATCATTTATGAAACATGATCTGACATAATCAAATTACTTTTGTCTACAAGAACTGTTAAACTAAATAAAAGCAGCTGATTCTGTCTCAGCATACATAAACAAATCTAATGGTATTATGTATGTATACATATATAGACTTTTTTTATTACATAATAATTCCTGCAATGCTAAAATATAATAAAATAATTGGGACCAGTTCATCCACTGTTTAAAGCTGTGTTCAATCACAAACCCTGACAAAAAGGAAAAAGCGGTAACATTAATAACCACTATGTCTCTTTAGCTTGCATTGCGTTGTCATATCAGAAACAAATAATGTAACATTGTTTTACTACTTTTAAAAGTTGGTGTAAGTGTTTAACATTTGCATAATATCATGCAAAAAAGATTTTTTTTTTAAACTCTGGACATTAATTATTTCAACCACCATGTGTGACTGAAAATGTCTCCCTCTGAGTTGATGCTGATTATTTGTTGCTACCGGAGCAGAATAAATATGGGAACAAAGTTTTCCTTTTTTGCTTTTACATATTTCACCACTGCTCTGGCTGCAGATTATATTAATGTTGACTATTATTCTGCATTCAATCAACTGATTATTTGGTACACTTTGAAAAAGGTCTGACGAGTCTATAAGGGCACAATCTTGAACATGTGACCCATGGACTTCTAACTCTTAGATGAAATAGAGAATATATTCATAAGGCAATTATCCCTCACCCAGACACACTAACACACAAACGTCCAACCAGGAACAAAACTATCAAATTGCCATCCATCCAAAACCCTGTTAAAAGCAAATAAGTCGGCTCTATGATCATTACTGGCTAACACTGCCAATTACCAATACGGTATCTCTATTTTGTCTGTGCGAGGCAAAAGAGGGATTAACTTCAGGCCTCTCTGCTTCCCGTCTTCCTTGTCATGAAGCTGACTATGTTTACTGACTAATCTACTTTCCTGCTTTGACCATAAATGTGATTACCGCCACACAAGAGATAATAAAACTCCATATCTCTGCTGTACCAAAGCACCTGAATTAAAACCTAAGCTGTAGCCTTGAGGAACATTGAAAAGAAGAAGAAGAAGAAAAGAAACCCTCAGCAAAAGAGACGGTTTCGTGCTGAGTGCATACAGCCCCCTACTGGTAAACTGCACTCACTATTTAGCAAAGTACAACACAACATGCTCCATGATCTTCTGTTGAATGCCAGCAACAGGTATGCAGCTACTTTCAAAACACCTCTTCTGGTGAAAGTCAATATTTCACTGTATATATTTAAAGCAGCTGTATTGGTGAACAAGCTCTAATCTGGTGACTGCAGGTAAATCACATGCTGATGTCACATGCAAGTCTAGGGCTGTTAAAATAGGTTTCTATTAAAATATATAACCTGTGGGCAAAGTCAACTCATTGAGGTGATTAAGTGTATGTGCAATTACCAATTTCCATGTAGTTTAACTACACAGGGACGGATAGGTGGGTGCTTGATGTGCAACATGACAGGTGTATCATTTTTGCTGAAGATTTAAATGCAGTCGTTGGCGTCTATTAAATATAATGAATGGAGCGCTGGGATTCATTGTCGAGCAACTGTGTGGACTTGGAGAAGATCACACTGAACTTTAAATAGCAAAAACATGATAGTGTTCCACTCTACTGCAATACTGTCTTTGATTTGTCACATACTGGCAATAAGCCCAACAAACACACATTACATTCAGACACATCCTTTGACAGTGTCTAATCATGAAATGTAGCATGTTGCAAAAACAGACTCGTACTTTTGACTCCATTTGAAGCCTCTGCTCAAATCAAATGAATTAATTAAATAAAAGGGACTACAGTAACTGTCGAGTTAAATGCTCAGAGGTCTGAGGGAGATCACATAGTTCAGGTTGTGTGCGGCGATCATCAATCCGAAGGGGGCTCGGGGGGTAAGGCATGGCACGTGGGGAATGGGGTCGACTGGTGATTAGTCGACTTCGCCTACCTGATATTTCCTGATGAGGCACATTGACGAGGCTGAATCCTTTAGCGTTATAAGCTTGCCTCGCGTCGCTACAGCTCCGCGCTTTGCTCTCAGCAGCAGATGACAGGGACAGCGCCGACAGAGTACAGAAGGCGACTTGCAGTCTCCACATCGCATACATCAGTGAAATCCTTGATAGTGTTTCACAAGGGAAAACCAGCTCCGTCAGATTAAAAACAAAACAAAAAACAAGCACTGATTATCAAAATATAAAAATGTCTGTTGGAGAGATTCCTCCAGTGAGCAGGATGTCAGATGTCCATTCAAACAAAACAAAAAAAAATAGAAAATCAATGAATCACTCCTCACTTTAGGCACGTCCACCTCATTGCAAAAGCTTCGTCTCGTACCCCAAGATACAGAAAAAAGACCCCGGCGAGCCCGACTGCTCCCGGCTTGGACCAATCCGTCTGAAGACAGTTGCTACCTGGTGCTGCTCTCTGTGCAAACAACTTCTCCCGCACACACACACACATACACACACACTAGCAGCAGCAGCAGCAGCAGGAGCCCTGTGTTCGTGTCAGTGTGAGGAAAGCGAAATGCAACGGAGACGCACGCTGCACGGCGAGCAGAGCGCACAAGGGCAGGGCAAAACATGGAGTGGAGTGGCAGCTCGCATCCAGGGGCGCGCGCTGTCCTCTGCCTTCGCGCATCCTTGGTAATGCGCACCCGCACATTACTGGAGAGACACGTGTTGGTGGAGGCGCGGGGACCTGGAGGCAGCGGAGGCGGAGTGGACCTACACATCGAACCGGGTTATTGTGTGTTTGCCCTTCATATTGTGTACAAACTCACAGAACCCCAGCTGGCTGTGCGGTGTCTTTTGATGACGATGATTGGTATTAATAAAGGATATCAAATTGGCCTCGAACAAACACACACATAGATAGCATTCACTCCCATACGTACTATTTAATCTTTAACAACAATGTGCAACTTTTGGCATTCTTATTTTTTTTTATTTTGAACTAAATGTACATTTTTTAGGCCACATCCTGCCAGTGTTTACTTGAGCTGTGTGAAATGACCTTGCTGAGTACCCTGTTTTTCATATTGTTGACAAAAATGCAGAGCATATTATTTTGTACAAAACCCACAATGCTTTCAATATAGGCAGAGGCATTTGCGAGTTTTAGTTATATTAAGATGATTTAACCTAAGTTAAGTTCACCAGCCACAAATAACGCATATGACAGCTCAAAACCGGCTCGTCACACTATAATAACATCAACGAATAAAAACATGTTTTCTTCAACAAAGAGAAAACTTTGTTGGAAGGAGAAGTTGTCTTGTTATAATGAGGAATCTAATAAGAACAGTATCTCGTTATAATGTGGTTCTCTCTTGAGTATAAAAGTAGACTGCATCTTAGAATATTGTGTACAAACACCTGCGGTGTGTTTTTGTGGTATTGGGAGCTACAGCTTGCTTGTTAAAATCAACTCTAATATCCAGTGCAATTAGCCATGATTCAGGCTTGTGAAACATAAAGGGAAAATGCTGTGACAAAGTGACTCAAAATGTTTGATTGTGCTTCATTATCTATTGATAGACAGAGCTGCCCCGATGAAAAAGAGTAATTAGTATCTCATTTTTATCGTTTGTATAAGTTTGCTTTAGATAGAAGACAAAATAGATGCTGAGAGAGAAAGAGGGTGTTGACGCGCAACAAAGGCCCTGAATACTTAAAACCCTCGACCACCAGAGCATCCCAGTATTACGAGATACTTCAGTCTGAAGTCAGGTTTAGAGCAAACAAGTTCGAGGTTGTTGTGGGGACTTTAGCTACCTTGCATGACCTGTCAGAAGCAAGTGTATTAGATAAGATAAGATAATCCTTTATTAGTCCCGCAGTGGGGAAATTACAGGATTATTATTGGAGGAATGTACAGTAGGTTCAGATCACTACGGTTCATTTATCCACAATGTTACTAAGTCCTTATTTTGTTCTTCCCCAGCACTTAAATAAGTCAAGTACTCAACAGAAACATTTAAAAAACAAAATCACAATTAGCCCAGGTCAATATCTTTATACAGCAAACTAATCCAAAGTAAGCCTTCTTCTCACAAAGAAAGTATTTACGGTATGCACTGGTATGAAGGTATGAATTAATCGTCAATCCGCCCTGCATTAATGTTACCACAGGCTTTTTTAAGCTAAAAAAGCCTGTGGTAACATTAATGTGTCAGTTTGTGGTCTGGTTAATATGATATTTTACTTGAATAAAGGCTGAAAAATTGCAGACCAAGGTTGAAAAACTGATCTCAGTCTGCAGACGGCCATTAGATTGCAGCAAAAAAGGAAACACATTGCCAGTGAATTTGCCAGTTGTACTCTACAGACTCCAAGTAAGGCGAATGGGAGACAAAGCCAATATTCACAGGACAGGGGTGTAAAGTGGCTGTACCTTCACCTGACATCACTAGTTCAGTTGCAGGGAAGGCAGCCGCAGGGAGTGAACAGCCTTGAATCACCCAGCACAGCTACATTAATAGATATGTCTGAACCAGCTGCTGTGAAAGTAGCAGACTCACTCAATGTGCGTGAGCACAAAATATAGTTATGCTACAAATTTTGGGAAGGGTTTATGAAAAATTAGAAACCGATTAAATACTTGAAAACGTAAGCATATGAATGCATACTTGTTTGCGGTGACATATAGTTTCTAATTTTAGTGAGTAAAATGTGTTTTGCATTTAATATTGAGTTATTTACAGTTGGTGTATTAAGCTATGCTGTGTGACTCACCTGCTTATGTGTTATTCTTCTGCTTTGAGGTGGACTTCTGATGGAGAGTGACGGCTGCTTCTACCTCATGTCTACTGGAGAAGAGCAGACAGTTGCTGCTAGACAACCAACTTCAATTTTTTTGCAAACAAAATAGCCAAATCCACAATTTCTCTATATAGAGTTGAAGAGCCGTTTGTTTTGCCGTCACAAATTTCCTTTCCAAAATTCGTTGCATAATTCTATAGATTTCTTGGACCAGCCTTCGATCCAGGATCGAATACAACATTGGCAGATGCACAGTGTGGACAAGAGGTGAGGAGGAGCTTAGGAGGACCTCACAACAGGTGTTCATTGTTTTAATAGTACTTTTTTACTTCTCTTCCATTCTAGATCAATGGATACAATCTATTGAATACAGAAGAAAGGTTAAATGACCCAGCAGAAAGAACAGGAGACTTTTATGAGATATAATGTTATTTTCTGTAATTTCACAGTATCCATTTCAAAAAACATAGCTGCCAGGTTTATTGCTTTTAAAAAGTTTTTTTTTAATGATTTCCGAGGTTAAGAACTTCCACATGTCCACAGTTGCAAAATTGAATTGGCTGATTTAGTGAGCGTGCTCTGAATGCAATAAGAGCATCACCACTGCTGGTTGTAGGCGGATATAGACAAGCCGTAATGCAGTAGCACCAACTTTGTGTTACATGTTAAAAAGATAACCCTCAAATACCACTGAATAAAGGCTGTAATCTACAAAAAGGACTGTGAATAACCCAGAAGTCTCTGGGTTCACTTTCGGTGTAAACATGTTCAGCTCCACAGTGCCGCCGCAGTATTGGCTGCACAGCGTGACAGCGCCTGATTGCATCTACATACATTAAGACACTCCTTAACAAACTCCATATGGGCTCCGAGACGGAGAAGGAGACTTCCCTTGGTGCTGTTAGTGTCACTTCTTGGTTTTTCAGTCACGGCAGAGCAGTAGAATGTCAGTTCAAGGTATGTATTCAATATTGCTGTAAGATTGTTACATTTTAAATAAGTTTAAAATGGTTTAAATCATGATGATACTAAAAACCAGTCCCCAATTAGAGATGCAGAGTTTTCCCATTACTTATTTAATGGCTATTAAGTTTGACTTTGTGGAAATCGACATGATGCTTAAAGGGAGCTGTTCATATAATTATAATAGAATGAGATTTTATACAAAAAATATATATGAAAGGACTATTAATAATTGTACCGTTGCTATCATTGTGATAAATGTACAATTGTATATAGTGTTATAAATATTAAGAACAATTTGATAAAATATCTAACTGATTATGAATTCAAGATTCAAAAATCAGATATGATTAAGTAAGGAAGCAAACACTTAAGTCAAATAATGTGTAAAAATGCCCTTCTTTTTGAACATTCATATAAGATATACCACAAGAACAAAAGACCTCTGCGGGCCTAAATCAGACAGGATATTACTCTTCTGTGTCAAATGTGGACATTATCTCGGTGCTGCAGAGGGAGACGGACTCAGTCATTTGTGTGATCTTCTAAATGAAATGGAAAATTAAATACATTTTGCCTCACATTATTCTTTATATAAGGCCTTTGTTTGAAACGATTAACAGGAAAATCAGTTTTTGCCCTATGGAGGATTGTGAGGAGCAGTGACGGAAAATGAAACATGTTGGGATTTTTTGAGATGGCTCAGGAACTCAATTTTCTTCTTTCGATCAATTGTAACAAAGATCATTTTTCTATTTGGGAAGTTCATATCTATATTATTCAACTTTGTTGTGTGTAAAATAGTTTTTATTCAGATTGCGACTACAATTGACTTATGGATTAATTAAATATTATACAATACAATAAAAATAAATTACAAAAATATAAATAAAGACAGCATGTCTCAATATAACATTTAATTAAATACATTTCTGAATTAATTAATTCAGTAAAAATAAAATCCAACATTCTGCACTGTTCAACTGTTGAACCTTTTATAATAAGTGAAAGATCTATGAGAGGGGCTGATGTTTTTATGATTGACGGATTTTCCTTTTCATGGCAGCCAAAACGTCTTATCACTGTTTTGAGGATCTATTCTACTCCATTTAGGAAGGCGGTGGCAGTGAGGCATGACAATGGATCAAAAGAAGATCAAGTGTGTTTTCCCCATTCCCCGTTGGTTTCATCTGCACAGCACTGTAACAGGCCTACTCAGCTAATAAGCCCTTGCTAATGAGGCCTAGAGATGATACCCAGAAGGTGATCCCGGTAGTGGATCGATAGCTCACCACGAGGAGTCAGCACAGGGTTCAACATGACTCATACTCAGAGCACCCCAGGGAAAACTGAGCTTTCACTGGGCAGGTTTGCTGCTTCACAAAAAAATAGAAGAAAAAAAATTAGAGTTAATCCCATTTCCATGGGATATTAATATGTCCAAGTTTTATTTTAACTTTGAATCCATAGAAAGTCAGACAGGTAGACCTAAAGATAGATGGACCAATCGATCAAAATCAATAAATAGAGGATCTCACATGAGCCACCAAGAGGAAAAACAGCAGACTGACGCCATTATCTTCACTGTGGATGGATAGATGGATGGATGGATACTGTAGCATTTTATTAAATGTTGGCCAACTGTTGTTATTTGTCCTCTTTAAAGATCATCTATTGTCCAACTCTTACTTAAATGTGTACCTGCATGTAAAAATAAATACATATGAAAATAAAAAACACAACTCACTGTATTAAATATTAAACAAGTAACGCTATTGTATAGTGTTTGCTTAAACGGTGCATTTCACTTTACAGTACTAAATCACTGTGGGGTTTAAGCAGTGTGCTTTGCAATGCCACAGCTTGTGTGTGACGTACACTGTAAGCACAGGAAGAATAAGGTCACTTTGTTCACATTAGCACAGCAAGCAAGGAGATGAATTATTAATTGTGTACTTATAATTCATGCATGTTTAGGACACATATGTGCTCCCTTTTTCAGATAGAAATCCTTTGCTTTTTGATGCCTCAATTGAAAAACAAAAAGTATCCAAGCAAATAGGTTTGGAATAAACACAGGATTCAAACATACTTTAAAAAAGGGTTAAAATTATGTTTTGCAGCTAATTGTAAGTTCATGAGAGTTTACATATTTTAAACTAGAGAAAACCTTTTCTTTTTTTACATTAAAAGATCCATCTCTTTAGGGAAGTGTCCTGGTAGCTGCAGAGGACTGAACTGAGTCGCACGTGCGTCCTTTTCCCCAGCCAATGTCCTGCAGCCAAGGTGATATCTGAATTCCCAGATCCTGTAGTCCCTGATAGAATATACCTATGGCCTCCTAACTGTTCAATATGCCTGGAATATCTTCACATGGAGGAGTCATTGAGACGTCCTAATCATGTGCACACATCATCCTAACAGGCTCTTTTTAAACTGACGCAAGGCAAGGCAAGGCAAGTTTATTTGTATAGCACATTTCAACACAAGGCGATTCAAAGTGCTTCACATACAACCATTAAAAGCATAAAAACACAATCCAAAATAAAAGATTTAAAAACAATTAAGAACATTCATTAAAACAATAAAAAACAGTTAAAAAGCAAAAAGCAAAAATAAATAGATACAGAATTGAATAAAAGTTGCAGTGCAGTTTAAGATATAAAATGCAGTAGTAAGATGCAGAATCTGGTTTAATTAAAGGCAACAGCAAACAGAAAGGTCTTCAGTCTGGATTTAAAGAGGCTGAGGGTCTCTGCAGACCTGCAGCTCTCAGGGACCTTGTTCCAGATGTGTGGAGCAGAAAAGCTGAATGCTGCCTCTTCTGACTCTTGGAACAGAAAGTAGACCCGTCCCAGACGACCTGAGGGGTCGGGATGGTTCATAAGGCAGCAGCAGATCACTAATGTATTTAGGCCCTAAACCATTCAGTGCTTTATAAACCAGCAGCAGGATTTTAAAGTCAATTCTTTGTTGGACAGGAAGCCAGTGCAAAGACCTCAGAACTGGAGTGATGTGATCAACTTTCCTGGTCTTAGTGAGGACTCGAGCTGCAGCGTTCTGAATCAGCTGCAGCTTTCTGATTGACTTTTTACTGAGACCTGTGAACACACCGTTACAGTAGTCAAGTCTACTGAAGATAAATGCATGGACAAGTTTCTCCAAATCCTGTTGAGACATAAGTCCTCTAACCCTTGATATATTCTTCAGGTGATAGTAGGCTGATTTTGTAACTGTCTTGATATGACTGTTCAGGTTGAGGTCTGAATCCATAACTACACCTAGATTTCTGGCTTGGTTTGAGGTTTTTAACGTCAGTGATTGTAGCTCAGCGCTCACTTTCAATCGTTCGTCCTTGGAACCAAAAACAAGTACTTCTGTTTTATCTTTATTTAATTGAAGAAAATTCTGGCACATCCAGTTGTTGATTTCTTCAATGCATTTAGTCAGCACTGGTATGGGATTATAGTCCCCTGGTGATATAGTTATGTAGATTTGTGTGTCGTCTGCATAGTTATGATAACACACTTTGTTGTTTTTCATAATCTCAGCCAGTGGAAGCATGTAGATATTGAACAGAAGAGGCCCCAGTATTGAACCTTGGGGAACACCACATGTCATACCAGTCAGCTCTGATGTGTAATTAGCTACCGACACAAAGTATTGTCGGTCCTTCAAGTAAGAGTCAAACCAGTTAAGTGCTGCGCCAGAGAGTCCTACCCAGACTTTCAGTCTGTCTAGTAGTATGTTGTGATCGACTGTGTCAAATGCAGCACTGAGATCCAGTAATACTAAGACTGAAGTTCTGCCTCTGTCTGTGTTTAAGTGGATGTCGTTGAAAACCTTAACAAGAGCAGTTTCAGTACTGTGATGCTGACGAAAGCCAGACTGGAAGACATCAAAACAGTTATTTTCGGCCAAGAAGCTATTTAGCTGTTGATAAACCACTTGTTCCATTATTTTACTTAAAAAGGGGAGGTTTGATATTGGCCTATAATTTTTCATTATTTCGGGGTCTAAACTAGCCTTCTTTAGGAGTGGTTTAATAACTGCAGTTTTTAGGGCTTGTGGGAAGACACCTGAGAGAAGGGATGTGTTTACAATTTGTAAAAGGTCAGTGATCATGCAGTGTGAAATATTTTTGAAAAAGTGTGTTGGTAGAATATCTAAGCAGCATGAGGATGTTTTCAGATGTTGTATAATATCTTCTAAGCTTCTTTGGTTAATTGAATGAAATTGTGTCATGATATTTGGATGGATGTTATTTAAAGATGGGGACAACACACATCCTGTGGTTGGTGTGGAGCCACCAACTGCTTGTCTAATTTTCTGAATTTTGTCAGCAAAAAAGACTGCAAATTGATTGCATGCCCAGGTGGATTGGAGCGTAGCAGTTACTGACACCGGAGGGTTTGTTAGCCTGTCCACGGTAGCAAATAAGGCGCGTGCATTGTTATTGCAGCAGCAGTTTAGTAGTCTAGCCTCCTCTACAGTTGATCCAAGGAGAATCTTATCTTTTCAGGGGGAAATGTAATTTTCAGGAGACAGAGTTGAAAGTAGACCTTTTTGCATCAAGGAGTTTTGCAACAAAACTTTCAAAAAGTAAATAATTTCCACTAGTATCATTTAAAAGTGGATCCCAATTTAGCAATAAGGGCTGTCTGGCGATGTACAATGAGTGCCTCGTGAATTGCAGTACAATGTAAATAGTTGGAAAAGTCTCATAAGAAAGAGACATGTCATCGTGATCCATCACCACCGCTCTTCATTGTGAAAATGCAGCAAACAAAAAAGCTTCTGGCAGTCGTATTGTGCGAGTTTGGTCTTTTTTTTTGCTTTGCTTCTTTTAGCAAAGCTCAAAATTGTTGCAGTATCAATGCTAAGTACTTAGTATGTTGAAACATGGGTTTCCGCCCGTATGCATGCAGTACCTCCATTCTCACCTTAATTTATATCACATCTGGATATATCCAAGATAACAATTTGCATGAATGGTATATATCTTAGTCATGCCTGTAATAAAGCATTGTACACTGATGAATACAAAGTTATCTAAAGAGAATCAAATATATTCCAAGACGTCTGCGCTTGCTAATGATCTCAAATGTGAAGACACAATCAATAAGTGCATGCTGGCTCAAATGTTAAATCACAGTATGCCCTTACTCATTTCCACACAACAAAGGTCATGTCAGAGGAGCATCAATCTGTTGTTGACAGGCATTACGTTGAATAAACAAGAAGACAGGATCACCTATTATCCCACCAAAGTTCTGAGGGGGAGAGTACCAAACACCAACACTAAAAGAAAAGTGCACTAGGAAACTTAAGTATTAACACAAAACAAACAGAATAATACACTAAACTCAAACACACTTTATTTATTTTTTTGCTTTAAATATCACTCAAATAATATGTGCCGGTTAACGTGCTGCGGTGGAAGTGCAAGTTGTTTTTTTGTGATCCTCTGTCCTCTCTCCTCCTGTCCTCTCTCCTCCTGTCCTCCTGTCCTCCTGTCCTCTGTCCTCTGTCCTCTCTCCTCTGTCCTCTGTCCTCTGTCCTCTGTCCTCTCTCCTCTCTCCTCTCTCCTCTGTCCTCTGTCCTCTGTCCTCCTGTCCTCTGTCCTCTGTCCTCTCTCCTCTGTCCTCTGTCCTCCTGTCATCTCTCCTCCTGTCCTCTCTCCTCCTGTCCTCTGTCCTCCTGTCATCTGTCATCTGTCATCTCTCCTCCTGTCCTCTGTCCTCCTGTCCTCTCTCCTCCTGTCCTCTGTCCTCCTGTCATCTGTCATCTCTCCTCCTGTCCTCTCTCCTCCTGTCCTCTCTCATCCTGTCCTCTGTCCTCTGTCCTCTGTCCTCTGTCCTCTGTCCTCTCTCCTCTCTCCTCTGTCCTCTGTCCTCCTGTCCTCTGTCCTCTGTCCTCTCTCCTCTGTCCTCTCTCCTCCTGTCCTCTCTCCTCCTGTCCTCTGTCCTCCTGTCATCTGTCATCTCTCCTCCTGTCCTCTCTCCTCCTGTCCTCTCTCATCCTGTCCTCTGTCCTCTGTCCTCTGTCCTCTGTCCTCTGTCCTCTGTCCTCTGTCCTCTGTCCTCTGTCCTCTGTCCTCTGTCCTCTGTCCTCTGTCCTCTCTCCTCTGTCCTCTGTCCTCTGTCCTCTGTCCTCTGTCCTCTCTCCTCTGTCCTCTCTCCTCTGTCCTCTCTCCTCTCTCCTCTGTCCTCTCTCCTCTGTCATCTCTCCTCCTGTCATCTGTCCTCTCTCCTCTCTCCTCTGTCCTCTGTCCTCTGTCCTCTCTCCTCTGTCCTCTCTCCTCTGTCCTCTCTCCTCTGTCCTCTCTCCTCCTGTCCTCTGTCCTCTGTCCTCTGTCCTCTGTCCTCTGTCCTCTGTCCTCTGTCCTCTGTCCTCTGTCCTCTCTCCTCTGTCCTCTGTCCTCTGTCCTCTCTCCTCTGTCCTCTCTCCTCTGTCCTCTCTCCTCCTGTCCTCTGTCCTCTGTCCTCTGTCCTCTGTCCTCCTGTCCTCTGTCCTCTGTCCTCTGTCCTCTCTCCTCCTGTCCTCTGTCCTCTGTCCTCTGTCCTCTGTCCTCTCTCCTCTGTCCTCTGTCCTCTGTCCTCTGTCCTCTGTCCTCTGTCCTCTGTCCTCTGTCCTCTCTCCTCTGTCCTCTGTCCTCTGTCCTCTCTCCTCCTGTCCTCTGTCCTCTGTCCTCTGTCCTCTGTCCTCTGTCCTCTGTCCTCTGTCCTCTGTCCTCTGTCCTCTCTCCTCTCTCCTCTGTCCTCTCTCCTCCTGTCCTCTGTCCTCTCTCCTCCTGTCCTCTGTCCTCTCTCCTCCTGTCCTCTGTCTTCTGTTCTCTGTCCTCTCTCCTCTGTCCTCTGTCCTCTCTCCTCTGTCCTCTGTCCTCTGTCCTCTCTCCTCCTGTCCTCTGTCCTCTCTCCTCCTGTCATCTGTCATCTCTCCTCCTGTCCTCTCTCCTCCTGTCCTCTGTCTTCTGTTCTCTGTCCTCTCTCCTCTGTCCTCTGTCCTCTCTCCTCCTGTCATCTGTCATCTCTCCTCCTGTCCTCTCTCCTCTGTCCTCTGTCCTCTGTCCTCTGTCCTCCTGTCCTCTGTCCTCTGTCCTCTGTCCTCTGTCCTCTGTCCTCTGTCCTCTGTCCTCTGTCCTCTGTCCTCTGTCCTCTGTCCTCTCTCCTCTGTCCTCTCTCCTCCTGTCCTCTGTCCTCTCTCCTCCTGTCCTCTGTCCTCTCTCCTCCTGTCCTCTGTCTTCTGTTCTCTGTCCTCTCTCCTCTGTCCTCTGTCCTCTCTCCTCTGTCCTCTGTCCTCTGTCCTCTCTCCTCCTGTCCTCTGTCCTCTCTCCTCCTGTCATCTGTCATCTCTCCTCCTGTCCTCTCTCCTCCTGTCCTCTGTCTTCTGTTCTCTGTCCTCTCTCCTCTGTCCTCTGTCCTCTCTCCTCTGTCCTCTGTCCTCTCTCCTCCTGTCATCTGTCATCTCTCCTCCTGTCCTCTCTCCTCTGTCCTCTGTCCTCTGTCCTCTGTCCTCTGTCCTCTGTCCTCCTGTCCTCTGTCCTCTGTCCTCTGTCCTCTGTCCTCCTGTCATCTGTCATCTCTCCTCCTGTCCTCTGTCCTCTGTCATCTCTCCTCCTGTCCTCTGTCCTCTGTCCTCCTGTCATCTGTCATCTCTCCTCCTGTCCTCTGTCCTCTGTCCTCTGTCCTCTGTCCTCCTGTCATCTGTCATCTCTCCTCCTGTCCTCTGTCCTCTGTCCTCTGTCTTGCTTTTTCTCAGCCAGCAAATAAAACAAGGTTGATTATGCGTGTTGTGTAAACATCAGGGCCGTGGCTGATTTAATTGGGTTTCGCTTCAGTTTACATGTTTGTGTTTGATACAAAGATATATTGATAAAATATTGCCTTTTGACTTGCAAATATTTCTTTGCACGTACAGTAACAAGCGTATACTTGTTAGCGCTGAGCCAACGAAAACACTACAATTCTTAGTTTCAGGTGTTTATACACTGATTAAAACATAGTTATGGATAATATTTTCACTTGCTGCCAATTAATCCTCCTAAATGTTACACACGGTTCCTTTAACTGAACACTTCACTTTCTGTGATATCCATTCAAACCATGATAATTTCTTCATGTTGTTGCAGTGTGAGCCCGTTTTATGTATCATACATAATTCAAAACATGTTGAGGTGGTTGTTTTCCTGTGATGAAAACAGTTTTGAGCTAGTTAATGATGTCCTATGGCTCAGTAATTAAGGATCTCTTCATCGTATTGTAAACAGTGGCTGAGGATGGAAATTAATCATCATAACATCAAAATGAGTTGCTTAATATTTAAGTTGATGTTCTGTTGTCCAATGTGTACGATATTAAACAGGACTTTTTGATGACTATGTTGTGTATTTGTATCTAATGTGATTTGAAGCCCCCAGCTTTCTCAGCTTGAGGTTAGCTGCTACGAGCAAAACAACATCTCTCAAGTTGCTATGTGGCCAGTGTAGGTGGCATGTTTTGGCAAGAAGAATGTTTATATTCTATATATATATAAAAAGGAAATATGATTATACCGTTCTTTCTTCATATATATTTTTGTATTTCACACATCCAGACAAAGATATCTGATATATAATTTTACTTTTGTTTACATTTTTTTATGGTTGTATTGTTTTATTCTATATCTATGTTTATTGTTAGGCACCTTTCACAGTCAAATTCCTTGTATGTGCAACGTACTTGGCCAATAAATGATTATGATTATGATTGTGAAAGGATGCAGAACAACAACTGCTATCTAAAACTATTTCTTAATTTCAAACTGACTAACTTATAATAAATATAATAAATAATAAATCGTCAGTGCAAAGCCAATGCAGTCCCATGGTAACAACCAATGACAACCGCCCATCAGCCATGAGCCAGTACTCCATTATCTGACATACAATGGAACTGGTAAATGGTTTAAGAAGGAAAGTGTGTGAAGGATAACAATGCTCATTGATGTGAATAGATTCTGCTGCAGATTCTCCCTGATGAGTGTAGTTTAAGATGCCACAACGAGATGAGATTCATGAAGTCTTGTTTTTTTAAGGATAGGTTTTGATTTTTTCAAGCCTATCTTAACACAGCACTGGCATACGCACAGTCCAAGAGATGTTGGTTGCAATAATCATTTGCCTTGTCCATGCCGGCTGTGAAGCGTCACCTTTGTAGAGCGACTGCAGTAATGGGGGTCAAATCCATTCATTGCTCTGGAGAATACATTCAAAAGTTCAGCCAAGCAAATTGAAGTGGGCTTTCTTTAACATGTTGCTCTATTTTAAGATATAATCAGGATACTCAAATAATGAATTGATGTATTTTTGCAAGGATGGATCCATTCCACTGTACTGTTCTGCTTCAGGATAGAAGACAGGCAGTTGTGGCCTGGTATAGAGCAATCATTTCAATCTTTATGCACCACTTTGTACTACAGGGGTATAGGTGGCTGCTAAAGTTGTGTAAGGGTATATATTATGAATCTCCACTGTTGTTTAGATTAGCTTTTCACCGTACATCTTGTGCCATGGATGAAAAGAGGTAAGCTTGGTGCAGTCAAATGCAATAAAGTCAAAGCAATGTCAACAGTAATAAAAATCTAACACCGGGCTAAATGTATGGCGTGGAAGCTGTGCAAAAGAAAACGTGAATATAGCATTGGCAATATGTTGCATATGGCCTCTGAGGAGGTGAGCACAGACAATCACTTGCTTCTCCGACGCCTGGCGCGAGCTTTATAGACGCCCGCCACCTCAGGACAGATGCTGTTTCAAAGACGACAGCTCATCAAGATGAGTGACAGGCGTTCGGATAGAAATTTGACCAACTGCGGTGGAGGCGTGCAGGATCAACAGCACATGTCCCGCCTCAGGGCAAAAAGTTGCATTTTGCAGGTGAAAATCAGAGATTGATCCTTTCCTGATCCAGAGAGGTTTGTAAGTCAAACAAATAAAAAAATTAAGATTATATTCAGTTGTGACAGTTTCTTGTTTTCACATAACCAGTCAGCAGTTTAGATTTATCAAAGTGATTAATGGAGAATGCTTTCAAACACACACACACACACACACACACACACACACACACACACACACGGAGCAACATTTGACAAGACCCCTACATAAGCCTGTGTTCTTTACCGCTCTAACCGTACAGCATTACAGTTCATAGGCCATGCAACACAGTCGCTAGTGTTTATATTTGTGACAGGAGGGTAATTGTTTCATAATTTAGACTTACATTTCTCATTAACAGTAATAAAAACAGTACTTTTGAAAAAAAATCATGACGTTAACACTATACTGTGAATGCATATTAAGCAGTTATAATCAGTCTGCAGTTATCAGCTATAATAATCACCTGCACATCAACAAGAAATCTGGAGCCTAATCGTTTTTATTTTTATTTTATTTTTTTTGTATTTCAGCTTAGGATAACATTTAGGATCCAGGTTTCCTAACTATAAGCAGGAAAAACAATCCTATTTTATTTTAGCTATTACAGAAAATCCTAATCTAATGATTTCCCAAGTTACGAATCCTAAATCAGGATGCCATAAACCCTGTCCTACATTGCAGCAGAACTATTGTTCAGTCTGTGTGGCAATGAAGATGGGAAACCACATAAACATAGCAAAATAATGATGGAAAGGCTATGAAACCACACAATGACACTTTAAATGTCCCAAACCAGGTATTAATGGGTATAGACATCAACTGTATCAAAAAGTGGGGTTTCCTCTCCTCCACCGACACGATTAGTGCCTCCGATTCCTCATATCTTAAATAAATTGTTTGGTCTATAAAAGCAAATTAGACAGCACATGACAGGACTAGTGCTGGTTGAGGAACATTTACAGATATATTTAGGATTTCTAAAGACAACGTAGGAGGTCTGAGTTAGGATAGGACACAGCCATGACTTTAGACATTGCTTCTGTAATTGGAAGGTAGGATTTATTCTTATCTTTGAAACTTGGCAGTTGGGATGTTTTTCTGTAACGAGGCCCCTGATGACTTGTTTAGTGTGGAAGGTGCTGCAGTGACAAACACCTTTGTAGTTCTGTGAAGATTAATATCATCTTTCAGCTCATTCTATTGATATTATGGAACGACATTCCTGTTTCCTCATCAAGAAAAAAGGTGTAAACATGTGTTTTGTTTATGTAAATAATCAAACTTTTACATTACATTATATTACATTTAATTTAGTTGACGCTTTTATCCAAAGCGACTTACAATAAATGCATTCAACCATACACAGTACAAACTCAGAACAACAAGAATCACGAAAGTACAATTTCTTCAATAAAGTTAAACTACAAAGTACTATCAATAAGTGCCATTGAAATGCTACTAAAGTGCTACTACTTTGCTACTTTATTTAACCTCATGCGCATTTTTAATAGGAATTTTTTCTCATACTAAAACCTGATTATCTCCTCATTCACAAGGTCTATTTGAAAAATGTAAAAATCTATAATATACAGAAAACCCTTGTGAAGATAGATAATAAGGCCGTATATGTGTTAGTGGTATATTGGTTTATGATAGTACACAGAAAAAAGAAGAAAAAAAAGATTTCTCGAAAAATACATTTTAAAGTTAATTATTTTTATCTTAAGCCAGTAATTATTATATAAAATATCTCAATATTGGAGGAGTATCTGTGTGAGGTTTGGAGTTGATTGAGTGAAGTTAAGTATTTTTAATAATTATTTTAGTTTGGACATGTCAAGAAGCGTGGAAATTCAGAAAGCTATGAAAGCACCGCAGCTACGGTCCTTAAATGCACCTCGCTTCACTGCAGCTGTCTGCAGCCGGGTCCGACCTACAGTTTGCACTCAAACACTAAGGGATCATCCATATTCCAGCCAAAAGTAAGTCAATTTTCATAATCTTTGCTTGGACACAAATTACTTTCTTGTGCATATCTTTGCAATGCTTTGTGTGAGAGTGGAATGGTATTGGTGGATTCTGTCGGTTCTCGGGATTCCAAATCCATTGAGTATAGCATTCCAGCTAGAGAATGCTATTCTCAATCTTAACTTAAAAAAAAAAAAAAAAGAAATTCAGAAACCAGGGATGCAGTTCGGTGGTAACTTTGAGTCATTTTGAGTCATAATTATGGTTTATGTTAATTTGTATTGTGTAATAGTGTTATAAACATGACACAAATTACTTATATTGACTTGTTGGGTCAGGATCTGACTTTTTTTTTGGGATTCTTTTGGGATTTTTCTTGTATTTTTATAGTCTCAGTATTGCCTAGTCTCAGAGGCTGAATCCTCGACCCCTGCCTTTCTTGCTTATGAGGTTAATCAAGTTACTCAAGTTGCGGTAATGTTGGCAATCAGGGAGAGTTGATTGTTGAGTGTCACACCGAGGTTCCTGGCAGTCGGGGTCGGGGCCACGACTGAGTTGTTCAAGGTAATGGTCAGGTCGTGGGTGGGAGAGACTTTTCCTGGAAGAATTCATCAGGAGAATTCCTGGAAGGAAAAGTAGTTCAGTCTTGTCAGGGTTAATTGTCCGGTGATGTGCGGACATCCACTGAGAAATGTCAGTCAGACAGGCAGAGAGTCGTGCTGCTACCTGTGTTTCCAATTGGGGAAACATGGATAAGATACTTTTAATAAGGTTACACAATGTGATATTATAATCCATGTTGTGTTGCAAGCGTGTTTCCGCTGCCTCCTAGAGGCCAACAAATCCAGTGAATGCAGGTTTAAATTAGTCTAAGTCAATACTGACCATCAGTCTCAAAGGCCAAACGAGCATTGGCCTTTGAGACTTTAAAGTATCTATTTTATGCCATGTAAATAAATACTACATCTATTTGCATTTTGTCCTTCTGGTATCATTTTATACAAGTATTTAGCTGAAACATTGTCATTGGTTTGAGCTGTGTGTGTACCAACAACACGTGGACATGAACAAAGCCATTTGTTACTGTTGACTTGTCACACGGGTTAATTAATCCACACTTAAATTGCAAGTTTCGTGAACTCAGCTGGGTTTTTTTCGTATGCGGTGTAAATGTACATCGCTGCAACACAGGTCACCTGCAGTTATTCATCACAAAATGATTTTCTGTCTGTATATTTCTTTATGGCTTTTAATAATGAATAAAAGGGAATGTGTCAGGTTGAGATATGGTCCAAGAGCCAAGTATTTAAGCTGCAGTTTATACACTTTGGGCTTTATTGAGACCATGAGTTGAGTCAGGAAAGACTATCTACATCTGTTTTGTGCTCTGTCCTAAGGTGCAGGCGAAGATGCACAGCATCCTTCCAGATGCAATTCATATTCATCTCTTCAACACTTGAGGTGACGAATATGATGACTCTGATTTACGCACACATGGCTCTGCTCATTAATGGTACGCTTGGGGGTGACACTGATCAAAGTCAGAATCGCAGAATGGAGAGATAACTTGGTATCTATATAGAAATTAATGACTCAGGTGTTGAAGTGTCTTTTGGGACGCTCTGCATAAGCAGGTTTGAACACGCCTGAGGGTGATGAGACGTCTCTTAGTCGATGCAAGATAGTGGGCAAAAGCATAGTCTGATAGTGTGAGGGTACAGTTTGGAAAGATATGAGGCAACCTCCGGTAATGTCTTTCTTAGGGAATGCTGTTTATACGTCTCACGACAGGACTGATGCTTTGTCCTCCTGAGCAAACTAAGACTGAACCAAATCCAGACCTGATCCAATTTGATCCAATACACAACGAGACCGTCATCTTCGAGTGGCCTTACTCGCCAGCTTTATGAGTTCAAATGTCATGGCTGTGGTTTCTGCTCTTACGGTATGTGTGAAATTAATATTAATAATATTTCAATGAGGCACCCAGATATTTACCAAGGCTGCAACTCAATCAAAATGTTTGCTGGTTAAATACAAATACATTTTGTAAAACCTTAAATCCTTCTGACTTTGGTGATCTCCTGACTTTTCTGTTAGTGCCCTCAGGAGTGAAATATCTCAATAAATATAAAATGATATATGCACATGACATTTGATACAGACATTCTCTGCCCCGCCCCATGGGATTTTTGACCCTGCTTTGGTGATCCCTCACATCCTTCTAGTTCCAAAATGTGTATTTGTCCAGTGCTTTGGTTTATGACCAACTAAGCGCATGCTTAAGTTACCCCCAAACACTCTGTACAGCCTCATAGAGCGGCTAGCATGGCTGCAGACTGTGTGACAGTCCTCTGTGGAAATACAAAGGCAGCACGCCTAAAGCTTTTGTATTTGTATTTGATTTGGTCGTTTACTGATGAAGACGTCTAGACAGTGAAGTTGAAACCAGGCTGAATTTGGGTAAGAAGTGAGAAGTTTGGATGGATGCGATGCTGCGATTGTCCCGATGTTCTGTCTGTAGGCATCGGCTTCGGATCCTCCTCCTTCATTTGCCAATATTTCAGATAGCTTTAATATCTCACTGTTAAAACTGCATTTGTGAAAGCTCGGGTCTCAGCTGGCACTTCTCACACCATCTGTGTGGATTTCCCTCTAAAAATGTTAAATGTATATCGTTTAGGGTTATTGCCACTTTAGTGCAATGGCTTTTATGTCACATGCATAGTACTGCTGAATTTCTGTTTTAGCCTTACATATTAAGAGATTGTTTTCTTTTGTCTAATGCTGTACTCTTGATTTTTTTGTTTTTGTTTAAGAAAGCATTTCACGACACAAAGTGAAATACTGATGATGACAGCTGTGGTGACATGTTAAAGCTGTCATTATCATAACACAAGTAGGGCTTTTTTAACTTCAGCTCATTTTTTATTCCCCCAGTCAGACTACATGGTCATTTTCTGTTAGTCTTATAGGCCCTGTCACCCCGGCCCTAACCATTCTAAGAAGAACATTTTTGGGAGCATCCTCCTGTCAAGTTTTTCTTTCCCTCTCCTATCATTTCTTGAAATAAATAACTTAATTCATCTCCCAATTCTTTTCTTTAACATATATGTATCTGAAATAAAAAGCAAAAGAGCCCCAAGGCGTTCTATGAAATAATTCTATCAAAACCAGAGGAGTCAAAGTTTATTCTGCATTGGCTTCGCTTTCTTGGAGGTTTTTGACCGGACATTATCAGTTTGAAAACCCATAAAATTATATTTCTCTATAAGTAATTATGTTTTGCATTAATTATGTCAGTGAGCACACATTCACAACCTAAATGCCACCAAAAAAAGAAGATCTTACCAGAAGAGAAAAGTGTACCAAATAAACCCTATATTTTGACAGCTCATCTCTATTATGGACAGTAGCAGTAGAGGAGGTAGTTGCAGTCCCTGGCTCATCTCCAGTTCTTTATTTAGTCTCACCTGAAAAGGTTCATTCTTGTATCTCCTTTCCAGTGACATGGTTGGCCTTTGGTACTCTGTGAAGCTTAGAATAAAAAAAATGCATTCATCAGATCTGCTCCAGAACTCTAGCGATTTCACTGACCTTTAAAGATGCAACAGAGGAAGCAAAGGCCCTGCCTTGAAGTTCAAATGCATCACTTTGGGCTCTTAAGGATGCTTGGGCAGTTAAAGATTGATTAAACAACATATGATCAAAATCCATTGTAGCCTCACATGGTAACACATTTTTCTAACAAATATATATAAATATATTTTTCATCCTTCATTTCAGATAGAAGCTAAATGTATTAATGGAAAATAGAAAATGTCTTGTCTTTCATTGCAGACATGACAACAAAATGCTGGCCTGTTTATAAAAAGTCAAAAAATGTTCTTTGCTTTGAAAAAATAAACAGTCTTGTGGAAATAAGCGTGTCAAATATTTCCACTTCAATTACAAAACAATTAGTCAATTTTTGAAGGCATTCAGCAGCAGCAACAAGAATGCCTCCCAAAAACATCTATGGGGCTACACAGCCTGCTGTGTGCTGTTGTTTGAACAGCCCGACCTTTCGCAGCGACGCACACGTAAGATGTAATTGAGTTATTCCTGTTTGCAGCTACATTAGGCGTGATTGTCTTTGGAGGTGTAACAGCAAAGGTACAACAAGGAGCATAATAAATGGCCTGCGCTCAGCGGATTCTAGTTGAAACAATAATCTTACGGGTCAACAGAGAAGTTCAGCTTTCAGGGAATCTGCATTTGCTAATCTAAGGCAACTTCTGCTGAAGAAGCAACGCTTAAGGACAAGATTAAGATGTGGCTGTTAATGCTGAGGTTGCTGCCGTAAGCAATTCAAATAACCTAAAAAGGATAGATGAAAGCTTACAAAATTCCAAAAGCTGATCTACTTACAGTAAAATCATTATATAGATTTAAAAACAAATCTGTGTATTCTCTATTTCTACAAATCAAATGCTGCTACAAATTATGTAATAATAACACACCCACATCCACCACTACTGCAAAACATCCTTGTGTGAGAAAACTGGGGAAAAACGCACCTTGTCTCTGCTAAAATTATTATCTCCCTCTCCTGTAAAGATATAATATATATATATATATATATATATATATATATATATATATATATATATACATGAGGCAGAGACTACTTCCCAAAAAGAAAACTAATAGTTCAAAATAAGACAAAGCTTGCTGGGAATAGTCCCACGCGTATTTGTATTACTCAGGATTGTGTTACAAGACCTTACCAGAGGACATCAGACTCATACATCTACAGGACCATCAACAGGAAGCATTTTTCACTCGCCGAGCTAATCCAATTTCTTTGGTGCTTAATGTTTTCTATGTCACCACAGTTATCAGTGGACACCATCTAGTCTACTTTGGACCAAGACGCACATAAACAAACACGGCTGCAAAAAGAAATAAATAATTCTAATGCTTTTATTTTGAGCATTAGGAGGGTTGAGCGTTTGACCCGTTTCACAAAAGTAAGGTCCTACATGGCCCATGCTCATGTATAGGCCGTTTTAAAAGATGAAATAATGAGGAAATTATCTCATGTTTTAAGTTTGCTACATTTATCATCTTTAGGATGAATGGCCAGCAAACCATATCCACAAATGTGATGATGCAAGCTGTTTTCACCCAAAACTCCAATACAGCCATGACATGTCATGGCTGCTTTAGTTATGGTATTTGGTATTATATTGAATTTCTTTTTGAATTCTGAACGCAAGCGAATACACATAAGTCAGCAATGTATCCACACCGTACATTCACCAGCACCATTAAGATGACGTATAAAGAGATGAGGAGAGAGAAAAGTATTTACTGAAAAAGCATCTGCCACACTGTCATCTCTAAAATCTGAGGGCATGACTGAGTACACATTAAGGCAGTTATTTTAGTTGGCCAGGCGGCAGAGAGCTAGCATAACATTTGAGGGCTATTTGGTTTTCACACAGTGTGACTGAGTGACTTACAACCGCAGTGATCCAAACATTGGCTTCTTTTGGTTGCATGTTCGAATACATTCTTGTGACTCATTTTATCTCAAATTAGACCTGTTAAGGTGTTCTCACTGGGCAATAACCTCATGAATGTGGATGAGTTAACACTCAAGGCAGCAGGAAAACTGTGATGAAACTGTAAGAAGTGCTGTCTTTTCACTGACGAGGAGAGATAATTCCTTTTTTATTTATTTGGAGATGAACTGTTCTCTGCAACACAAGCCCTTCTCATAAAGATGTACAATGACTTGACTAATAGGAACATTAAACACCACCTGACAGACTGCCTGTGCCAGGAGATACTATCAGCTCATATGCAGATGTTATGATCTTTAGGACGTTGTATGCGGAAGAACATTTATGTGGCTGTTAAGTTATAAAGATGTGTTGGTGATTTATTAATCATATCATGATTATTGTGGAATAACAAGTGGAATAACAAAATCAATTCATCAAATAAAAGGTACTGTAGGTGTGTTTATATATGCTCACACAAAGTTATATGCATCCAGCGCTCAGTTGTCAGTTCATTAGGTACAGGTCTTACCTTCTACGTTATAACGTTCAGTTTTTGTTGAAACTAATTCAACTTTAAAATCAATATGGAGGCTGCAGTTTGTGGTGCTGTTGAATTGCATTGTGCAATACTGACAGGCATTTCTAATATTGTGTCCACCCCATTTATAAATAACAGAAACACCTCTCTGTATAATGCAATACAGTTCAAAAGCACAACAAACTACCTGTATTAGGATAATATATAAGGACTAAAATAAGTAAATGACAACTGAGTGTAAGTATACAAATATAAGTAAACATGTCCTTCATGACACATTAATATAAATGCTTCACTGCATTAAAACACATCTTTATTTGTCTTATTATTATTTATTCTTCTCAATATTGCACCTGACGTAACCATAACTTAACCGTTAAAACATGGGGAATTTGGGGTTTTGAACCTTTAATCAATTAATTAATTTTGCCTCAACACAATATATATATATATATATATATATATATATATATATATATATATATATATATACACACTATACAGTTTCTTTATCAAAATAAGAAACATTTCTCTGAGGAATATATCTTTTGCTAGAGTTGAATGCATATTTGACAATGCATTAAAGTCAATGTATGAAACAAACAATATTAATGGGGTTTTATTGAGATAAACACAGGACATTTACATTGAAAATATAACTGCACAGATGATTTGTTATCTGCTCCAACCTGTAAGGGCACCTACACATTCACACGCTAGGAATATGAGTTGGAAATTAAAACCCCATCCGAGGCACATGCCGCTAGAGTGGATGTGGTATTAAACAGCACAAGTGTAATTAATGGAGTTGGTTCCTTTGCCTTCAGTTAATTTTGCCGTTGCCTCGAAAAGACTCCTCTCCTCCTGATGATGAGCGAGTGATTCCTGCTGTTGTCATAAATAACACTAAGCTCTCATGGATGACATCCAAGTCGACTTCATATCAGCAATAGTTCCAGAAACCTCCTGCCTTGGCAAGCAGCTGGGCTAGATTCATCATGTTCTATTGCTCTTTCTCCACACTCTGCTTCCCCCCCGCTTCACCCCATTAGCTGTGTCGTACCATGCATTTAGTTCAAGGATTATTAATCAGAAAAAAAATATTTTCCCAATAGAAAATCACTCTGGTGCTGCAGTATTTTCTTGAAGGATGATAGAAATCCAGATACGATGATGCTCTTGTTTTATTGCATTGTTTTTTTCTTTTGCATGTCTATTATTGGCATTTTATTGATATATGATACATGGATTAAAACACATTAATTATATTTACAATGCATCTTATATGTCTTTTATATTATTCCCTCCAAATTTAAAGTTTCATGGTGATAACAATGGTGAAAACGTATACATTTACATTTATCAACAGTATACAAATATGGTTCAAAGTAACTCAAACCATGTACCATATTCAATATTTTGGCAAACATAATAATAATAAATAGTGTTTCTATTTCCTTGAAACTGTCTTTATTGGAGCCTCAGAACACAATTAATACCTAATTTTCAAAATGCAATATGAAAGGAATTTAGTTGCAAGGAATGAATCATATCAAAATGCTGTGTCAGTATTCTCATTGCGCTGCACTGATAAACAATTCACTCTAATGAATATATCGCGCATAATCGTCTTGTTGAGACTTAACATTTTAACAAGTTTATTGTTGTTCAGTATTGCGTATTTACACACTTTTAACCGCTTCAACAGTAAAGATGCAACTCAAATAAACATAATTTCAAAGTATTCTGGCAACACAACCCTGTGTTGGGCTGAGTTGCCCTTAAAGAACAGAAAGAGCATGTAAGGCCTCAAAAACACCTATGCTGCTCCAGCTTATGGAAAGCAATTACTAATGTGTCGCTGTAAATCACAGAGAAGACAGACATAATGGATTTCACTGATTAATTATGGTGAAGGAATCTTAATTGCTTGAGTGCTCTCTTTCAGACGAGTCCTTTTTAAGAAGTTGGATTCATTCATTGCAAATGGCCTAGTACAAAGATTCACATATTGATTTAAATAATGAAATATCTTGCACTTACATATGGTTTGAATGTAGCACAATAGGTTGTCTTTACAAAGACCTTTTTGGTCTTTTGAGTGACTTTCTAAATGTTTTTTTCTACTTTACAGGAAGATTTGCTCTCAGTCTGTGGTAAATATAGTTTACACTCCAGCTCACTTCACAGGATTACACTCACATAGACAATGCTCTACAGATAAAAAAGACAGATACACAAACTTGCTGTAGACTGAAATCATTCCGGTATCTTCCATGTCAAACAATCAATTGGTCAGCAGAGACATTGTAATAGAAGATGCACTAAACCCTGGTCATGGATGTCCAAACAAAGCATCATCACGTCGTTTGTCCAGTCTTGATCTGTTCGCAGGGTTTCAGCAGGTGTTCTGCTCATCGACAGTTTTACTCCTCAGAGGATGCTTGTATGTATGAGCCACTGCTGAAGGATCAGAGTGGCCTGAAATTAACTGGATATTGATTTAGTGCAGGGCGGTCCCCAAGACAGCTCTTTGAGGGTACAGAATACAGAGAGTTTGCCAACAAACTCCTCTGAATTTAGACCACTCTGTGAGTTAGAGTGCCTTCTTTTGGTCACACAGCCTTGAATTTCTCTCTAAGAGGCCACTACTGTCTCCAAGATATTACACTTGTAAACTAATGTACAACGGCTGCATGTTAGACCCTAATTGGATAGCTGACAATAGAAAGATAGATAGCAACGTAGGAGAATAGTATATTTCACTCAAAAAGTGATTGTAAAAACAAATAAATAACAGGGTTAGTAAAGTTTAAGGTGAATTATCTATGTAGATGTAAGGGTTATTTATTTCCACCAGTGCTTTGAACAAACGACAACTGAGAAAACACTGACACTCATTGTGTAATTCTGCTACAATGGAACGTGTATATCAAAACTATCCCAAAAAACTGGTAATTGGGTTGCTGCTGAGCAGGCTATCATGGATGAGTTGTGCAGTGACAGCAGCCATTAAGTTGTGTACAGAGAGCACCAGGCCGGCTGTAGGCCTCCAGGGAGATATGTCAGAGCCTTTTAGTGGAAGAGGAGAAGAGTGATGGAGCACCTAACCCTCATGTATCTCCCACTCAATGAGCAGCCAGACCACTTAAAGAATGCCAATGATTGGCAGCCCGAAATCTACAAACTGCTTATTGTGCTGCTAAAATCTATGAATAATACATCCGCGGCAAAAGGGTATGTTGCAGTGTATCAATAGCTACGGCACACACCTTTGAGGTTAATAAATATTCCGTGGGTACTGCTTTTATAGTGATTTCTTTATGGATCTGTGGGTTTTCTTTGTGGGGGAGGCCACTTTTTGTTTGTGGCTATTGTAATAAAGTGGCAGTTAGAGCTGATTCACATGTATGGGGTGATGGTGCAAAATGCTGAGGAAAGAAAGAATACTGAGTGATAGGAGCGGAGAGACAGCTACCCCGGCATGGAGTATGGTAGTGAAGCGGGGCCGCCGACTTCAAGTAACTGGAGATACCGCTCAGCCCAAGGCTAAACCAAACGCTCCCAGGAAGGAGAAGAAAAGTGGCATTGTTGGAACCAGTGCTGTAGGAAATATACGGGTTGTAAAGACTAAATTGGTGAGTGTTTTTGCAACGAAATTCTCCCCACTTTGGCTAGTTACTTGAAAGATAAACTGCATCGTGATGTAACATGCCAAAAGATAGAAACTGCACAAAGACGGTATAACTCATTCAAAGTAATTGCAGAATGCAATGAGGTGAGCGAAATGTATGAGCCACAGCTGTGGCCAGAGGGTACCTTTGTGCGGCGTTTCTATGAAGCGCGCAAAACATTGGATCAAAGAAATGTCACTGCGAATATGAATGATAACGTGTCTGAGGCTGGAGCAACTGTTGCAGTGAACACTGGACTTTGATCTGATCATGAGAGTTGTGTCCTATAACGTGCGTGGTTTACGCCTTGGACAGGGGGCTGGGGACAAAGCGCGACGTTTTGTTATTGACAAGCTCCTCGAGAGTGCTGATATTTTATGTATACAAGAGACTCTGCTACCCAAACAAGATCTAGATAAACTTAACTCTGTGAATAATAATTTCTATGGCGCAGGTGAGTCGACAACAGATCTAAGTATGGGAATAGTGCGTGGCAGAATACCTGGAGGTGTGGCCATCCTGTGGCATAGGAAACTTGATCCACTGATCGATGTGATTCGATTAGGAGGTGGACTGGGCTATAGCAATTAAAGTCGTACATGATAAAAATGTTCTTATTATTTTAAATGTTTACATGCCATATGAATGCTACCAAAATGAAAATGAATATCTTAATAGGCTAGCCTTTATCAGCTCATTCATTAAAGAGAGTGAAAGTAATTGTATTTTTGTGATGGGTGATATGAATGCTGATATGTCAGATGTTAACTCTCTATTTGCTAAACATCTTAATCAATTCTGCCTTGACGGTAAATTATTTCTCTCAAGTAAAATGCTGTTACCAGTAGAAAGTTATACATATATCAGTGAAGCATGGCATTCAACATCTTGGCTAGACCACTGTATATGTACAGCTGATGCTCATGATTGCTTGGAAGTTGAGATTCTGTATGGTCTAGCCACAGCAGATCACATACCTGTCTCCATGATATTAAATCTTGACAGTCTACCTGAGCTGAGTAGCTATGATTGTGATGATAATAATAAGCAAAACAGAAGAGTGGACTGGGCAAAGCTCACAGAACATGATCTATGGAAGTACAACGCACTGAGTGATAAAAGTCTTAGTGATATTGATATACCGCTTGAAGCTATTTCGTGTGGCAACTTAAATTGTAAGAGTCATAAACATCATAGTGATATAGTTTTTATGTATGACAAAATTGTGAACTGTTTAACTAATGTCAGTAAATTATTCATCCGAGAGAAAAGTAATCATAGGATTAGACCAGGATGGAATGAATATGTGTCTGAACTTCATGTGGAGGCTAAGGAAGCTTTATGGAGCTGGGTTTCATCTGGAAAAGCTAGGTATGGCCCAGAGTTTGAACATAAGAAAATGGCAAATGCCAGGTTTAAATATGCTGTACGCTTTATCAAAAGTAATGAGCAGACAATGAGGGCAAATTCTATGGCCAGAAAGTTTCAGCAGAATGATTTGTATGAATTCTGGAAGGAAGTGAAGGTTATCAATAACAGCAAGATGCCTTTGCCATCAAGTATTGATGGGATCTCTGGGGATGAAAACATTGCTGAGTTATGGGGGAAACATTTTAGAGAGATTTTTAACTGTGTTGAGAGTGCTGAATATCATGTTGGTGATATCATTAATAATGATGGGGTGGTCATTAGACCTGATGAAGTGTGTCATGCTATTGAGAAATTGGCAGTGAACAAAGCATGTGGTCTTGACCAAATAACAGCTGAACACCTGAAGTATGCAAGTCATAGAATCTCAGTGTTACTTGCTATATGTTTCTCGGGATTATTAGCGCATGGCATATTACCTGACTCTATGTTACCTGTGCTATTAATGCCAGTTATTAAGGACAAAACCTGTAAGGTATCAAGCATAGAAAACTACAGGCCAATTGCTCTAGCGAGTATACTCTCTAAAGTGTTTGAACAAATTCTATTTGATAGACTACAAGAATATATAACAACCACTGATAATCAATTTGGTTTTAAAAAGAAACATGGCACAGATTTGTGTATATATGCACTGAAAGAACTTGTTACCAAGTATAAAAGCCATGGTTCAACAATGTTTTTATGTTTCCTTGATGCTTCTAAAGCTTTTGACCGTGTTAATCACGGTAAACTGTTTATAAAATTACAAGAGCGAGGGGTCCCCCCATACCTAATACGTATCTTGCATTATTGGTACTCCCATCAAACTATGCAAGCTAGATGGGGGAAGACAACATCGGCTCCTTTCAGTTACCAATGGGGTTAGACAAGGTGGAATATTGTCACCTGTTCTTTTTAATTTGTATATGGATGATCTCTCTAGGACATTAGATGTGTGCAAAACTGGCTGTAAGGTGGGGGATACGTGTATTAATCATCTGATGTATGCAGATGATTTAATTGTTATGTCTCCACATAGTGCTGGCCTACAGCAATTGCTTAGAGTTTGTTCAAACTATGGACTACAGTTTGACATCAAATTTAATGCAAAAAAGAGTGTTGTAATGATTGCCTGCACTAATGAGGACAGGAAGCTGTGCTTTCCCTCTTTTTACTTGGCAGGGCAAGAGCTAAACGTAGTTACTAAAGTAAAATACTTGGGCCACATTATCAGGGATGACTTTTGTGACGATGATGATATACAACGCCAGTGCGGTAAATTATATGGACAAGCAAATATGCTGGCACGCAAATTTCATATGTGTACTGAAGAAGTTAAAACATCTCTCTTCAGAGCATACTGTACTCCACTGTATACAGCTCACCTATGGTGCAGCTACAGTAAAGCAAAGATAAATAAGATAAAGGTGGCATACAATGATGCACTTAGAATCTTGTTGAAGTGTCCAAGATGGACTAGTGCTAGCCATTTGTTTGTGACGAGTAATGTTCCCACCTTCCATGCTGTACTGAGGAATTTTATGTACAGATTCATGTGTCGACTAACAGAGTCAAAGAACAACATTTTAAATGCCCTAACTAATCCTTTACTTAGTGACACCAGATACACCTCCCAACTCTGGAAACACTGGAATAAGCAGTTGTACTTGTTTTAATTAATTTGCATAGGTATTTGTATGTTTATATGTAGGTATGAATGTATGTTTGTGTTGTATGTTTTGTATGTTTCTTTATGTAATATGTGGTCAGTGTTGTCTGCATTTATGTATTTATGTTTGTGGGTTTGTTGGTACCCCTCATCTGTTGTGTGTGTGCTGTTTTTGTTTTTGATTCTTGTTTTTGGACCTTGAGTCTGTGAAATAAAGTTATATAATATATTGAGCTGATGTACATTTTACAAATAGTAATATAGTGAATGTCTCAATTGTGACTATTTAGTAACGATAACGGCAAAGGTTCTTGGAAATAACTGGCTCCTTATACCATTTTGCAATCCAATAACTTCCATTTCCTTCAAACTCAATTGTTGATGTGGAATTAAATGTATGGAGAATTACAGATTAGAGTTTAAGGGTGTTTGAGGCAACATGTAGCTTCACAAAAGACCGAAGCAATACCCCCATAGTATTGACAATTGTAGTCTTGATGCAGATTCAGACACAATGTTTTTCAACTTAAATACATATGAAGTGTCAGCAACCCACTCTGTAGGGTTTAAATGACCTTAGATGAGTGATATTTGTGTTATCCGCAAGATGTGGCTGGAAAGCACTCGGATGGCGTTTTAATCCCTAATTGTACCCTTTCTCTCATGATGGCAGAAGGTGCAGCTTTTTATTACCTGGCTCACTGTGCCACTTCCTTGCACATTTCCAAGCACCTCTCCCATATCCAATAAAATATGGAAAGTGAGAAAAAAAAAGAAAAAATAATGCTTTCATGTATGTTGTTCCAGAGTAGCTATTGGAATGCAAAACAGCCACACACACACACACACACACACACACACACACACACACACACACACACACACACACACACACACACACACACACACACACACACACACACACACACACACACACACACACACACACACACACACACACACACACACACACACACACACACACACACACACACACACACACACACACACAGGTGATTAGTATGCTGTTAATATCCATACTCTTAAGGTCATTAGAACAGATAAACACATGCAGCACATTTGCAGAATCCTTAATGCCAAATTGTCTGCTTTCTCTCCGGGCAGAGACAGCTGTGTAATGTTCCTAAACAGGCCCAAGTCTCATAATATTTCCATTTAAATGCCAGGACAAAGAATGCTAAACTGCAGTGTTATTCAGAAAGAGGAGCAGTCTTTAGGCTGACAAGATTAGCTTCTTTATCCTCTGCCTCCTACTCCACTCTCTGTGTCAGTGTGTCTAAATAAGCCTTTCCTCAAGCTTGTTTCAAGAGACATGCTAAACTGTGGATTCTACTCAGCACCCGGAGGCAACATGTGAGCCAACCCCCACCATTACTGTGACCTCAAACAAGTTTGAGCATTTTGAAGCATCACTGCACAGTTCCAAATATCTGAATTTTATCTTCTACGTTAACAGGTTACGACCTAATGAGATCCTGAAGGATCCGCCCAAAACATTTCACAAATTGCTTGCGTGCATTGGCGATGCATTCTTGTCATAAGTTAGGTGTAATATCTTGGTGCTCGTAAGTAAATGCACAAACCCTAAGACTCAACATGAATCCATATGAAATGTAATCCTCCCCCAACATGAGTCTCCAAGTTAAATCCTGTCTCTCCATTCTACTACCGCAAAACATGTTGTATATGTTTCATTTCCACATCAAAATATCTTCTGTAATCTTTTTCCACAATGAAAAATACAACTTTCTAAATACATTTCCTGGAAATAACACCGTATGTATCTTAGATCACAGGTCACCTCCGGATTACCCGGCTTTGAATTGCACTGAATTGCCCCAGTTCAAATTGAATTGACCTGTTGTTGTGTGGACACATAGCCTCTGACTTTCGTGTCTAGCTTGGTTTGAGACCTCTGAAATGCCGCCCACATCTCCGATATGTTCAGGTCAAAAGGGGCTGGTGTTGTCTCGTCAGTTGTAAAAACAATTTAGCTAGTCAGAGCATTGTGGCATTAATATTACCAATGGTAGGTCATCTTCCAGAGCCAGACTCCATAACAAACAAAAGCGACAACTGCCTTAGATGAGATTGACGCAGCTGTACAGGATGTTGTCACTCCTTCCAATACAAACAATAACATGTTAAATCAATTTAACAGATATGGGATATTGCTAAGGTATGGTTACCTTTAATGAGTAAGACAAACTATACTACATGCTCATCCACCACCCCAACCTGAATGCACAGATTGGAAGTAAACTGTGCAACCCAATGTGAACATTATTAAACCATGTTGTAAACCTTCACTGTTGCTTGGAAATAAAAAACTAACAGCTGTTACCTTTATTGCTCCCGTCATAATTGTCGTAGATGTTTTGTGTTATACTGTTGTTCTTGTCTCCTAATTGGGGGAACAAGGGGACTCCATGGTAAGCGTTGGCACTAACTAAAGTAGGAATCTTTGTTCTTTCTGCGTGGGGTTTGCATGTTCTCCTGTGTGCATGAGGGTCTTGTAATTATTTCTTTGTATACTTGCAAATGGTGAGATAACCAGCGTTTCCCTGTTTTTTAATGTGAATGTTGTTATCATCTTCTTGCAGGGTAGACTCGGGGAAATTCAGCGGCATACACGACAGCAAGCAACTATTCACTTTCTGGCGGATAATGCATTTGACTTGAGTTTAGAATTAATTGCTGCTGAATTAACAATTTTAAAAGTAAATTTCAACTCCAGTTTTGATCAAGATTAAATTTGAACAAGAACAATAATGAATGATTAACAGTTGCACATGGGGAGGGGTGGCCATTGCAGTTTGACACATCAGTTCGATGTCACGCGAGCAAAAACTGCAAAGAGGGTGTGCTCTATATTTGGTGGCATGTCTTGTCACATGGCTAAAAATACAAACATCACCAGACATTAGTAATTGCTCTGTCCTAGGATAGTCACCCTTTTAAAACCTGCCTTCACAGGGGAGTGGACTGCATATCAGCTCCACTGACCTACCTACAAAATGTATTGACCTCCATCTCGGGACCAGCCATCACAAATATTTGGCCTTCAAGAAATGACTGAAAAAGCAAAAAGTGGGGATTTCCACAATGCTCTATTTACTGCAGCAATGAACACGTGTTCATTTCTTTGATCCCATCAAGCTCCACTATTACATGTATAATAGTCAATAATGTGCTCTGACCTCAGTCTCACACAGTCAGATTAGCAGAAGAGGCCCTCAACAATACTGGAAGACCGCTGTCTGCTTACTTGTGACTGGATATCAAGTCACTATGTCCAAGTCGTAGCACTACGGAAAACCAGCACCGCACGTATTGTAAATTAACAATGAATTCTCTGCATCATAACATGGACAGGCTCAACAGTCAATGAGATAAACCAAGTTCGACAATATTTGTGCAAAAGCAGAATTGATCTTAAAGCTGCATTCCTGTGTGTTTGTTTTGCCAGGCAGAAGAAGATTATAAAATAAAATATATTTTGGCAAGCTTTCTTCACATATCCCGCTGGGAAGGAGCACAACTTGCATTGGTCAGCAGTCCTGTTTCTGACTATCTGGCAAATTTAAGACTATTATTCACTTGGTGTCGTCTCCACCAACTCCTGAGACAAACGTCTGGGTCTTTAGCTGCTACATGTTCAACTTTCTTCATCAGTCACTTGCTAACTTGTCCGTTTGATGTTTGGAGAAGGGCAGAAAGCTAACAGTGGCTTTATCTGAACTCGCTCTCCGTTTTCAGCAGCTGCTGGACAGAGAGTTGGTGAGAGAGTTGGTGCAGAACATGTGATAACTTCAAATCAACAGGCAGAGATAAAAGCTCCAGAGTTTGAGAAGTATTTGTTGGTTCACCATTGAGAGCAATACCTACTTATTATTAGTATGAACCATAAGTTCACAGGCCGTTAGCCATGTACCTGCATGGTGTTTTTGTGTCTAGAAACTGACTATTACAGGCACTCTTGGTAAAGTTCAAGATTGAAGTTCATTCTACTTATTTCCCCAATGCAAATGTATTTTTTAACTGATGATTATCTGCTGGCTGACATTTCGTAACTGGCTTACTTGGCTACAGTGTTTAATTAGTAATGCTGTGTTTGACACTGAGGGTCAAGCATTTGCTTGACAGTCTTTGGTTCAGCATTGGTGCTTTTGGCCCTCTTAGCTTTCAACATTGAAATCTGTCAACACACAGTGCTTCAGTAGCTCTTAGTCCCAGACCTGATATTGTGGTCATCTGCTTCAACGGTTTCATTAAATTGCTATCTCACCTCCCACATATCCATGAAGCTGGCTGTTGAAAAGGTGAAGATAATTATTCAGCACCTGGAATATTGGAATCAATAAGTAAAGGTAATTCAAAGAAGAGTACAAAACATGCTGATGAAGACTGTAATTGAAATATGGTATATTATGGTTTACAGCTAAAACAAGTAAAAGACACTGGCTGGCCATTACTAACTATTTGTTAATGCTCTCCTTTTTGTAGACGTCTTCAAAATGCTGCACGGAAATACACCCTTAATACAAATACAAAATAAACACATTGTAGTCTACATCCAGGACATGGTAAAACCTTACACCCCATCTCGTGCGCTCCGCTCGGCTTCTGCCAATCGCCTTGTAGCTCCGTCACTGCGAGCTAAACACTCAACAAAGTCTCGACTGTTCTCTGTCCTGGCTCCTCGATGGTGGAATGAGCTCCCCATTGACATCAGGACAGCAGAAAGTCTCTACATCTTCCGTCGCAAACTAAAAACACATCTTTTCCGACTATACCTTGAATAAAGGAAGTAGCACTATAGTAGCACTGACATGGCTCTTACTGATAGCACTTTGTAGTTGAACTTTTGGACGAAATTGTACCTTCTTGATTCTTGTTGTTCTGATTCTTGTTTGTAACCGTAGAATGCACTTATTGTAAGTCGCTTTGGATAAAAGCGTCAGCTAAATGAAATGTAATGTAATGTTTCCAATATGCACATCAAAATATTTTGACCATAGCAAAAAGGGACTTATTAGGTGTACCACTATAAATTACAAAAGTGCTTTCGAGAACAAAAGGCCAAGACCCGATAAAGGATAATTCCCTATTTGTTTTCTTCTAATTACCCCTGTATTGTCTGAGACAGCCTTGTCCAGGATCAAGATATACTGTATACTGAGTAGACACGTTTCACAAGTACTTCCCCATCCAAATCCCATGTGTTGAAATGGGTTTCATTTTGACTTCATGCACACCTGCATATAAAGTATACTCGCATACTTTCACTCAAGCACTCAGTAGCATATCTGTGTCTGCCTTAAAGGTCTTTATGGTGGAAAAAAAAATATTCAAGTGGACACAACTTAAAAGAGGAAATCAAATATTGATTCCACTCCACATGAGAGCCCTGATTCTGGAGAGGATAGACCACAGGCATCGGATCCTAATCAAGTGTCGGGAGAGATGCAGAGATGCCATCTGGTGGTCCAATTTCAGCCAAGCTGTTAAGAGAAATGTGTTCTCCCTGCAAGAAGCACAGGCCCTGTGTGCAGCGGGAGCCTCTCATCACAGCCCCATAGGCTGCGCTCCCATGGCAAAAGCTGGCAAGCTGCTTTAGTGACTGGAAAACTTGTCCGGAGTTCAAGTCGCAACAGTTTCAAAAGTTTTCCGGTTTGTTTGCAATGCAAATGCTGTGGTGGCTTTGAGGCCATGAGACAGCCTCAGCGAGTCATTGTTCAGTGCTTTTTCTCATGGGTTAGGGCTCAACGAGAAACGTTCTCTGGTTTTAGATCATGTGTATGTGTGGCTGGTGTTTCTGCCTTATGTCCTTAATTACATAAGCCTGTGAGCCTTGAAGCAAAGTGTTCCTACTGAAGCTGACACAACCCATCGGGATGTCATGTGCATCCCAGCATCAAGGTTGGTTTTTAGAGAATACAAAAAGAAAGGGTGGTATAATCACTTTCTGTCAGGCTACAAGAGCTTAGCCATTACTTTACAATTGTCTCATCTAAAGCATCCTGAAAAGAGAAAATTGTTGACTACTACAGCCCTCTAGAAGAAAGTAGATACCCCCAGTATTGTGACAGAAAGGACACACTACCCTTGTATAAGAACTGACTCAATTGTACTGCATTTAGATACACACAAAAAATACACTTACTGGCACAGGGGGCAATTTATAAAGGCCATGTACAGCTGATGCAATTTTCACAAAGGTTGTTACGGTCTGTTTCAGGAAACTGAATTTAAAATGGTTAATTTTCACACACATTAAACAGGAAAGAACGAATCCTGAGTGTGTGTCCCTTTGGTTCAGTTATCTCTTGATATATGCCAAAAACATTTCTTAGCTCTGTATGTCAAGCGGTCCAGCTAAATATGTGATTGAAACCCTTCCATACCTTGCCTATATCTTACATTTCAATTGGAAATGCATTACACTAAAGAAGATAAAGACACTAAATTCAGTTTTGCAGTGTGCATAAGTCATGTTTTTGAGTAAACATCAACCCAATGCAGTACAAACTGACCACTAGTCTAAAAACTACTCTCACTCGTAAATTGCCATTGAAGAGTTTGTTAGAGTAAAAACTGAAGGCGGGCTGCCTGCATGTAACACATCCTTGAATTGTGTGTTCCAAACATAATTCAGAGTTAGCAACAGTGAGCTTTCAGCTGACAGCGTGCCCTCCCAAGGGCAGATCTAGTTTGTTCTCAGGGATACTCAAGCTGATGAACAGAATTATGCTCCACAGATTTTTCACAGATTGCACACTCCGTTGTAATTTTCTAGAAAAGCGTGACCTGAGCACACCGGGTTGCTGTCCTGGGGTGGCAGGCTGCTGTTTTGCTGATGAGTTACTTTACAGTGTTCACATTGAGCAATTGCCCTCAGTTTACCTCTGTGTTGGGAGCCCTCTGTTCAGCTCTCACATGCCGAGCATCTGTGAATGAGCGGCTCAGGCTCGCGTCCAATAAGCACTCTCTTGCAGAAGGAGCCGAAACCAGACATTCAAACTGCATGTATTATCTCGTTAAAATGAGAAGCAATGGGTTTTTAAGCTTTATTGCTCCATTGAGAGTTTATTGAGCATGTATGCTGTGTTTGAATGCCCCCCCACACACCCACACACAGCATTACATGTTTGGCTGGTTTTATGCTACTCCTCAAATGTATTATCTGATAATTCGGAGCCTTTGTGTGTGATTGTACATTGTGACATGGGTACACATAGAGGCATTGGCATAAACATCTCTTAAACACTCCACATACACATATGGCCACTTATGGCCTTTGTTCAACTTCTGAACAGGTTTAGCAAGCCTGTCTTAGGCATATCTAATATGATGGACAAATATTAGTGTTTACAGATATACAGTGTACATACTTTACATAGAAACTAGAAAACTAGTGATAAGAAAGAAGAAAAAAAAACACGACTTGAAACCATTTTCATCTCAGTTGGAAAGGGGTAAATCATGCTGACAAAAAACTCATGCAGATTATGATTATGCTGCCAAACTGTCAAAGAACACTGAAGACGAAAACATTTGTGGTGCTTAAAATAAGACTTTTACTGTGCTTTAAAAACAAACTTTAACTATGAAAAACCATTGTGCAAACAAATTAAAGAAATCTGTAAAGTGTGTCAAAAAGTAAGGCTCTACTTAGAACCACTTATACTTAGAACCACCGTATGTGAAGGACTTGTACATTACATTTAGCTGACGCTTTTATCCAAAGCAACTTACATGCTATACAGTAGACCGTAGACACAGCAACGGTGAGCAATGAGGGTTAAGTGTCTTGCTCAAGGACACAACGACATGGACTGGCTGAGCCTGGGATCAAACCGCCGACCCTCTGATTGAAAGACAGACTTGCTAACCACTGAGCCACAGTCGACTTGTAGTGGCTGCAAATCCTCCTAATGTTTAAAAAGGTTGATGTTTATCAAGAGTCAATTACATTTGGACAACCCTTCTCTGGGGATAAAACACCTTAAGGAGGGCCTTTTCCAGCAAAACATCCTATTTAATTCCCTTCAGTGACACGTTTTGTGAATGTTAATACCCATATCGACATAGAAATGGTTCCTTTTGGAAGTAGGACTTTCACAATAACCGCAATATTGCATTTTTGTGGTTATTATTATACTACTGACAAGTAATGGTGCAATGGATCATAAAAGCCACAGTCCGGATCGTATCACAGATCAGTCACGGATCGGATCAGCACAAAAAAAAGGAGCAAATATAACTTCCAGAGACTGCTAACTACGTTATTTTTGCCACCGATAGTAATTGATAATTGATAATTCACATTGGGAGATAAAGATCATTTTGTTGTCTTTATTATACAGCTGGTCTAAAAGGCTCCAGGCTTTTTTTGCAATCGTACGACACCTTATTTCAACTGCTCAGAAATCTGTGTAAACCATCAAACAATTATAGATGTTATATTTTTACTTTTAGTTATAGTCATCTATAGTGTTTTTTTTCTTCATAAAAACACCAAAATCAAATGAGGATCTAAAATATTGTATTTTTATGCCGTAGTAGAACACATTTGTTAATAGTAGTTTAATGATGTATTTCAAACTGTTAGAGGTAGTGTAAACAGGGCATAATTCATCTCTAATAAATATGTATGTTGTTGTAAAAACATCTCCATCCAAAGACTGGATTTATTCAAGTTTCTCATCAACACTACATTTTACAAGATTACACGCAAACACATAATGCATGATTTGTTATGATTTACCTTCATCCATACAATGTCCGTACAATGGTCACCACAACTGACAAGCCAACCGCAGTTGATGCAATCAACAATGCAAAGCCGTGCTTGTGCTCAGCGCCACGAGATGGTTCTGAAACATACAGCACTGTTCTTTTAGAACATTGTCAAAATAATTATGTATTAACTTTGAACCTCACAGTAAGGACGGTTTAGAGAAAAAGCTGTATGCGATGAGCCGAAAAACAGACAAAATAATCAGATTTTTTAATATTTTTTTAGTTAATGACCTTGACGCTGTTGACTATTATTTTGATGATTTTAGATCAGGCTTAATCTTTTTTTTCATTAAGGAGAAAAGGCATATAGCCTATTTGAGTTCTTATTGCGCCCCATTGCCCCTCTGTTTTATGCATTTAACAATAACAACAAGTAAACCTATTTCATTTGTTATTAAAAAACAACAATATTCATATTAATAGTATAACAATAAAACATATTTTTATGACACTAAAATCCTGATGAATTAGGTCATTTGAAAAAAGAAAAACTCTAATCCCACACATCATATATCATTTTTTTGCCACATATTTGACCACTAGGAGTGAATAAACATAGGCTACTCAAACAGCAACCGAATCAACTGTACAGAATTAAGATGAAAGTTGTATGGAGAAAAGTACACACTGACCATGTGTGGGAATGTGTGGGAATGTGTGTGTGTGTGTGTGTGTGTGTGTGTATCTCATCTCTTTCCACTTTCCTATTGTGATTATGATGTAGATTCATTCTGAAAAAAGCACAAATTTGTCAATCAAGTTGAAACATTTTCAACTCGTGTGACATTGACTTTGTATACACACCACGTCGCTACAATTCTCCTCGTATTCTATCTTAACATAACATTTGTGTGTCCTCAGCCTTATGTCTGGGTTTAATTGTGTCTGTGCCTATGAGGACAAGTGAACAATCCCTTTATGCCTCTAGGTTGACCTTCCGTTTGTGTGAAGGCAAAACCCCCTCGATGGCATATATAGTGTTTCAAACCTCCCTCACATTTAGTGTTTTATGTCCGTGCTGTCATGACACACACCGTTGCATGTTGGCAAGGGTCACCTCTATGAGATACACAATCGTCCAGCATGGACACTGCAGAGAGAAACATACACATATGTTTTGTTGCGTATTGTTGCGTAATCTCTCTTGTGTACATTGTTATTGCTTGTATTGTTTTTACTATGTGAAGGGCCTTGAGTATCTTTTCAATATTTAGTATTATTCATTCCTTGTGTCAGCACATCATGTATCATACATGGATACTTTCCCTAAACTGTACACATTTACTAGAGGTAAGATAACCATATACATTGTATAATGGAGTATCACCAACATATTAGAGTACTGCTTTGTGATTGCTCCCATAAGGCTTCCTAGTGTTTTAACAGAGTCAGTGGCTTTGTGTTAATTAAAATTTCCATCTGCTTAGGAGACCCTGTGTCTTCTCTGTGATGGAAAACAGCCTTTCTGTAATATCCTCTGTGTAATCTCACAGTGGAAGGCGAGACTGAGCTCAATCAATTAAACTTGTGAATTGCTGTCAGACATGCGATGAGCTATAACGATTTAATGTGTTATTTTTCTTCAATTACATTACTGAGGGTATTTTTCTGTGAGAAACCAATCTACTGTGAATAAAAAAGAATAGTAATTCTTGTTTATGCATGTTTTGTGGCTTTACCCATGTTGACTCAGAATGGTTCAAGTGAATAAAACAAAGGCTGTTAATGGACCCATAAAAACATACTTTAATTGAGTGACAACTTCCAGACACGGAGGTTGGCACCACTTATTGAAAGCCTTCACCAAGGGCTCACCTATGTGCACTGAACCGAACAATGAAAGTGCTTCTGCATCTCAATAATGGGATTGTTTGTCCCTATGAGTTTAAACATGTGAATGTTTTAGGTAATGGGCATTTTTTAGCTACTTGGAGCCAGATGAACTCAACAAGGTGAGAGACACAAATCTGTGATATATCATCACCATATAAAGATGGTATAGGTGATGTGTTGGCAAAACCAGATTAGCGTTTCAGTTTCTTATTTGCTTTGGCTCAATTCTTGAATGAGAATTGTTATTTTTGTTATGTTAAAATCTCTAAACAATTAGTTCGATGTTCATAACATATTTTAATGTGTCATTCATTCATTGCAATATGTCGTAAAGAGTAAATACCATTGTACACAATATGCACAATAACCACTTACACATGTGTGTACATGGGTGAATGCAGAGCTTTGAATGATCAGAAGACTATAAAGGTGCTAATTCCAACTCCTGTTACCATTCAATAGATCTATCCGTCAGACATGTATTGTCTGACAATTGTTCTGTTTACAGTGCATGTAACACATTGTTACAGCAACTCAGCATTCAACAAGACAAAAGTGACATTCTTGTATCATACGTAAGTAAAGTCAACAGAAGAGTGGAACAAAACAGATTTGCATGTAAGTAACAATCCCAGGGTTGACTTCAACGAAGAAGGGTTAGGGCTAGGCCAAACGGGGCAACATTTTGGACAGTACGGCTCACAATTTGTCACTTTGGTGACACTGTCCAATTTCCTGACACAATAACTAGGTTTTGAAGCATGGATTATATGTTTTGGATGAGTTACTGTTTTTCACGGTCATGCACTACAGTTGTGATGTCACATGAAGCACTTGTGAGCATTACACTGAATTTTAAAACTTTCGAAAAAGGGGTCAAAGAAATGACTGTGATACATGTGACATATTTCCATGAAGAAATGTGTGACAATTCACACATAAGGTGATATTAACATCACTTCAGACAGACAGATTCTCACTTCTACACCTGACTAATTTCTTTTGTTCTGAAATCCCAGATTAGCCCTCTCTACTGTTTCTATGAGAAGGCCAATGTGCAGTGTGCTTTGGGCCCCTTGAGCAAAGTGAGAGGTCAAGTATGGATGATAAATGATGAGAAAGCAGGAGAGCTGAGAGTGGCAATACAGAGAAATGTTCCATATTGACCCAGTAGAAGTGGGAATGTGCCATGAAATGAGTTTCTGAGCATGCTGATGTTTAATTTAATGCAAAGCAAGCAGGATGACGGAGCTCATTTCTGGGGTTTTTGATTAACAACACTAAAGAGGACTCTTCCTATGGTGGGAGGCATACGAAAACAACTTAATCTGTGTATATGTCTTTGATAGTTTGGGATTAATTGTTCAAGGAGGCTCTTAAAAAGGGGGAACACACATTTGATGATCAGCAAACCAGAGTGCTTTTTATATTTTCTAACTACAACAGCAAATGATACCAATGATGGCACCATTGGCATTGGTAGGAACATTATAGATGATTTTACTTGTAATTTTTTAGACAAATAGCTAGATGCAAGTTTGGTAGTCAAGTGTAAATGACAAACAGCTGGCAGATAGTGAATAATAGTCAGAAACTCCCATATCAAATCATGTTTTTAAGCTTATCACCTTGATGCATTGAATCAGGACCATGGAGCACCTTATCACAGTCTCTGAAAACTGTGAATCTTAAATTAGCTAAAGCACTTCACAAGGTGGGAATGTCAGCACTATATCAGTCAGATATCAAAATTTGCAACATGGGCACCAATGGTGTCTTCCCCTTCATGGGACATTTGCCAGAGCTGTCAGTGGCAGACATTATTCAGCACAGCATCACCAGTGTCTCAAAAACAAACAGAACACAGCTCAGTGTTAGGCTGCTAATGGGGTGTTAGCCACAGACGTGTTAAACAAAGAATGAGGAGTCCAAACATGGGGGCCAATTTATTCCATGAAAGCTGCTCAATCAACGCATATGCAGAGAAATATCTCCCAGCATGTGTGGCCATAGCACTCTCGCATTAGCAGTTCCCAGTGTTTGGGTGGTTGAGTTCATGAGGAAACTGGAGCACACTGCCGTGTGTTTAATCACTTTTTATCATGTGCAATAACTAATAGTATGCTTCACTGTTCTTCAGAGTCATTATACCTGCAGTAAATATCTTTCATTGACCTCCCTAACTAATACTAGGACTTTTTTATAAGGAATGCCATGGAAACTCAAATTTAGCACACTGTAATGTAAAAGAAGTCTAAATCCACTGAGATCTACATTGCCATTCTCTGTAAGAACGAGCATCAAGACTGAACGGCAAGACGCAGTAGTGTATGATTATCACACCTTAAATACATGTTAGTTTGACTAAACCCAACCTAAAGTACAAAAAAAATAACTTTTTGGAATATTTAAATATAATCAATGAACTGTCTAAACAGGACAGAACTGTGAGGAAGCGCAAATATATACAAAAAGTGAGATACTTTGGAACGGTCTACACTTGGGGCAGGCCATCTACCAGAGGTCCATACTGATATCAAACAGTACATCAGCTTATATTCATTTTCAGATAACTTTAACAGACATCTGGGCTCTATAATGAAAATCGGAAGAAAAAATTCATAAAGCATGTTTTTAAAAAAATATAAAGTTAGTTTCTCTCTGGTGATGCAAGTCCATCTGCATGTGAAAACAGCACACAGAGCATTGCTTTACACAGAAAACAAGCATTATGCATTTATGTATCAAATCCGAGCAATTATCTATGCTTTTATGTGGAAAACATGGTTTGGGTGGAGCAATGATTTTTCCCTTGATCTACGTTGTGCAAAATGGCCACTACTAATCCAAGCTTTGCAGATCAGGCCTCACTGCCTGTCTTCCATAATACATTTTCTCTTACCTGAACCAAGTTCTGTGATGCCCTTAAATAACCATAGATAGTTTCATCATGCAGCAGATATTCTATTTAATGATCATTTATAAAATATCTTAGTGCATATTTAGCAGATACATTGAATATAAAAATTTAGCAATCATAAATTCTTATTTCTTTCTGAGATAGGGTCAGAGGACAGTTAAACACTTAAGTACAGTATGTGGTATTTTGTTTTGGAGGGGCTCATCTTCCCATAACTGATCAATAGCAAGGGATGAAGAGAAGCAGCCATAGTGTGCAACTTTTATCTTATATCTGAGAAATATGTCCATTTAAAAGTTATTTATTATGATCTATCAATGATGTCATACATTTTCTTGACAATTTGTCACTGTATTGTATATGTCCCAGACCTATTTGACTGGCTGAAAGAAGCAGGCTGAAACGATGTTGCTTAAAAGCAGAATGTACTGTACATTGGGAACAGGCCATTCTTACAGCGTCTGCAGTTGAAAAGAAGTATTATTCAGTAGGTAATCCTCCCAGTCTGACAAGAACTTGACACACACGTCAGCAGACTTTTCACTCAGTCGGGGCTTAGGCTCGAGGTTTGTGCCACAGGTTAGCCCCTGAGACCCGGCACTAACTTCTGCTCTCAGGCTAAGGAAAATGAAAATTACAGGAATGTTATCTGCTAGATTTTCAAAGATAAGTCACTATAAACATAACAAGAAACACATTTCTAGAGCACGGAAAGATGCATGCAATCTATTCATCCTGTATGGCCACTGAAAGGGTAAATGCTACTGCAGGTGGCACGCTGATGAATGAGGTGGCTAAAAAGCCCGGCAGAGGCCACACATTACGACTGGGTCGATTGGTTGATCGCAGGCGTGAAATTGATGTCACAGATCAATGGCTAACTAATCTTGAGAAGGGACAGATTCAAATCACAGGGTCTCTAATCAATGATGATTAATCGTCAGCAACAATCACATTCCCAAAATAAGACCTTTGATTGTGTGCAATTGGATAATTACCGGTTTCCATTTGAGACTAAGCAGGTGGGTGAAAGGCTTTAAAGGTCACTGTAGGCCAATGAAGACATCCTCAACACGATTAGTGAGGTTGAATATAACAAATGTGAATTGCATCAAACAGTCAATAATTATCCATGTACCCTTGCAATATATAAACCTATAGACACATGAAGAGTTAATTGGTGAATTACAGCATTAGAATCACAGCGTTGATAAGTTTCTCCCATGGTTTAAAATCCTGATCACCTAGAAGATAATCTGCAATGAAACATGCTAACTGACAGCCATACAGGACATATTGAGCTGTTTATAATTGCTGCTCTCAATCACGGCTAGTAACGCGAATAGTAGTGAATAACGCTTAGTGGGTAAACTGGAAATCTCACTGTGGTTTTCTGTCGTCTCATTTTTTTATTGAATCTCCTTCTGAACTTGCACTGCCTGTTGGAAAAGTGCTACAATAATACACACATAAAACATGACAATAAACAATTTGGTGAGTGGATTATCTGCATGCTGTACTGCATCTAAATATTATATCTCTCCATGTAGTTGATTTGCAGTATAGTCACACGTTGGTGAGAAGGGCAGTGGACACCTCTGACATCTCCTTCACCTCACTGAAGTTCATATGTGAACGTAATGACTGACAGCTGGAGACTTAATGATGCCTCCCTTAAGCTAGTGCTGTGATTTCATTCACATTAATGGGGCTATAAGGGAGAGTCTAGCATTATAGATAGCAGTATGTTTCATTTTGTTACACTCATTAAAGTAGTATATCAAATTTTAATCAAAGCGATAGAAATCTTGAGCACTCAGACTTCATCTCAAACAGTGATCAGGAAGGAGTCCTGTAAGGGCCCTAAACTCTGCATCAACTGACCTTTTTACCACGTGGGGCCAGTGCACACAAGCAGTTATCTAATGGGTGAAAGATATATTTTTTTTTTAATATATATATATATATATATATATATATATATATATATATATATCCTGTGTTTAAGTTATTATCTATCTGTGCTGTCTGGGGCATCTCTATTTGAAAGCCACCATCACCTGGATGCCTGTCCCCACTTGTCCTTAAAGCCATTTTGTCAACCTACTGTAACGAATGTGATTAAAGTCAGCTCTGAATCTCTTCCGTCATCGGAAATCCTAGAAGGACGAATCAGTATATTTTTGACCTCAAGGAAGTCATGCATGGTTTTACAGTCTGAGTGATACAAGTACACGTTGCGCTGCTTGTTCACGTGTCTGTCGCCTCGGTGCCCTGATGTTTTTTGAGCCGGCTGACACAGATGTAACATCAAATCCTGGCTGTTAAGCTTTCGTATGAGGTTCTGGGGGTCAGGGTGTGGGCTGGTGAGGAGACGTCGGATTCCCAGAGGTGGAGGATCACATTACCAACATATGCCATCCCTCTTATTGTTTTTGGACACCATTATCTGAAATGCATATTTCATTAGCCCAGCAGGAGTTGGTGAAATTGGTTTTAGGAGCTTGAAGTTTAGTTTAAAGTTCAGCAAAAACAATTCTAACAGATCAAAGGTGCATCACAAAATACTGCTGCTACACTTGTTTGTCACAAGAAAAACTTAGTTTTTGTCCTTTTTGCTACTTTATGGCTATTTGGTATTTATGCTCTGAGATCTCAGCACTCCATGTAAGAATCCCTGAGAAAGAGACCCCATAACCAGCAACTGTGCAACAGAGATAATGGTGTCAGCGTACTATAATGCTTGTAGCAAAACAAAAAGATAAACTGATGCTATCCCCAAGGACTGCACAGCATAGTGCAAGCAGGGGGCCATTGAGCATAGTGACATTGTAGGATGTCAGATGTCAAGTGTTACGTCCCCTTTTCCGTCTAGGGGATAAGGGAGGGGACAAACACGTGACAGTCAAATAATAACTGAAAGAAAGTCAAAAGTAGTAGTAACGTTATCAATTAAGGTTTATTCAAACCAGGTGATCCAAACAAAAACACATAAAAAGGTTCTCTACGAAGTGGGAGAGGTTGGGACAGTGGTGGTCGTGCCAAACAAACAGAAACAAGGATAACAAAACAAGGCCTGACTGACTACCTCTGGAAAGTAAACAAACAAAATGGCTTCTCTAGCTTCTCTAAAAAAGGATCGACCAAAACGAACAGAGGTAGCACCGACCAATAACCTAGTGTTCTAGACACAAAGTACCTACGTGGTTGCATCAACGTACAGGGTACCCCAAACTTACCTACTGTCCTCAACCTCTCACCACAAACCTTTCTGACCACCAGTCTCCACTGGTGCATGGCAAGACAGAAGGAAAAACGCCCCCGAGCTTTTCTGGCTTCCTCCTTTTAAAATGGCCGCCGCTCTGCTGATTGGCCTTCGCAGGTGGTAATCAATCAACAGATTGGGACCTGTGGGGAAAAACAAGAAGGGAGGGGATAACACAACACACTGACACGTAACATCAAGTAAGGCAAACTCACTCAAAAACATCATGCATTGTTTCCCATTGATATCCTAGACTGTTGAGTAGGCCTGCCACAGTTTTCTTATGAAACTAAAATATTGAAAGAAAATATAAAATCAGCACCCCTCGACCAAACCTGGCAGCTTACTGGGCCGTGGGCTTTGGGCTCGCTTGAAACATGGACCTTGTGGGTGACTTTTCATGTAAAGCAAGCCAGCAGAAGTCAGTGTTTCAATAAGGAATACTCTAAAGTTTAAACCAGTTCAAATATAAGCTGTTTTTAGCAGTTAATTGTCTTTTTTTAATGGAAGGGCAGCATTTAATTGACATTGGCAGAATAAGAGTTTGAGTATATGGTCTGGTAATGATGCAAAGATTCTTTGAGTAGAGGGATTTAAGTGTATCTGACACAAGGCTGATTATAAATGGTCACAACAATTCACAGAATGACGTGTAATTGACCTTTTCATGGTTTATTAACGCTGATGTGTTCTGCTGAGCGCAGGCTACAGCTCATTTAGCTTGCCTGTGAAATATGGATAGAGGAAGGTACATAATAGGGGAAATAAAAAACATAACAGCATGAACCTTTACATTGTGCAGCAGTTCTTTTAATTTGGTGAAATGTGGTTAGAGGCAGCACACGCACTGATCACAAGTTTACAAAGTGTCAGCGGTTCAGATGGAGGGTTCTCGGATTAGTGCCTCTTTCCATACAATCAAGGACTAAAGAGCACAGTCATTAACAATCTCTCATGGGCTTTTATTGGACAACTACGGTGACGTGGATTTATTTTAAGTCGGACATGCCTGTTCTAAGTTTTGTCTCGAACTGTCTCGAAAAAAAACAATTTCAACTTTCCTGAAGTGAGTGTAAACAGTCAAAAGATTCACAATGTCATCCTTTTACATTGTTATCATCATATACAGCGGTTATTCGCAGAAAAAAAAAACACTATTAAAATAAATAATAATAGCCATTAGTAGTTTTACTTATATATTATAAGCTGCTTAGAGCTACTGTTAGGAACAGATCCGCTCTAATATCTATTTTATATTGCTGTGAAAACATCTCCATCAAACAAGTTAATTGGCCAAAAACTACATTTTACAAGATTACATTTGTTAGTATTTTAATTTACCAGCTGGTTTGCATCGTTAGTTTAATGAATTGTGAAACGGTTTGTCAGGTTCTATGATCTGTAGTTTGCTGATCAGTGAGTGTGGTGGCTACCTGCTCTCCTGCAGCTAATAAATAAAGTGCTTAGAATATACTGACACGTGCTTAGAAAGGAAATAATGTATTCATACACTGCAACCTTGGACAATGTGTCTGCTGTGTGTGTTTGTGTGTGTGTGTGTGTGTGTGTGTGTGTGTGTGTGTGTGTTGGCTTATACATTTCACATGATAGGCTCGTTCTAAAACAGACCTTGGATGGTATGACATGGACTGCAAATATGGCTCAATGCAATAGTCCATCTTTCAGCTCTCAGTATGAATAGAAACACATGACTGAGATCTCATCACATGATATCCATAATAAGGCGGAGAGGATACTCCACTGTAACGATCATATACATTGGTGTGAGATATCATTAGCCGCTGTGCTGTGATGAAGAAGCAGGAATCAGATCATGTAATCCCCTCCTGAGACACTATTAATTAATAAGAGCTTTGCTAAAGAGGCCCTCCCCCATTTAGGCCCTCTGTGCTTTCTTGCAGGGAATCGATTTGTGTCTCTCCTGCTGCCAATGTGTCTGGCGGACATCTTTTACAGAACAACCCCAACGCCATGAGTAGTCAGTGTGTCTGCTGCTGCAGGGCTAGACGACACCTTCAGAACTGGGATCACATTCCCTGCAGGGTCTCTGCTTCCTGCTGGACTTGCTAAGTATTGGGATGAAGTATCGGCCTCTTCACCAGGAAAGTTAGAACTTTGACAGTCTAATAAGTATTACATTGTAAGATGTTGTACTTTTCTTTTCTTTCACAAATAATAAAGTATTTCATGGTGAGGATAGCTGATCAAGAGGTCCTCCAGGCTCGGAAAGAGCAGAAGGTTACTCATTACGGGGTCACATGCTTTACAAACAGTGATGACTCAAACTTCCCTTCAGGAAAACCGATTTTGCCTCGAGTCCTGAGAAATGCATGCTAAGCCCTTCTATCTAAGACAGTTTCAACCAGTATCCAACACTCCAATTAATCAGCAAAACCTAGGCACTAAATTGTTGATAATAAAAATACAGTTTATAAAAAATACTCCCAGAAAAATAGTCTATTTGGGAAAACGTGACATCTAAAAATTGTGTAAATCGTTAGTCAAAGCAATTTACACAGATTTGAGCTGAGGACCAAAAATTAAATCCAATTATTTCCTTTAGTGGATCAATGCAGGTGAAGCTGCACTATTCATTATTGATGCACTAATACAAATAATGAATCATTACAGCTCGAGGTGAAACACAGTCGAACGTCAGAGAAATGGTACATATTTTCATTTTAACTACAAAATACAAAAAGGAGCAATCGCTCAAAGTTGCTAACTACAAAGTGTCACCAGTTTGGTCTGGCTGCCAGCCACACCCACCTCGTTGACTCTCTCCAGTCACCTGCACACCCAGCTGCCTCCAATCTGCCATAATCAAACCTGTATTTAACCTCCAGTCTCACTCTCACTCCTTGCCAGATCGTTTCGTTGCTATGCTCGTCTCTCCAGCGCTCTCCTGCCAGCCTTCCCGGATCCGACCTCGCCTGTTCCTGATTCCCTGCTTCGCCTGGGCTCCGATTCCTGCTTGCCGGGCCCTGAGCTGTTCACCTGTCTGCCTGAGCTTAATTAAAGTGTTGAACCGCAGCTCTCTGTCGCCCGAGTCCTTCGTCCTGCGCTTGGGTCCTCACCCCACCCGTTACAGAACGATCTGGCCAAGAAATGGACCCAGCAGGACCACAGCCGGCCCCGTTCCCGTACCGTGACCGGAGCCAGCAACCCGATAGGTGTTCCCCCGGAGGGGAGCCTTTTCACCCGCTCATGGGAGGTCGACAGCTTACCGGGCCGAACTTGGCGGATCCCGCACCTGCGTCGCCGCCTGTCCCGAGTCGGGACTACCTGATTCAGCAGGTGTTGGACACTATTGCGGTCGCGATAGCCCGCCTCAGGCTGCCAGCCCCGGTCTCAGCTTCTCCGACTGCGCTGCTGCCAGCCCCGGTTCCGTCGGCGGTCCGGCCGACTCCTGCTCCGGGGATCCCGTCGGCGGTCCGGTCGACTCCAGCTCCCCGTGTCCTGTCGGCGTTGGAAGGCTTTCCCACATCCCACGTCTCCCTCCTGGAGCCGACCGTCGAGAGCGAGCTTAGCCCTCCGGCCGTTCCCCCCCCACCCACCCTCGCCTGGCAGTTCCGTGGACGCCCGGAGGCGTCCGTGGAGGGGGGGGTACGGTCCCCGAGTCCGGTCGGCGTCCCGGCCGACTCCAGCTCCCCGGTCCCAACTCCCTGGACTGCGCCGCTGTCAGCCCCGGTCCACATTCCCTGGACTGCGCCGCTGTCAGTCCCGGCCCGAGCCCCCTCACCCGTGCTGCTGTTAGTCTCGGGTCCCGTTCCCCGACCGCTCCGCGGATAGTCCCGGCCCGGTCGGTGGCTCAGCCGATCCTAGCTCCCCGAGTCCCGCCGGCAGTCCGGCCCGGCTCCTACCCTACAAGTCCCGTCGGCGGTCCGGCCGACACCTGTCCCTCGAGTCCCGTCGGCGGTCCGGCCGACACCTATCCCTCGAGTTCCGTCGGCGGTCCGGCCGACACCTGTCCCTCTAGCCCCGTCGGCGGTCCGGCCGACACCTGTCCCTCGAGTCCAGTCTGGCCCGGTCCAGTCGGGCCCGGTCCAGTCAGGTCCCGTCACGAGTTCCGTCCTCCTGAGTCCCCGCACGATGGCCGTCCTCCGGCCCATCCCCCAGAGCGCGCCTGTCCGCCTGGTGGCGGGTCCGCCCACGGCCCAGGAGGAGGACGGGGTCGCCTGAGTTTTATTGGGCATTCACTACAATGTGGGCTCCTCTCTCGTTGTTTCAAAAAGACTGCAGTGAGTGTTTGTCAGAACAAATAGCTTCCAGCAAGACATTTAAAAACAAACACAAAGGCTGACACAAAGTGCTGCATGCCTTTAGGTCTCCACCAAGCTTCTTTGGCAGGATAATAAAGGAGGATCGGAGAATTCAGAAGGCTCCACAAACAACTTAATGCAACGTATTCAAAGTATTCATAATACACTGGGCATGAATGTGTTCATGTGGTGTTATTCTCTGTCTATCTGTTAGATTTAGATCGTCTTTGAAAATTGGTTCCGGTCAACATGGTCTCTGTCGATGCTTACACTGAACACGAGCACCTGCAGCTTGGGAGCAGAGCAGCAGTGGCTGGACTCTGTCTGCTGGACAGCTTTTAATGGGCGCTCTGTTGACATGGACTTGATATTATTGACTTCAGCGGACTGTTAAATGGATTGATTTGGCTTGCTGCTGAACGGATCAATCTTTAAGATACTGGCGTCTCACTGAAAGCAGCAAACGCATCTGCTTTTCAGACTATAGCTGTTGGGAAGACATAACATTTTAGGGCTGTCCATTAGTGAGGGATTAGTCATCGTTAAAATGTGTAAACGATCTGGCAAGGAGTGAGAGTGAGACTGGAGGTTAAATACAGGTTTGATTATGGCAGATTGGAGGCAGCTGGGTGTGCAGGTGACTGGAGAGAGTCAACGAGGTGGGTGTGGCTGGCAGCCAGACCAAACTGGTGACACTTTGTAGTTAGCAACTTTGAGCGATTGCTCCTTTTTGTATTTTGTAGTTAAAATGAAAATATGTACCATTTCTCTGACGTTCGACTGTGTTTCACCTCGAGCTGTAATGATTCATTATTTGTATTAGTGCATCAATAATGAATAGTGCAGCTTCACCTGCATTGATCCACTAAAGGAAATAATTGGATTTAATTTTTGGTCCTCAGCTCAAATCTGTGTAAAAACTCAGTGAAACACTTACTAATTAAGTAAACCATATGTAAAATAAATTATTCAGGGTACACGAGCCAAGGACGCGTGGGGGAAAAAAGGGAGAATTAAGATTCTTCGATTTTTCTTGATTTTGAATCAATTCACAACTTTATAATTAAGCAATTCTAATAATTAATAATAATTAATTTTTGTCAAAAGTGTTTATTTGTTCAAGCTAAGCATTCAATAAATGTTACATTTTGCCTTGGTGGGTTTACATTATGCAATCAATTGACTTCACTTAACCTTTTCAATATAAAATATAATCTTATACACATCACTCTGCTTTCATGCAATCATTAGCCACATTAGTATTGGAGTAGATTATGCAATTAGCACACCTCCGTTCTGAAGTTAGAATCAAATTCAATCGTTTTATGTATTTATTGAATTATGAACTCAATAACCAAAATAGAAATGGAATTGAATTGGGAAATACTAAAAGATTCATACCCCTACTACCAGGTTTGAAGTAGATCAGATGACTAATTCTGGAGATATGCTAAGTTCATACCCACAGACAGACACACTGAGATGTAGTTCACAGCGTGGTCCCTGTTCAGTATTTACCAGGGGTTGGTTTAGTTTAGGGCTGCAGGTACAGGTTATTTTAGTAATCAAATATTCCACAGATTATATATATATATATATATATATATATATATATATATATATATATATATATATATATATATATATATATATATATATATATATATTCTTTTACTTTAACCCTCCTCTCAGAGTCAGTTTAAACAGTCAACAATTACAATTTATTTTTAGGAAGCATTTGGGTCAGCCTTACCTTCTATACAGCGATCCATCAAATATGCCATACGTACTTAAACCAAGCAAGACTTCTCTAAGTACGCAAATTGCATATTAGACACACAGTATTCTATCTACGGGATGATATTCATGCTACAATGACTTCTATCAGCAGCAGCAGCTTAGCTTTTACATGTGTGTGTCATATACAATGGTGTTTGTGTAAAAAAAGAAAAGAAAACGTCTTAACAGGAAGCGCGATGTGTCTATTTCTGACAATTTTCGAATGTGATTGTTATTTCATTGGGCAGATGCAATGATCAGTTTATCATTGCCACTGTTATCCTTTGTCTTCCAAAGGATCAAATGAATTGCAAGGAAAGGGATAGAGTTAGTTTTCGTCTTATTGAATTCTAGCAAGTGTCTCGTGGCACCACTGATCCAATTTTAACTAACCATTCTTGGGTGGATGACTCGTATTTGCAGTCATGTTCAACCTTTCAGAAATTACACTGATTTGTTTTAATGTGGATGCCATGACCAAAAGGTCAAATTTCAAACATTGAAACTGGTATCTGGAACAAATATTTGGGTGCGGTTTTGCCGTTTTTTGTAAAAATTGCCTTCAGTGCAAGCGGCAACCTCCAGTGCCTGAATATGAAGCCAAAGTGCCAAAAACTGCAGTTCCTGAAATTTACATTTGAGTTTGGCTCCAAAAACAATACAAACCCCAAAGCAGCCCCATGTTGAAATGCCCAACTTTAGCAAAAACACAAATAATTTGGTTATAATTGTTAGGTCTTAGGTTGCTAGTTTGCTATATGGCCATATTTGTTACATCACTGGTCCAGTTTTTAGAAAAGTTTCAGTAAATGTTACCTGGGACTGATTGGTCTTATGTTTCTGCACCAATCAGTCGGACTTTACTAATGTCTGCAAAAATTCTCTGATTCCTTGTCAGCTGTTTATGTGGTTTTGCCAGTTTCCTCCCATGAATCACCGGCTGTGGAGGCTGGCTGTGAACTTGGTACTCGCTGTGCTCTCTCGCCCTGTGGGGAGTGACGGGGCCCGTTGCTCCCAGCCCGACTGTTCACCAGGACAGACCTTCCTCTGGATGTTGGGAACCCACCCGAATGCTCCTAACTCTCACAGACAAAGTTCTTCATTGATCTGGCATCTTGATTTTGCTCTCAAAGTGGACCAGATCGATGCATTTAACTTTAAAATGTGCAAAATGTTCTTCTGGGGTAGCATGTGTCCTGAGGCCTGTAGCGGGCCCAGGTCCATATTCTCAAAAAACTCCTGTGAGAAACAATGGGTTTCGTAAAAGTTAAATGATGTCCTTTACAGTCCCCTCTTCAACCTACTGTATGATACAGTACACACATTATGCAGCAATGTCAAATTACAGCTGCAAATGTAATAACAACAATAATATCACATACTCTTTTCCACAGTATTCCTATGAAACATTCTAGATGCCTGCACTTATTATTAAACATCGTTACACTAATGGACATGTGCATTCAAGCTACATTAGATGATACCTTAATGATCCTTGTGGGAATGTTGCAGATTTCTTTTAGTATTATATAGAGTCGTATTCGACAGCATTTCCTTCGTGAATAATTATACCATTTTGATGTTAGGTGTTCCATTAAGAATCCTTTATTTTTAATAGCTCTGTAATATATCACACAGCTCCGAGGGGACCGAGCCAACCTTGAAAGAAAATAGCATCACTTTAAGTTTCAGAAAAGGCTTTTCTTTCAAATATTTCATCATAAAAATTCAAATATTAGCTATAAAGGAGGCAACGGGAATGTAGGAGATAGCCATCTCTGAGGAGGTTCTGTGGAATGAAGTAATCTAAATGCATTTCTGCTCTGACACAGCACCCTTTGAGCATGGCCTTCATTTGGTTTATAGAAATGTTGCAGTAGCCAGAATGATCAATAACCCCATTAAGACAACCAAAGGAAAACACACACGCCATCTACCTTTAGGGGGCTCTTCTAAAGGGGCGAGGCGGATAATTTAACAGGGTATATGTATGTGCTCACATTAATGCTCACATGCACACGCACATGCATGAGAGCATGTATGGCTTTGTGTGTAAAAGTATTAACAGCTAAATGAAACAATTCAACAACTTGTTGTATCTCAGTAGCTCACTGGTTTATTATAGCACAAAAGTCCAGACTAAACTAACAAGAGCTAATTATCAGAGACTGTGCTATTAAGCAGATACTATTCACCAGGTACAGCATTTTAATTTGGCCTGTCACAATATCATGCTCGTGGTTGCTAAACACAAAGTACAGCAGAGGTTGATGGAATATCATTAATTCTTCAGGAATTTGATCGTGAACTAAACTATATTACAGATCAAAATGTTAACTGGATGCTTGTGCTGATTAAAAGTCAAAAGCCTTTGGAATTTCAAAAGCCGTAACAAATTCCACAACAATTCATGTATGGTTGTCAATATCACAAACAACTAAAGTGTAGACCTCATGGTAGCACTAGAGGAACACGCAATGGATCCCCACAATCATTTTGATTCATCCTGTGGGGACCATGAATGTCTGTATTTCATGGCAATCCATCCACAAGCTTTTGGGACATTCTGTCTGGACCAAAGTGATGGACAAACTGACCGCCCAATTTAAACACATAACCTTGGGCCCTGAAGTACTGTGATGGCACTATTCATAAATATTCTGACATTTTACAGCCTAAAAAAATACTTATTTAATTGAAACATAATGTATAATCAATAGTGAAAATACCCAGAGGTTGAGAATAGCCAGAAGATAATGTCTGTATAAATACTGCAAATATCCCAAACAGGAAGCTGACTGAACCCAGTTGAAAGCACATGTTATTGAGATGTGCAGCAGGGCGGACTAATGGATTCTGCATAGATTGACATTTTAAAAGAACAGAGCTGTTGGGCCACAACTGATTAATACACGCCTGCCTCCATCCACAGTGACACTTATTAAAATATGAATTGCAAATGAATCAGACTTCACAGCATTGTCCGCCAGTGTCCAGCTGTAATTTGTTGTCACTGAAGCTTTTAGCACTGCTATCTCCTTGGCCAGAATGAGAAGCAGTAAAAACACCCTGACTGGGAATAAGAGTCAAAGATATGGCACAGAAGGCAAAGAGAGCCGTCCTTTTCCAAATGACTGTAATGGATCTGTTACCCTTCTGATTTACATTTAAATGAAAACCTTTTATCTGCTGGTCTACCTACTAATGAGCAAACTCTGCTTTGACGGATGTGACTCCTCTTCCCATCATGAATGGAGTGAACCAACGATATACTGGTGGACAGTGAATATACAATGCTTAGAAATTACTTGAAAATTAATATAAGTAAAGGTAAATTGATATTAAGTAATATCATCTCCCCTTGACACGTCCTTGAAAGGTTGGAAAATGAAGGTCGAGGAGAAACCGAGGGCAGAACAGAAGTAGATTAGAAAAGGTCTTTCTTAGCTGAAAATGTTTGTGTGTGTGTGTGTGTGTGTGTGTGTGTGTGTGTGTGTGTGTGTGTGTGTGTGTGTGTGTGTGTGTGTGTGTGTGTGTGTGTGTGTGTGTGTGTGTGTGTGTGTGTGTGTGTGTGTGTGTGTGTGTGTGTGTGTGTGTGTGTGTGTGCAATTACCTCACACTTTGCATGGGTTTTAGATTTCAAAGGAACTGGTCTTTGTGAGACTTTGGGGTAATTTTCAAAAACTGTGCGATGCTGCCACAGTCAGAGCTGTTGGAAATGGGAATACAATCATTTTAATCAATAACTGTTTGATACATTAGAAGATTTTATGTTTTTTGGTAATTTTTAATCACAGGTGTACTGTATTTATGAAAAGACACAATATAGGACATTATTATTCGTTAAAAGCTATTTGATAATGGAAAATCTGTCGTGCAATATCCCGATACGATTGCCATCCAGCTGATTGATAATGTATGTTAATGCCTGCTGATTGCTTCAAACCTTTCTCAAGTGGCTATTCCCATAGAAAAAGCTTTGAACTAATGGTGTAATTATTAATACAATTCCACTTGATTTCAGTGGTATTCTATTAATAGTTCCATCAGATGTGGAGTACGACAGCCCTGTGATAACGGCCACTTTTCATAATGAAAGTGTGTTTCTGCTGTTAGCAGGTAAGAGTCTCAGATTAGTTCTGAAGCATGGTGATACAAAGGCTAAACGTAAGTAAAAAGTGAAAATGTCTTTACTTGTTTTTACTCTACTTTTAAGTTATTGCAGACATACAAGCTGAATTATGCAATCTAAATTGTGTTTGTACTTGTTTGTGCAAAACAGTGCAAATTGCATTATCTCCACTTTAGTTGTGACTCGTGTGAATGATTTTCATAAATGACTCACATGAAAACCATAGCCAGAAAGCCGTTGAAAAGGATGCTCTGTCATCATGCCAGTTATATGTTGCATGAAATAAATACTGAATGCTACTACTCATAGCCTCCAGTAGGTACTTTGCCACCATTTGCAGGATTTATTGTCTTAAAATGTATATTTGTTTAGGCTTGTGTCTGTGTGTGTCTGTGTGTATCTCTGTGTGTGTGTGTGTGTGTGTGTGTGTGTGTGTGTGTGTGTGTGTGTGTGTGTGTGTGAGAGAGAGAGAGAGAGAGATAAAACACGTAAAGACATGTCATTTCCATAGTTTACAAACAAGCAACCATCCGGCAAAGCCATTTTAGTCATAATTTAGGACAAACATAGCTCTGTATGTGTTTTTAGAATATGGCAATCAAAGATGTGTGTTTCTTACCTCTATGGTTGTCAGTTACAGCTGTTTTTGAAGTGTGGCATTTTTTTTTAACATTCTATAGTAGTGTTATATCTCACCACTTTTCACAGAAGTTGTGGAATTATTTAAATTTTTCATATGCTGTAACCACATTTCAATTGTCACTCGTTGAGAATATCCCAAGAGTGACAAGAAAGTAGCACTCAAACTGCAAAATAACAGATGTTATGAGAAAAAAAAGACATTGATGAAAATGTGTTTGAAGCCTTGAGGAATTGTGATAAAACTGACTACCATGATAAAAAAGCTGATACACAAGCTGACGTAATGAAGCTTCATTTTCCCATTAACTCACGAAATCAATCAAAACTTGTGATGCTAATAGGAAATAATGACTTAGCTGATGGATCCCATTGAAGCAGAAAATAATATTACACTGCGGTAAGTTCGAGGAAGGTGCTCCACCAAATACTGAGTCGTGTAGGTGCATAAACTCAAATTAATTACTTGAGCAAACTTGTACCATCCTTCATTTTTCAATCGGAATAACAATCGTATAAACAAAAGAGGTCACATATGTAGAAAGATGACTGCCTAACGTTACCGCTCATCAGAGCAAACACCCACAATGCTAAAGTTTAAATAGTGTCCTTAGATGTAAATAGTGTGTAATAACCTTCATTAAATACAACAGCACCTGCTTCTTTCATTCTTCAACCTCAACCTACAAAGACATTCAGAATGTTAAATATAGGGAAATTGCATAATGCTCATAAAAGTGGCATAGGACTCTAACACTTTGTCATATTCACAGTGATTTACCACATAAAACAGTGCCCAGTATCTTTACAGCAGGAATACAAATCTATATAGGGAGGATCCATTATTAGGGAGTCCATGTATCATTGCCACCAGAGACTGGGTCGCCCACTGAAGTGCCACTGAGTCACTGACACACCTTTGCTTGTCATTTAGCCAAAGGGCTTCTACAGAGGACACGGAGTGTGACTTCCAATTAGTTTTCAGGAGATTTATTCATGGAACTGTTAAAGAAAGAATGTGTTAAAGAATGTTAACGGTGTAATGTATTTCAAATAGCTGCCACGCTGCAATATACAGTAGCATAATATAAGCTCTGATGTGTTTTGAATGACCCCTAATGTAAATGGCGAGCTTTAAAGCTTTGTTTTGCTAATGCTTTTGCTTTGAATGAAATTAAAAGAGTTTTTAATATTTTGTTATACAGATAAACTCTAATTTTCATCTGTCATGTGCGCACACATCCACACGGCTCTTTCTTAACCCTAGATTACACTAACGTTAAAAATAGTCACACTAACACTAACGTCGGGTGATTTTCACCCGACATAAAATACCTGATAAAAAATACTTCTGATCAAAATATGTTAAAATACAACTATACAAGGTAAATTGAAGTCCTCTTCTATTATTTTAACCTATATAATTTCTCATTAAATGAAAAACAGATATCATGGTGGGACCGTGAAAAAAGGCTCAAAATCGGGTGAAAAATGAGGAAATCGTCAATAAAACACGATTAAAAACATAAATAATGGAGCTATGAAGTTGTTATTTGGTCCACATGTTCCTGGGACATGTGAGCCTTGTTCCGTGAAGGAAAAGTCACGTGTCAATGTAAAAACCCATCCAAATTTTTGTTTAACCCTCTAACACTAACGTCGGGTGAAAATCACCCGAACACCTGCCTGTTGAAAAAAACAGGGATCGGAGCTGAGAGACACGCCCACTTTCAGTAACGTCAGTGAGAAGCAGGAAGCTACACAAGGACCCACGCAACTCAGAAAAAAGCAACACAATGAAAATAACGTAAATATAATTGCTCGGGTGAAAATCACCCGACGTTAGTGTTCTAGGGTTAACCACTGCAAAGAACATGGTGTTGGATCCCATTCCTACAAATAATTAGATACAATTATTTAAAAGATCTTCAAAAGTGCAGTTAACTGTTTCTAAGGTTTGTTTGTGTGCGAGAGAGACAGGGTTAGAGAGAGAGGGATAGAGAGAGAGAGAATATATGCTCAGGCGGCTGTGTGGGTGAGGAGGCCCTGAAGGTGCACATGTTGGTGGAGGAGTATGTCGAGGTTATTCAAGAAACTGATAGCTTGAGGTTGCTTGATCTGTCGTTCCACTGCCTCGTAAATATTAACAGGAAAGGTGATGGGCCTGTATCATTTATGCAACTAAAAAGTAACTCCATATGGGCTGGCAGACAGAAGTTAAAGTAAAGAGTACTTTAAGCAACGTTTGTGATATTAACATGAAATGACTCATTGCAAAAGTAAAATGGTTGTCTGAAATCATTGCTCAAACCTGCTGCTCACTGCAGCTTTCAGACACTTCAGACACTTTCCGAATGACAGACATCCTCAAGATTTACACCAGTGTTCTTGACTACAGCTTTTCTTTTTTCTTTTACAGCTTAGGCCTATTAAGTCATTACAATTGAGTTCTTAATCAAAACAACACCTTTGGTTTCTTGTATCTGGCGTCTTCGGTTAAAGCAAAATGCTCCTGCGGACCACATCTCACATGCCTCCTTCAGCCTGAGCCATGCTCAACAATCAGAGCTTGCAGCACATGCATGCTCTTTCAATGTATATCTGTGGCAGTGTTCCCATGACATGCATTTAATCCCATATCTATTAACATAGAGTTCATGAATACATGGTATACACTCCTGGGGCAAACACAATCGACGTAAGCCTGTAAGTACACCTTGTGCGTATGCGTTACATGTAGGTTGGCTTGTTGGCTGTTTTCTGATGTGATGTTGAGGGCGGCTTCGGAAGTGGCCGATTTCAATGTGTGCATGAACACGTTGCTCATTGGTTGCATGACCGAGAAGGCTGTGACTGAGGAGAAGTGTTGACGATATATGAACCTGAGAAGTAGACCGATAATTAATGCTTTCACAGCCTCCAATTGTAAAATAAATACATTGCCAGTGGAATACTCTCATATTTGTTGATCCCATACACCGTGCAAAGGCAGTAGCACTGAATCAAGGACGCACGAGCAAACATTATATTAAAGAATAGTTAATATGTATAATGGAGAACCCCATTAATAGATTGTGGTTTGAGATTACAGCAATACAAGCAATAACATGAAGGAACTTGAAACTGCAGAGGCCCAGAAAAGATAGCAGCGGAGAACGCAACCTTCACCCTGCAGAGTAACAATAAAAGAGGGCTGAAACTAATTTAAGATCAGGTCAGAGCATAAACAGCACACTGGGGGAAACGTTCGGTGAATGGATGTCCGTGGCAGAAGTCAGGGTGCGTATTGTTGTATACAAGGTTGGTTCAATGTCCAGAGCATGAAAGCAATTGATTGATTAGTTTATTAAACTTTTTTAGTGAGGACTTCATGCCTCATTGTAAATGAATGTGACGTCCTTAAAAATATTTCTAATTTGAAGGTGCTTAAATTTATAATAAAAATGATGGAAACCGACCGTTTTGTGGACATGGTTTGTCCAAATTTGGACATGTTTGATTTATTGTATTTGCCTTTCCATAAATAAAATACATGTCTGTCTGCAGAATATATTATATAATATAGAAATACATGTATAATGCATCTGGTGTGTTTATTTGTATACAGTATAGTCAGCCCTGTGACAGATTGTGAATTAGAATATTTTTGAGGGTAGACAGGGATGCGGAGCTGTGTGCAGTACTTTAAAATAACCTTCTGATAAAAGTCATTGATGCAATCAACAGAAACCTAATGATTTCTGACATTGATCTGCCATCACCTTGAAGCGTTATGTAAAATGAAAGTCTGATTGCTGATCAACAAAATTTCGAACTACTTTCAGCTAATGTTTGACTGGCAACACTTGCATTTTTCTGCACACAAGGTTAATTATTCCTCTCATATTCGAAGCTGATTGTGACTGACTGAGCCTTTTGCCTCCATTTTTTCCAAAATTTCCCCGGACATTGTAGTACACTTTTAAGATGAATTACCTTGAAGCAAATCAACCACATGCCCCCTACCAATGTTTTTAGCCAAAATTGCGGATGCTTTTTTTTCTCATATTAAATCCTGATTATCTCCTCATTCACAAGGTCTATTTGAAAAATGTAAAAAGCTATAAAATACAGAAGACCCTTGTGAAGATAGATAATAAGGCCATACATGTATTAGTGATATATTGGTTTATGATAATACACATACAAAAAACAAATGTAAAAAGATGTATTTTTATTACCTTACACATCGATATGAACAACTCTCACGTTTTACCACCCTTTCTGAAAGATGTTTCAAGTCCACTGTTTTAAATCTACTTCCTGTTCAGACAGTTTGCCCTCGTTAAATAATCCACACGAGTCATCAATACTGTTGTAAGGTTAATGTACATACAATATTAGTCCCTCTTTAGCTAGCATGTACACTCTTGAACCACTAAATCCACCAATGAGATGCTTAGAGGGCAAGTAGCATCAGGCACAAAGATAAATGTACACACACCATGAAGTAATATATCTCTGAAAGAAGAGATTACATTCAGAATATGATTTAAAAAAGTACAAATATGTTATGAAGACAAAGATAAGATAAATCAATGTATGTCTGAAAAGTAAACTTATACAACATGTAACCTTGCCAACACCTTCGTCTTTTAGAAAAGATGACCTACACCAAACAACTCCAAAATTAATTGTGAGATTGAAGGTGGAAAAATAGTGTGCTTAAGACAGATGTGTTATTACTATTGTCAGTACAGTGTGCGCTGTCTTATATTAAATAAGGCAAAGTTCCCTTGATTTAAGTCCCATCACTTCATATCTGTTTGCTTTTGTATTCCTTTTTGCTTTTGGCTCAGTGTTCTTGTAATGTGAAAAACTGTCATAAATATAAAAGAAAAAACAACAAAACAATACAGATGCTTTATTTGACCAGATGCCTCTTAAATAAATGAACATATGGCCCTCTTGACATAATATCCACAGTGCAAGCGTCTCTTGATTTAGGGTAATATAACATCTCAAGTTTCCTGCTGCAGTAATTGTTCTGAAAGTGTGGAGGCTCACTGTGGCATTCTGTTGACATTGTTGATTCTGAGAGGGCCTCTTACTGGACTCTAGGGGTGGACACTGTGCCAGCAGCAGGAACCTGGGACCTGTGTGGTGGCAGACGTGATGGAGAGCCGAGCTTTGTTTGAGGAGAGAGAGAGAGAGAGAGAGAGAGAGAGAGAGAGAGAAAGAAAGACCTATAAAAGGAAAATGAGAGCGTGAGTGTGAGGGAGAGCTCAGAGGAATACTTAGTCATTATGGCTGTGTGGAGGGGTGAGAGTGTGACAGGGATGAATGTATCATTGCTTGCCCTTTGGTCAGCAGCCATCAGAAGTATAACAGATGGAACTGAGGAACTGTTTCCATAGAGTTTGGGCACTTTACAATCTGTGGTGTCCAATTATCTTTCATCATGAGCTCACAGGAATGCATAATACTATGCTTTAACAAAGATAAAAGCATAAAGCCACCATATCCTGTTCTTTCCCCCCGAGTCAAATCTATTTGTCTTTGATGCCAACGAATGTGTCCAGCCATTTCTGTTGTGTTGCCGGAGTATGTTAGGCGATTTGCATGTGGCATAGCCTACAAACTGTAGTTTTTCTATCATCGGCGCGCTCGTTGTTTACATAACTGACAGGGAAGGAAAAATATTGCCACACCGGGAACATTTCTTCAGGGAAGCAGGAGGATTTTCCAGTTCTGTTGTTTGTCCATCATCTCCGATTACGGCAGTGGTTATGGGTTCTCCAAAAAAGCAGCTGCGCGCTACAGGTAAGCTACGCTGAGATGTCTTTAAAGTCTTATCTTCTTCAGAAACGTAGGAGAATCATCAATACGGCTTTTGATTTTGAAGATGATCCATTTTCAAATTAAAACCAACATTTTGACACACCTGGGAAGGTCACCTTAATAACTGACCCCTTTAATCGTAAAGGGGAGAGAACACATGGAAAATTAAAAATTATTATTTTCACATCTGCAATTGATATACAAAGCTATTGCTAATTATTGTAAATTTCTTCTAAACAGTTAAGCGTTGGCATTAGACACACATTCTCATGAGGAACAAGCTAACTTTGACAAATGATGCATTTTGCCTCAGGCATTCTGGGAATTACTAAGCAGTTAAATATATTCATTTTTCTTAATAAGGATGGAATATGTAAACCTTCCCATTACACACTGGTGGTCTTCCATTGGGTTTGCACATTTTCCAGAGCGTTCTGCAATCTATTCATCATGGTTATTCATAATGAGATGCACAGTGCTAAGAGGAGAAGGGAAGAAAGAAAATAGCACTAGGACGAATACCGGGTCACACAATATGATGCTGTGTTGTACATTGATGTTCCATCTGTGTGAGATTGTTTGCAGCTGGAACGCATTCCCAACAAATGCCCAGGAAATGATCAGCTTAAATTATAGGTTGACGTTCACTAGAGTTGTATTTTGTTGACTGCACCAGAGCAAACCCATGGGCGATAAGGAGTTTGACACGATATCTTATATCACTAACTTATTATCTGTAAAATACTTATTATTATCTGTATATTGGTATTTACTGCTATTGCACTTCTGGTTGGATGCTAAACTGCATTTCGTTGCTCTGTACTTGTACATGTGTAATGACAATAAAGTTGAATCTAATCTAATCTATAGCAATAAGGACAGACCACTAAAATGAACATCCATCACCAACATATTGTTATACTACAGAATGTACTGACATGTGATGCAATTGTATTATTATTATTGTCGGTAGGCATAACCTTTTGTTCTTAGACAATGCTGACTTGTAGGCATACATCTCTTCCCATTTAACAATCAGCACAACTTTCATTTAGCTGACGCTTTTATCCAAAGCGACTTACATGATATACAGTAGACACAGCAACGGTGAGCAATTAGGGTTAAGTGTCTTGTTAGGTGGGGCGACTGTGGCTCAGTGGTTAGCAAGTCAGTCTTTCACTCAGAGGGTCGGTGGTTCAAACCCCGGCTCAGCAAGTCCATGTCGTTGTGTCCTTGAGCAAGACACTTAACCCTCATTGCTCACCGTTGCTGTGTCTACGGTCTACTGTATATCATGTAAGTCGCTTTGGATAAAAGCGTCAGCTAAATGAAATGTAATGTAATGTCTTGCTCAACGACATGGACTAGCAGAGTCGGGGTTTGAACCACCGATCGAAAGTCAGACCTGCTAACCACTGAGCCACAGTCGCTTGTCATTGTATACACTTCATATAGACTGTGTATACTTTGCATTTTTGCATTTTCTTTATAATTTAGCTTTCTTAAATTTAATATGCTCTGCTATTATTGTATAATATATATTGCATATTTTTCATACTTAATATTTGTATGTATCCTATGTAACTTTGCTTGCTGCTGCTATAAACAATTTGTTCTGTCTGTCTGTCTGTCTGTCTGTCTGTCTGTCTGTCTGTCTGTCTGTCTGTCTGTCTGTCTGTCTGTCTGTCTGTCTGTCTGTCTGTCTGTCTGTCTGTCTGTCTGTCTGTCTGTCTGTCTGTCTGTCTGTCTGTCTGTCTGTCTGTCTGTCTGTCTGTCTGTCTGTCTGTCCGTCCGTCCGTCCGTCCGTCCGTCTGTCTGTCTATCTACCTAACCCTGTCTCCTTTATTTGCTTACTCTTTATTTCTAATATGTTTTGTCTTTTCTGCATGTGTTATACCAACCAGAGCCCAAGACCAAGATGCTGAATTTTGTTTTAGACTAACAACATGTTGAACACACATGGGCTGGTCTCGAGAGCTCCCCATTAATAATAATTATAATAATAAGGATTCAACCTCACATTTAGACTCGTGAGACCAGCTCTCATACTTTATATGGACAACATAAACCACCAGTTCTTGCTGGGCATACTCATTGTTGGCATCAATGTCCCTTTAAAGACAAAGATTTCAAGCACAACATTGATTTTTGCAGTAGATTTAACCTGATACACATTTTAATCTTGTCCATCATGTATTTTACATAAAGCTAAGATACCCAGTACTTACACTCCTCATGTTTCCCGTGTACAAATTGATTTTTGAAGCAAGAACAGATTCACAGAGAATAATGATAATTTAGGCTGATGGAGGAATATTGATCATATACTAACCTTTTCCTCTTTCCTATGCAGTCGCTTCTAATAAAAAAGGAAACACAATATCACAGCTTGCCTCCTTTTATTGCCTTACGGCTATGCCAATCATTCAATAATGAGACTCTATCCACCAATCCATACAATCCATATTTGACAGGTGAAGTGTTGCGGCCACCTAATTTCCACAATGAGGTATTTTTAAATATGTTCAGACCCACAGCTCCAAACCCTGTTGCACTGAAAAGTCTTCCTGTGAAAGGCGTTGCATGAGGCTCATGGAGTTCAGTTTCCTGATTTCAATATTATTTGAATAACCCATTAACGGAAATTACAAATTTGCAACAGAGGGCTTTACAATCTGTACAACATACACCAGCCTCTGGGAGAGAAACAGGAAGTAACCTCAGGCAGAGCGACTGAGGTGGGATCCCTTTCCCAGGATGGGTAGAAATGCAATAGATGTCCTTTGGACAGAATGAACAGCATAATTAAATGACAACAGTCAATCCAGAAGTGATACATATAAGGAGAGTAGTAAAAGCAGTAGTAGCACTAATAATAGCAGAAATAATAATAAAAAAGACAACTACTTAGAATAACATCAGCAGTGGTTCCCGAATGGGCTTAACAGGGAGAAGGAGGAGGCTTTCACTTCTCCACCCTTCTCACGCATGCAGTTTCATGCCGCTCTGTGTTGGAGTTAGGAATCATTGTCCCTGCTGGCTTCAGTGAACTCAGGCACACTCAGGACTCAATATCTAGCTTCACAGGATGGTATACATCCTTTTCTTCCCCGTTGGATGCTCATGCTTTGGATGGAAGACATCTGGCCAGAGCCACTCGGTCAACACGGTCTGTTGCTGCTGGAAATTTGTTGAATGTATGTCTGTGTTGCTGATACAATGTTGAAATAGCAGTTTAGTTAAAGTGATTTGGCCTCAGCAAGAAATACATCATTTTTATCTCGACAGTCTGAAGCGGGACCATGTCCTCCGCTTGGATCCCTGAGGCAGAGAAGGCTTAAAGGCACAGCCAAGTATAGTAAAAAGCTCTCAACTTTTTGATTCACAAAGGGTATAAATGAAATGTCACAAAAGCACATTCTAATTCACATCTGTAATTCATCAGGCTGAAATGAGCCATTTTACAGCAAATGTGCCCAATTGAAAGAGTTTGGTGTGTCCACATGGGAGAGCAAACCTCACAGAAAAGAAGTAAACTAGATTTAGGAGTATTGGTTTGACCCCATTGCTTATTCTGGTTAACATCTTGCCACCAAAATGAATAGTGAGACAATGTATCACCTATTGTTTAAGGATTGCTTTGTAATCAATAGTGATTTCTTAACTTAATTAAACTGATCTGTGCTTACAAAGGATAACTTTAAGATTATGTGTCTCTCTTTACATACAAGGGCAAAGAGAAGTAAAATGAATTAGGTGTCAATAATTGATGCACCCCCAAGCTTTTGGGAGTTCAGACCTCAGTGTCCTGTCGGCAAAGCTAATAGAAACCATAAAGCACAACAGATATGGATCGGTCCGTCTGTGTGTCGCTCCATCTGTCCGTGTCTGTCAAGCCTCTCAGCTATCCATCCCTGTGTCCCTCCATTGTATCTCTCGTCTCATCACTATTGATGGTGAAACCGCCTGTATGTGCACATTGTGACTAAGGTTGAAGCTACATGCAATATTCTAAGCTTAAAATCAAACCAAAGCCTTCAGTTTTTATTGCATTAGAAAACAACATGCCTGTAGGGCAATGGTTCACACTGAAATTAACACAACAAATAGCACAATGAAAAGAAAGAGTTGGGCCTAAGTATTAGGACAACTGGGAAAAAAGAGTTATCCAATACCATAATACATTTCAAAGGCAACCTCTTATCAAGTCTCATCATTACTGTAAACATTGTCAATATGAAGACCATGGATTGATCTAAGACAGCTCACAGAAAATTACACTAAAACATGTCAACCACCCCCTGGTGGCTGGCGGCAGTACAAGCCTGAAACCCTGCCCCCTCCATGCTAGCAGATAGGACATGGGCCAAACAAAAGAAATCTTGGTAAGCGTCATCAATTACATGGTTTCTGTCATTTTAGGTAGGTCTTATCATGCTGACGTAAGTTCAAGTGTTAATTGTACTGATGACTTTGGTTTTAGTTAGTTTGTTGCATGATTTAAAAAGAGCGGGACATCAATACCGCGGCTGCACCACCCGACCACTGCTGACTCCAAATGACGCCCAAAGTACCACATGGGAGCTCATGTATCCAGGATATCTTTGCTTCACTCCTGTACAATGAGAGGGAGTGGGTACTCATCAATCCATAGATGCAGTCATATGCAGACTATGCTGGTGAAACTAAAGGTATGGTTAGGCCTATAGGGAAGCAAACTCTCGCCAAAGATCCTATTCTATACAATTTAACCACTTGAATTTGTCTGCAGTCTGTTTATGCAATATACATCTGTTTGCTTCCTCTTGCATCTTAACTTTATATGCCTTAAAATAAAAATGTGGCACACCTTGAAGAGAACTTGTGTCATAAATATGCAAATACAACTGAATTCATAATAAAATAACAGTCAACAAAGACAATAAAGCAGAAGAAATGAGAGTATTTCAGACCTGCATCAATCCCAAACATGAGACTAGACTGATGACAGAAAGAGAGAGGGAAGTGTCAGACAATGTAAGAATGTTTTCTTTTCTCAGGGAAAACTTGGGGCAATTTGTCTCATTAGACAGGTCTGGGTTTAAACGTGTCGAAAGAAAGTTGCAGTGATGTCTCACAGGGTTTACTTATATGGGGACGTGTTGACTGAAGGCTCGTTTCATTTTCTTCCCACTGTTTGTTACCATTAATGTTTCAACATAAGCCTCTTTGTTCTTGTGAGAGGGATTTTATGTGTTGAGAGCCATATGTTGTTCTTGATGAGGTGTGATACAGTAGCTATTTAAACAAATCTTATTCCATCATAATACAATATTTGTATTTGAAATACTGCATTTCAATGTATAGCATTTCATGTAATCTATAAAAAAAGCTGCCATCCCTGTCAACATTGGAAACATTGGCTACTCGTGTTCCACTTTCTGCATTCAACAGTGGTGCAGCCATAACCATCATTTGGTAGTGTTGCTATAAATATATTATCTTCACAAACTCAATAAGCTTGCTAGCTCTGCTTTAAGAAGGCTCTGTTGACAGTTTCGCTGCCTACTTATTGCAGTGGAGTTGAACGAAGACTTAAAGAGGACGTGAATCAGCTCAAAGACCTCTTCTCTTCATCAAAGGGGGTACCCCTCTTGTTCTTTATGGAATGCTTAACATTTAGCTCGCTGCATAGTCTGTATGATTTAATTTCCTAAATTGAACATAGCCATCTGGCAACAGCTAATAGTGTTTGCTACATTAGCAATTCATTCACATGAACATCAATCTCCATTAATTTCTTCCAAGCATGATTTGGGGAGTGGAAGAGTTTTTCTGTGGGAAACAGCGATGTTAGTGATGCACAGGTCTGATGTTACTACCTCAATCACATGACCCGTTATTGGACCCAACCAAAATCACCAGCGTTGTCCCATGTCACCAATCCTGTCTGTGATTTTCAAGGACAGGATTTCCAGGCACAGCTGGGGGAAGTTTTTACCAGGTGATGTTTTTCAGTATAATTTCATTAGCTAAACTAAACTTTGTAATGTGGCAACAGAGTTCTGTCTCTAAAGCACCTTTTGCACAGGCTGTTCAAGGCAGGACACCGTTATTTTGCATCGCTGTGCTGTATAAAAAGGAACAGAGACGGATTGGGTGGCATTGTTGCTCTGCCGATACGTCGCCAGCAGGGGTGGTCCCAGTGCCAAATCAACGTCTATGTAAAAGGGATAGCCCGCCTGACGGGACTATAGATAATGTCGTGTTACACTAACATCTGGAAAATGTCGCACATGATGTCTGCCAATAAATGAACAGTTGTCAAAGCTACTTTGTCTTCATTAAGAAACTACAAGAGTTGGCTAGATTAAAACAATTATCCAACTGAAGACCCGATCCAGTGTGGCCAACTCTTTTCCAATGAAACTAGCTAAGAGCACAAGCTACAAAGATTGCTAAATTTAGCGATAAAGTCGCTTCAGACCTCCTAGCAAAGACACTCCCCCCACACATTGTCATTATGAACACAAACATATCATAATACAAGTAAGCAGCAAGCTCCTTGAGTCCTTCTACTGCGACAAAGCAATTTCTAGCCAGCCATACGGGCTGGTCTGTAGCCAGCAGGGCTGGTTGGCATTAGCTGGGCAGTGACACCATCATCAGCAGGCTAAACTGTAGCCCCTGTTTGCAGAATTCTCTCAGCAGTGTCCACATGAATCTATTTGATTTCTGAAAGCTGCAAAGCATGAAGTACTCTCCATAGGTGCTGACTAAAATGTGGTTACCAACACAGTAGCAGTAGCAGACTGAGCTGTACAGTACAGTATATGTCCCTGCAAGGAGAGGGATGGTGGCAGGAAACGAGGTTGTTGCTACGTACAGCGGCCGTTGATATTCTTCCTTTGAATTTCCTGCTCAATAGAATATATGTCCAAGTTGAATTATTATCTGAAAAGCCATCATGTAAGTTCTCACATGTCTTGCTACAATAATTTCTTTCTCCATCGCTCCCAAGGCAGTATCCAAAATTATTTCATGGTTTGCAAATGCTGAATTATATGAAATAATAAATCGTTCCCACTAGGATGTCAGCGCTTCAAGATAACTTAAAAGATAATCCAATTGTTATGCTCTCAGGCTAGTTATTATCATATGTCACACAGCCACAGTGGGGTAATTCCACATACATTTTTAATATGTAAGTGGAGAGAAATCTATTAATTAAACAAAAGCTGCATTGTAGTTGTTACTGATATTTACTCCAGTTCCACTGAAAAACTAGGAATTCTTAAGGTTCCTAAAATCGTTAAGCCTAACATCTATTGTATATACCTTCACCTTCTCTAAACTCAAAGTTTTGCTGATTGCTGAGTCTCCTTTTCTCTGGTGCCTGCTCTTGTAACTGTCTCATTCTAGTGTGTGTTGCTAGATCAGGGTGTTCAACTGAAATTCAGCGAGGTCGAGTTCGAGAGAATTTCATCATGCAAAGGTCCGGAAAATCACAACAATGTTCAATTAGCACGATATGATTTTGCGCCATATGTTTTGAAGTAGCCATCAGTTGTATTAACATGTATATAATCAACAACTGACTGTCAAATTAAATAAAGAAATATTTATTATTACAACTGGATTAATTATAAATAATACATACTCTAATAATAAACACATTATCTTCTCTTATTTCAAGTAAAATACAGGCTGGATTTAAAACAGAAAGCTTTTGAAAAATGTGACTCTTAAAATAAAGTAGAAAAATAGAAAAATGTATTTAACTGAATTGTCCTGCAGCTTTAAATTAAGTTTATATGGGCGTCAAGCGAAATGGGGTTGTGGACTTTATCTGTGGTTATTAAACCACTTGTTAAACCACTCTGATCTCAAGGTTTATGCTCTGACCTCAGGGTTCTATGTTCTGACCTCAGGGTTCTATGTTCTGACCTCAGGGTTCTAAGCGCTGACCTCAGGATTCTATGCTCTGACCTCAGGGTTCTATGCTCTGACCTCAGGGTTCTATGCTCTGACCTCAGGGTTTTATGCTCTGACCTCAGGGTTCTAAGCGCTGACCTCAGGGTTCTATGCTACCGCTCTGAGATGGACATCTAGAATATCCACCTAGCCTGCTGGCCCTAGATAAGCGTTAGAACATGGATAGTTGGAATGGGTGTGAGGTCACAATGGCCTCTGCCATCTAAATATGGGTTGGATCTGATTTGCAAAAACTGCTTTCTTGGGCTCTCTATACTTTCTAAAAATCAATCCGGATAAAATATTTGATGCTAAAAACTGATTTGGGCTGGCAGTCTGAACAAGGCCTTGCAGAATGACTTATGAAAAGTGTTGGATGTTCTCTTAGAATTAAGAATTGGAGAGGAGCTGAATATGAGTATTGTGATCAGAAATGTTGGTATTGGCATCTGACAATTCCTGACAGTTGGCACCAAATGTTTAAAAGGTTTCCTTGTATTGCAAATCAATTTTTGTAATAAGTCCCTAATTTCTTTCACAGAGCATATTTATTTGATATTCTAATGGTTATTTTGAAACCATATTGTAAGGGAACGTTACAGGAATACAGAATGAGTGAATAGACATCACAGCGCTAGTCAAACGAGCTAGAGTGTGAATGAAGAGGGGGACCGGTGAGCAGTGAATCAAAAGGATGAAGAATTATTTTCTGGTTGTTTCACGGCGGTTATGTTTTAAGGCACAAATTAACAACCATACCTCCACAACTCTGTGAGAAGTGGTAGAATTATGAATGAATGAAGCCCATGGTACGCTTCATCCTTGGTATGTTGAGGGCCGTGACAAAGCAGTGGTGCTGACCCGTGAGTGAGAACAGGCTGCACTCTCTGCTTATTGGCTGGGGGGTTACCCAGAGGCTCCTTGCTGACGCGCTGCTGATCAATAATGGATTTTGGAGGCCGATACTGCCATTGATATTTGGGAGATTTTTTTGACCTACAATGCTGCACAGTAAAGGATTTCTAGAACATTTTGTGTAAATGGATTCATAAAACTTACAAAAGTTAATGCACTACAGTGTACGTATAAAATGTGTTGTACAAATAAAAAATGATGGATTGATTGATTCTTTTATAACACTTTTATTGCAACTTTCCGCAGTCTGTGTGGCACAGAATGAAACTAATCACAGAATTGTGGAAATTTAAGACCACTGACTAATACTGCTCCACTTGTTAAAAAAAAAAAAAAAAAGGATTTATGTTAGAAGCTCACATTAATATGGAGACTGATTGTTTCATGTCTTATTCTTGGATAGGAGATGGAAGTAACCAATGTGAGTGATTCTCCCCAATCGATCCCATCGTCCTCTTGGTGACTGACCTGCTGACAAGAGATAACAGGATACTGAGCTTACACCTTGAATCTAAACTGGGACAAAGGATTCAAGTCTCAACCAGCAAATTCCTACAAGCCCCGAAGGCTCAGACAGATTCCAACTCTGGATTTTTCTATAACAAGTCCAGACCTCCGGGGGCACCTGAAAAAGAATGAGTTCTGGGACCACCTCTTCACCTTAGGTCGCCATTTTATTTTCAATTATTACTCGAGTCAGAATGAAATACTATGCTTCAGGTTAGATTTTAACTGCCCATTTACTTCCCGTTTACTTTAGAATTAAGACCTGTAACACATTTGGTTTGGTACTTTCATTTGTGCTCCTACATTTGATTGGCCTTTGTGCTGCAGCATCAATATCTTGCTAATGAAGATTTAGGTCTGTGTTGTCCCCTGTTGAGTCTTTTGTCACCACGGTGTAAGTGATCTGCATTGATTTTATTTTCTCATTTCTTTTTAATTGCATGGATTGTGTCCCAGTGTAACAGAACCTATTCTCAATCATCCAGTTCACAGTATGTTTCCTCATACACTGAGAAGGTGTTAAACATCAAACAGTGCATTTAGGCTGCACTTTTCTCTTACTTAATGACAGCACACATACAGGTACACACATGTGAAGCAGTCTATTCTGCAGCACCTTACAGATGTGTGTAATATGAACCATCCTGGGACTAATCCCACAAATTCCACAGTACAATCCCATCTGAACCAGAGAATGAATGCACTTTTAATGTGTATTTTATTCTGCTTTTTTTTTACCTGTTTTTGGCCCCTGTTTTGGTCACTTTGGTTTAATTTATGTTTAGTTTTTAGTTTTATCGACTCCTGTACAGCACTTTGTGACCTTTGTCAGTGATACGTTCAATATAAATAAATTTACTTACTTACTTACTTACTAACTTACTTACTTACTAACTTAAATACTTACTTACTTGCTCATTGTTTTTCAAATTATAACACTGGTCCATTTAAGGTCCAATGAAAGATATCAATAGCATACAGTAGAAGAGTAGAAACTCAATAGTTCTAGAGGTCAGGGAGATGGATGTGGGCAAACGAAGAATATAAGTTGTGTCTCGAAAACCGAGGATTATGAAGTGGCCATGCTTTAAACAAACATTACTCCATTACGAAATGCCTTGTTGGCCCTTTTCCCACTTTTCTTTTTAGGTTTTATCATTCAACTGGCTTGCATTTCATGTATTCATTAGATTACACAGGGATCTCGTTGGAATGAATGAGCTGTGCCTTTTTGAAAGGCAAGGCTAAAGTTTGAATGTGACCTTAATCCTTCGAACTTCGTCTGATTGCAACAGCAGAATTGTCGATCCAACACCTCAAAATAAAGCTTTATGAACCGTGTTATTTTTGTGCGATTCAAATGTACTTTTCAAGCAAAAAGAACATCTGCTTCAGGTGATATTTGTGGAGCACACAAGGTGGTCTTGTTTTATTTACATATGGTTTGACTTTCAAAAATAACTCTCTTCAATATTTAAGCCATGTTTAAAAAACAAATCACTGCATTTTTCCTATCTCGCCAATTCTAGATAAATAAGGTTATTAAAGTCATAGTCTGAGCTTAATTGGCGACATAACTTTAATTTCCTACAAAAACAAATAATTAAATAAATCTCAGTTCAGGAGGTCATGGTTGATATCGTCTCGGATCATTTGCAGACAGGAAAACCCCTGGAGTGAGCACCAAGTCTGGCTACATTAGACAAAAGTAGAACTAAGGATGGGTGAAAGATGTAAATGAGGGAAATAAACTGTAATGGTTTCTGTAGGCTTTGAAACATCTGGCAGTAGGATGAGGGGGGAAACAACCCCACATCTTCTCCAGATGTAATCCCCACCAACAGAGCTGGGGGAACATTTTGGAACAGGTTCGAGACAAGTCGCGACGGGGAAAATGGATGCGTTTAAGTTTATGGCTTTATTACCAGGACAGATGCAGGCCCCTGCTAGGAGGGACGCACGTCTGTTACGTGCGCTGTGCTCGTATATTTCAAGTATTGTACTTTGTTTAAGATGCAGATAGTGTATGGTTACTTTGTAAAACAACTTAAAAAGTCACTGTCAGGTTTGTAGGTAAGAAAACTGCATTGCAAAAATCATAGTGTTTTGAGTAGGGAGAATGATTGGCCACTGGCATTCAAGGATCAACTGGTTAACCTCCCTAAAAGCATTTCCTGAACAAAGTGTTAGGTTGTTTTAGTCTTTGAATTACCAATGAGAGAAAAAGAATGTGACCTTCCTAAAAGCACAGGAAAAAAATGGCACAAAACAGGTTTGGGTGAAGATTTGACCTGAAATACGAGGATTCACGTGCCGTCTCCTTACTAGTCGACGTTGGTTTCTTTTCTGAATCCTAACCAAGTATGAAGTTTCATAAAGAGTGACATATTTTAACCAATAATGTTGGTCATTAAGTCTGCGTCACACAATAAAATGAAGCCTGTCCCAGCTAAATCTAAGGTAATCCTTTGTTTTCCCCCCTGTCTCAACGAAGGTAGTGAATGTAGCACTCCTCCGAGAGTGATCTCTTTTCTGAGCCCTGTTCATTACCCTGCTACAGTGCAGGGAGCCGTCTGGTAAATTACTTTATAATGTCTCTTTGCTTCCACTGTGATCTCCCTGCCCATTTTTCTGAATTCTGATGCTCCTTGGTGCAGAGAACCATGCAACTCAAAACTACTTAGTCCACTAATAACACTGAAGCTTGTATTCTAACATCATACCTTTTGCTCCATTTAAATGCACCTATATTCAGTTCATTTGTTGCACTGGCATTAGAAGCCGGTTATCAAAGCTATTTTTTATATTCTGCAAAAGTAACCAAACAGTGGGCTTACATGAAGCAACTCAATATTAATCGGCTACTGATTATTTAGTCCTTGCTCATTTCTGTTTGCAAATACTATTTGCATACTATTCCGACTGCGGCAGCATCATTCTCCCGGTCTACCACCGACCTTCAGCCATCTTCTCATGCGCCCACACAGGTGAGTCACTGACCCCTGGATCAGCTTATTCACGTCAGTGATCTATGCTCAGCCAGGTGAATATAGCTATTCATTAAGCTTTTCATAAGCATGTTGCATCGGAATTATGCAATACACTTAGTCGTCATGAAGAGTTCAAGGCATTTCAAATGCTCACATACTGTAAAATAAAACAGGCAATTCAGTATTTCAAGGTTTAAATAGCCAGGCTGCTCTATGATGATAAAACTCATAACGTAATAATTTTTTTTTTTTAAATATTTAAATAGTATTTCTATAATATAATTTGTCCTGAATGCCATTGTATGCCTTTAAAACTTCCTTTATACTCTCTTGCATTCCAACACAGAAGCTACACAGGTTAGTGTAGCAGGTCACTCATCTAGTTTTGTCTTCTACGACTTGTGTGATGCACATTTGCACCTAAAAGAGATGTGAGCCTTTCAACTCATATCAATTCTTTAAAGTAAGAGTTTCCTGGGTTATGAAACCCAGACTTTACAGCATTCCTTATGAAGGTGTACCGAATTTAAGACCAGCAAGAGCTGCAAACTTCCAAACCAAAGTAAGCTGTTTTTGAAAGTGTTGAAGACTTTAAAGTAAGCAATGGGAAGGGGCCACAGGCTGAATACCTGATTTACTTGTTATCATTCAGAGGTTATTGTACAGGGCTTAATGCGGTTTCAGTCTGGCTTGCAATTTATGTTTGCTCAAAGCTGAGGTAGCAATGCTTTTTTCTCAAAATGTCAAAATGTCACTTCTACAGTTACAAGTACTGCATTCATTCATGAACACTTAAAAAATATATATTTTAACTGGAATACTTTTTATGTCACAGCACACCACAGGGCTTCCATTAGCATTACCCCTGCCATTCATATTTACTGCTACCTGATTTCTTTACAAAGCTGCTGACAAGTTATTATATGTGAAATGTGTCCAACTGTAAATATTATATCAAAATCAATATCATAAAAGTTGTTCTATATCCAACAACGATATGTGTTGATAACAAGACGAAGAGTCGAGAGCTGTAGGAGCTCTCTTTTCCTAATTTACATAATTTATTTGACTGACACATACAAAGTTTTATTATTAAGAGGGAACATTGTATATTACGTATGTACAGTCACTTTGACAGCACGGAAATACGTGTTTTTATTTTCTTCATAGTTTGTCCCTGATTGTCTCACTGCAGTCTAGATTAAGTAGAACATTTCAGAAATAGCTACAGCTAAAGCCATTATCATTATCAACCATTCTGTTTTAGTTTCAACTTTCCTTTTACTGTAATGAAGTCAGATCATGGTGTTTTATATCTCAGAGCCATAAGAGAGGCCATTTCAAAGGCCTTGATTTATTCTACTGCTGTTTCGGCCTCTCCCAGACAATCAATAGACGCTATCAGGTAAACAGATATTACTGGCATGTGTCTAAACTAAATTATAACGGTATAGCTGATCATTGATTTCTGACAAATGGCTTTTTGAATAATGTTGAGGAAATCAAAATAATTATTTTGCCCTCTTAAACCAAACAAAATGTTTGGTTACGACACATAAACTTCTATTTCACTTTGGTATGAATTACAGACTTCTTTTAGCTCCTCACAATATAAAGTATGCACTTGAACACTTGGCTTGGGTCTTGAAGAGTTGTCGCATTTATTCACCGACATACAGCATAAACTATCCACAGCTGCGTTTACTTTATTCTCGTACTTATTTGACTGACACATGCTCTCTCCCTCTCTCCATCTCCCTCTCGCTCCTCAACCGCACACACACTACTGTTATAGGCCGCCAGGCTTGCAATATATCTGCATGCAAAAAGACACACATTTATCAAACACAACGTGTGCCTTGCACCTCTTCCCCACTTCCATTTCTACTGTAATTTCATCTCCTTTATATGGATGCCCTCGGCTCCGCAGGTAATTGCAAGTGGCAACGAGTGTCTCTTTTTATAAATAAACAGAATATTATGTTAATCACACTTATTATGCAATACAAGCTGAAATTAGTTTGATGACGTCTGCTCAGGTTACTATTGTAGGTTACTTTTTCATTTGCAAGTATGACAAATGCCAGTTCAGCTGCTTTTCATAAAATCAAACCGGTGGAAGATAATACATCAGACCAGACTGGCCAGTGCTTTATGTATATATATATCTATATATATATCTATATATATATCTATATATATAGATATGTTGGATAGACTGGCAACTTGTCCAGGGTGTACCCTGCCTTCGCCCAATGACAGCTGGGATCGGCTCCAGCGCACTGCGACCCTAAAACAGGATAAGCAGTTTAGATAATGGATGGATGGATATATATATACCATTTCTGGGCACATGCAAAATACAACCCATTATTATATGAATTATGTATTGGTTGTGAAGTAGCAGCCTAGGGCATAATGAAATTGGCATGTTATTGATGCACTACTTTTTTAGTAAACATTAAATATCCTGGTTGCAGTGTACAATTCCCGTTACTTGGTGAGCTGCATGGATTTACCTCAGTCTCATTTTTGGGATTTGCTGTGCAAGCTCATATCGGCATCATTGGCTTTCATGAAATATGGGCTTTGAGTTATTTTTGTATGCAAAAGAAGATTTCTTTCCCAATTTATAATGATTCCACTCTGATGCATATTTCCTTATAATATAGTCAGACAGAAAAGTACAGAGAGACAGAGAGAGAGAGAGAGAGAGAGAGAGAGAGAGAGAGAGAGAGAGAGAGAGAGAGAGAGAGAGAGAGAGAAGACCTATAAAAGTGACAGCAAAAGATAACTTGGATTAAAACCACTATAGCTACGGCTTTATTTGAGGGTAAGTGCACGTAAACGCAGTTTACTCGCTTCTCAAAATCTTGAATGCTGCTTGCTCACTTGCACCATCACACCCAAAGCATTTATGCAGAGTTTACAGCGGTTAGCATGCTCTCTTGCACCCTGTCTTGTATTAACTCACGGATTGCTTGCTTTTATTTTTATCTTCTCTTCTCTGGATCATGGCATTCTCAGTGAGCACTGAGCAGCCGCCCACATGCTAGGTGGAGATAAAAACAAACCCTCCTCTGCACTTAAGCCAGCATCAGGACATGTAAGTTAATTGTGACTTCAAATTTTGTACTTCTTTGTTCGACAGTTGGACGTATATTTTGTTTGCGTCTTTTACTAACAAACAGTTCCTGTGTCATGGTCACAGGTTGTCATTTGTCCTTTTTGCTAATCAGGCGAAGGGATTTAGTGTATGTCTGGCCTGTTGGAAGCTGGTATAGCTTAGTGTTAATTATAAGTTATTAAATCCTCTAAATCAATAACACATTTTTACCAGCGCTACCTGTGATCAGGAAATGATCCTCCCACACACTCATGCTATCAAGTGAATTACTACATGTATTAAGGTAGAAGGCAGGCGATTCATAAATCCTCTTTAGGGATACATTGTGACCTCTGGCAGTTCTGTGGGGCACAGAGATGTGTCTATTGCACAGATAGCAGTTAGTGTATTTTGGGGATAATTAACAGAATAATACTCAACTGAAAAGGCACCATATCTCAGTGTCAATATAAGCATGTACAATCCATTCCCATGATGAGGCTTTGAAATAAATACAGCAGATGCACATGCATATGTGTGGTGGTCAGTCTAATGATTCGACAAAGACACAACTATGACTCATTATTTTTAAGAAACAAAGTGTAGAGATTATGGTATAGGATCTTGAACCTGGTGTGATGAGTAAACAAAACGCTTTGGTAAACAATGTTCACAGGGGTCTTGATAAATAATCAGTCAATCATGTTTGAGTAATATCCATAGGTTTTATACAAGAGACACAGACAATATTTTACAACTCAGTAAAGGTATCCATGCAGCAATCATTTTATCTTTCAACGCAGATGGGCCATTTAACAGTAGAAATGAGGCATTCATCTTACAGAGCATCCTGAATGCATTGTGGTAAAAATGGAGCCTTAAGGAAGTAAAAAATAGTTAAAAGCACAACATCTTGTTATCGGAGTTTGTCTTTAATGGACACCTACCATCAGCTGGAAAGAGCTCCACAGAGTGGAAGACTCGGAGAGACACAGAGACCTAATTAATGACTAATTAATTAAAGTCACAGGCAAATGTATTCATTAAAAGTGTGTAATGTGTTGTGGCCAGCGCCACCAGTACTCTTTGAGTGTTTTAGCCCCAGTGGTCCACTGAATGTGACACTGTAATATACAGCATCATGTAAAACAATGCAGATGACTATGTATTAAACCTAGATAACACGTTTAACTTCTCATCTGAGCTGCAACTATGTGAAATGTTTATCATTGATTAGATTTAACTGGATTAGAGTGTATTGTGCTCCACATGTGTCAACACACCATTAGAAATATAGAAATATACAGTAGAAAATATACAATAGTGCAAATGGGCCGGAAGCAGCACCTACTGTATATATAAATAATAAAAGAGAGAACATGACAAGTGTGACAAGTATTCCCTTAATGCAGTCCTTCTGTGTTCAATGCCTGGCATAGGAAATAGGACCGCTTGTATACGCTCCGTCTGGCCCATGGGACCCTAAATTGAGGGTGAGACGGGGAGCAGCTCAAAGTCTGGGTGTAGTGGATGTGACGTAGCTGCAGTTTTATGTTTAGCCTTTCTGTGTACAGCTCTGTCAAATACATAGCAAAGTAGTTTTTTATGAATTGACAATCACCATCTCTTCAATACTACTAAAGAACATTTTTAACACTCTTAAGTTTGAGCGTTGTGTTTTGTCATACCGTGCTGTTGTGTTACATGATAAAACATTACAACCAGGTTTCTCTGTGATAAGTGCCGTCAATGCCAAAGCTCCTCAGCTTGCCATTCCTGATTGGCCGTCTTAGAAATGTCTCAAAGTTCTCATTAAAAGTTGGGGTCTGATCAATGATTGTAGCAAAGTACTTAAAACAGTCTACTTTTCTTACAGGCTGGTTATTGATGCGACAGGGAGGATGTACTGGTTGGGTATTACAAGGTCTTTTATTTTGGCCACATCCATTTCCAGTTTACTTTCCTGACACCAGTCCTGAAGAACAGGGACCCCATAAAGTAAACCTCCTCATCTTGTCTCTCGGGTGATGAGACAACAAAGGGTTTTTGAACCGTCTCAAAATCAAATCATGTACTGTAGCTGCAACAGAAAACTCAAGATTCACCTTAACTAAACCCTGCTTCCCCCTCCATCTGCAGGACAGACACAAAGGTGCTGACGCATCTCACTGCCTCCTCTGCTCTTCTTTTCAGGTCAGTCATTATCATATCGAATTTGCATCAACTCCTCACTGTCCCGGAGCAGGAGCAGCACCTTTCTTACCATTCCATGCATGTTCTCTCACAAGAGAATCCTGCCATTAATCTCTGCCCACTAACTCGGATGCGTCGCCACTCTCTGCCTTACTTGTCACGACTTACACTTCCCGAGGATATCATTGTTTCTGAGAATAAACGTCCATAAATTAGTTGTACTTGTGCTTCTCTAGTCTTCCAACCACTCAAAGCACTTCCACACTACTTGTCATCATTCACCCATTCACACATTCACACACTGAAGGCAGGGGCTACCATGCAAGCTGCCACCTGTCACCCATCAGGACTCTAACTAACATTCATACAACATTCACACACCGTAGGTACACCTACGGGAGCCATTTGGGGTTAAGCGTCTTGCCCAAGGACACATTGACATGGACTAGCGCAGCCAGGGATCGAACCGCCAATCCTCTGATTGAAGGACGACCCTGCTCTACCACTGAGTCACAGTCGCCCAGGGAGAAATACAAAATGCTTCTTATGACTGCCGAACTGGCCTGAGAAGCGTCGTGTTTTGAAGTTTTCTTCACTATGAAAATCAGTGATAGTTGTCTGTACACACATGGGTACATTGCAAACAGTACATGCAAATAGAATTCCATATACTTTTGATGATGCCGGTTTGCCAAAAACTAGCTGCAGTCAGCTGTAGTTGCAGATTCCCCACATTTGTCTGAGGCTGCGCTCACAGTGTGACTCTGAAAAGCATTCTAAGATTCTTACCCGGAGTAATCTAGTCACTGTCTCCTGCTTTGTTTCTTTTATGTCTTTCTAGGCCGACTTTTTGGCAGGCCGGATATTGACAAAATCAAGTAAATTGGTGGATAACATAAATAGAAACTGCTGTACCTAAATGTTGGCTGCATTTTTTGACAAACTAAAAATAAACTTCAGTATTGAAGGTGACACATCAAATAATAGAAGTCAATTTTTTAACTGTACATACAGGTTATATTTTTCACAATAATTGAATATTGATGAAGGCAGAGAACACAAATTATACAGCACTGCGGTCACACCGATAAGAGGCATCTGACTCCCATGTCGGCCAACATGAAATGCAAATAAAAAGTGCATTTTAGATGACGTGCCAATGGCATTTTCATTTTGACTAATGGAGAATTTGAAAACATGGAAATAAATAGATAAATAATATTGATTATTGATTATTTTAGTTGTAATGTCCTACATTATGTACAAACACATGGCATTGCATTTCAGCTGAATTGATGGATTTATATTTTACATGTCGCTAGTCGTTTCTGTTAAACAGCAACAAATATAAAATTTCAACAAACAGGTATAGTTCAGCTTACAAAAATACAAACTGTATTTCTTTTTATACTGGTACATTTTCGTTTTCGTTTTTTTTTTAATACTGTATTTAATGTAGAAATTAAGATGAGTTCCTGGCGGAAAGCAAGTAATAGGAGAATGGTGTAATGGCATTTGCCAGGACGACAGATAGTTAGTCATTATTAACTCTCTAAAATGTCTTTGAGCTTGCTGCTTTCCTTAATATTATTGACACAATATTGTTTCTTATATTTTGCTTGACTCATTTCTCTATTTGAGTAGCTAACTGTAGACAGAAGCTTACAAGCTAACTATTTTTAAATTGGGTGTTTTTCATGATCGATTGCAAACACTTTTCTCTGACACAGACAAGGAACATAAACACAGATGCAGATGCAGAACACACAACATGAAGTCATCACAGTACAATCAAAGCAGTAATGCATCCATCCACTCAGAAGGTGGTTTAATGGACATTTTAGAAGTGGTGGTAAATAGCAGAAATTCCCTTGAAACAGGGAATCAACCAAATACACTAATACCCCACTAGACACTATCAAATACAGAGTATCAGCAACCTCCACAAACAAATAATGTTCATACACTGCAAGCAAACATCAGCTTATAAGAGAGAAACTATCAACAACTCAAACTATTTCCAACCAACCAGCAACAACGTAATACAAACAACCCGATCACAACTGGAAGTGTTTTGTGAAGTCGACATTTAATACTCGGGCACTAAAATCCTGGTCATCAATCAACCCAAGACAAATGGTTTGACCATCCACATGCAGAAGACACACAAAGAACTCACTACTGCAGGTTCACAGCACAACAGTACAATGCATAACGTTAAATCCGCTGTCACTCCCTCACAGATGTTGGCACAAGAGGTCAGGGGGATCCGGGGCCATCTCACAACTCCTCCATTGTCCCTGCTTCGTCTAAACTTGCCTGTAAAACAGCTCAAAAACAAAATATATTATCTGAAGAACTTTAATAGGCAATCTTTATCTCTGTCAGACCCACAATATTCTCAATAAAATTGCAGCAAAATAACAGAATTTAAAACTTATTACCTTGAAAATGCACTGGCAGAGTTGCACCTTGAGCGTGCAAACAGATCGCAATCAAAATGTTTTCGCTGTGAAACATCAGACAGACGTAGACTGAAGCCAGAGTGTGAGTCTACATCTGTTAATGCTGTACCTTTTTGGGGCTGGTTGAAGTATCTTGTTGCATATTTTAAAATTCTCAAAAGCTTATTTCCTCTAAAGGTCTCTCAAGGTAAACGCCTCCCAAGAGCCAATTTAATTGTTCCTGCGATCAAATACCTGGTTTAAATGTGTCATGCATGAGAGGGGACGCTGTTCTATAGGGGGTACCTTTCCTCGTTCTAAAGCATTGCCATAAAACGTTTAATTTGCTATAAAACTATAAGCAAACGATGTGGGCATCCACAAAAGCAGTCATACAATCAGTTCAGCTTCAGAGAGAGCAATTTTGAGGCTAATAGTGCACACTCCCACATGGCCACTTGGAAAGCCTAACTTAAGCGTTTACTTCATATTTTCTTAATTGCCTAAAAAGGGACAAATCTTAACTAGCCTAGCATCATTTGTAATGTGATGAATAGTAATCATAACTCTGGGTTACTGGCTTGCCTTCATGTACACAGATAATAGATTTATGCATTAGAAGAGAGTGCTATTCCTTACATTTGAACAGACAACACAACAAAACCACTTTGAAGGCAATAAGAAAGGCAAACCACGATCAATTCAGCTTTTTTCCCCCACAAGTCTGATGCCCATGTAACCCCCCTCTCAGACTCAGAAGTTACATTAAAATGCAATAATTGGAGAATCTCCCAGGTGACTGGCACTGCAGAGGAAGCACTCTCAGTGTTCTCCCAACCCACATCCTGTTGTGATAATGTTTCAGACCTTGGCAGCGACAACACACACCAGGCACTGGGGAGGGAGGGGAGAGGAGGTGAAGAAGCTAAACTACAAACCTGAGCTTTAAGGCTCTTGCTAAAGGGACAATTAAGGAAATTGTATCATTTCCCTTTTTTTTTTCATTTTATGATTTGACTGTCTGTATCACATAGCATCCTTGGCTTCAATTTGTAAACTCATTGGCGGTAATGTACTGGTGGCAAGCTGTGCTCAAAGTCCCTGAAAGATCAGCGGCCAATTTAAACCTGCATGTTGTGTTGATTTTATATTTTATCCGTAAAAGGACACCAGCAGAAAAGCAGTTCTTGACAACCACTGAGCCCAAAACGCAAGGCAACAGGTAAGTAAGTGTGCACATACCAAGGCCACACAAATAAATAAATAGATAGGTGAAATAATAATATGCAAATGTTTGTTTTTTCATACATGGGGAGACGTGAGCCGCCTGCCTCTCTTTGTGCAGTTCACAAAGGAGCACTGTAGGCAAGCCCTCCAGCTAATGATCTTAGATTTGAGAAGCATGACCTAATGATTCACTAATGCAGTCTCTGCACCAAGTGTAACATTACGATAACGCTCTCACTCATCGTGTAAAATAGCTCATACAATACAGTACAGAGAGTACTTTGCCTATGCAGACAGACGTATCAGGTTGATGCCACAGTGACGGAGGTTGGAGTGAGACTGAAGCTAATGGTTCAATAGTCTGTATGCGTTACATCCCATGTTGTAGCGTTCTGTGCAGAATTCAGGAACATACATGTGGTAATGAATTAACAGATGCTTATAAATCATCCCCATCAAATAGGGAAAACCAGGTTAACATGATGATATATATATATTATATTTTTTCCAATGTCCTGTTCGCATTGTGTACGTATCGGTGTTCTTTGGGGTCCATTTGACCTCAGGTTGAACATTCTACACATATTTGTGTCGGTCGTTTGATTGATATTGAGGTCACTATCCCATGCAATTTTATTATATTTAGTGCCCTAAATTACAATCAAAAATAAACAGCTGGGTTCAAAGTGATCCTAAGAATGGAGGATACCAGGAGGGCTATAAGTTATTAGAAATTTGAACAGCAGAATTCATACTTTGGTTGAATATACAATAAAAGTATAAATAAAATATGATATTACTCATACACTCAAACCATTTGTGAATACAAAGACTGTGTGTACTGTATATATATATATATATATATAGGAACATATTCTGAATGTATCTTTCATATAGTGTTGAGAGTTTGAGTCTGAAGCTCTTGGTTTTCAAGTCAAATTCCCTCTGGAAATTAATGGAAAGGAGATTAGCTGTTGATGTTGCCGCTGTTGATGACAGTAATGATAGTGAGTGTAATTGAAAACTGGGTATTCAAAGCAGCATCACATCACTCTTCTCGCACTGGACTAGACCCAGGGGAACAGGCAAATGGGAAATATGGGAAACAACTGCTTCATGTGAAGGCAAATCAGATTGTCGTCACTGTCCATTTCACTCAGTCTACCAACCTAACCCAACACCAAGCCATCAACCCCCCACCCCTCCAAAGGATTCATGAACATGCAGAGTTACAGCAGCACCTACTGGTAGTCATGAATAAATGCAACACATAATTGCCTTAGCCCTGATAAGAAGATGTATTCATAGGAAAACTCACCAAAAATGAAATGAAATGCATTTCATCTCTGCCCTGTTGTGTTTCCTGTTACATCCACCCTGTTATGCTGTTCATGCTCATTGTTAGACAAGTTCCCTCTAAGATAAAGATAAAGCAAGTGTTGATGGCTGCTTGAACAGACATCACAGGCATGCTCCTGTGCATAGTAAATGTCGTGCTAAAAGCAAGACTCTATCAAAAAGATGGTATTTCTGTCTGTCTGTCTGTCAGTCTGTTTATCTATACCTATACATCCATCTATCTTATTGAAAAGACATAATACACATAATAAACCCACATTGGATCATGTTATGTATAGAATTTAATCACATCCTCACAGGACCAGTGGTATTGTTTGCATCATTGTAGTCTATGAGCTTGATACTGACTAATCTCACTCATCTAATCAGCAGCAGATCAGTATGTGCAACAAACCCTCGTCCTTGTAATGAAGATGATGAGCATCAATCTGTTTTCTCAAGTGTGCCACTCTTCAGTTTCAAGATCAATTAGCATCACATGTGCAGGGAGGGTGGAGTACTATTTCCTTCCGTTTGGGAGGAGCACATCGCTGACACAGAAGACGGAGCTGCGGTCACGCTCCCACACGAGGACATGGACATGAATATACCAGGGGATCTAACAAGCCAAGATAATTCAAGCAAATACACGCTCTACAGAAGGGGGAACAGAGCCGTTTGCACTCTGTTAGCACAGTGAACTTAGATAGAGCCAGGCTTTCATTTTGTGAAAAATGTTTCTTTATCGCAGCCTGCTGGGTCTAAGTGGCTACCTGTTGTTTTCATAGCTTAATGGAAAAAGGTTAAAGAGTGTCCTTGGATGCTTTTTTTCTTAAGAGTTTTTATTTTTTACAGCTTGGCGAAGCGTTTCAATAAAATTTCTGAACATGGAGGACACTCATTTTTAATACTTAAAAAAGTTAGAGTTCAGGTTTGAAGAAAAAAAAAATTAATCCCTTTTATTCTGTTGGAGTAATAATACGACCAGATGGTGCAGGAAATGTGATTTAATTCCCTCACTTACATAATAAATTGAACGTCTGTGAAGACTATTGATTCACATAATGTTCTCTGTGCTCTTAATAGGCATGTCATGACATTGTTGACAGTGTCCTACACCTCTGCACCTCATTCTACTTTTAAATATTGCCATTCCATCACTGACCTTGTCCCCCTCTAGCGGACCTCTTTGGGCATTTGGCAGGAAATTGGATTGGAGTGAGCATGTGCTGTAATACAAGATGAGGCCCACAGACCAGATTCTTAATATGCCTCAATTTCAATTGTGTAAAAAGAATACAAAAGAAAAACTGTTTTCTATTCACAGACATATGCAGTGACCTATAGTGTGTTTAAATTAAATTGTCAGAGGCCACCCTTCATCACTTCAACACAGAAAGGCAAGAGAGGGAAGAGAGCTATCCTTGAAGACACTGTCATATTCTGCATACGTTATCAGGCTGCTGCTCTCTGTGCGGCAAAGGACAGAGGATGTGGGTGTGAAAGAAAGGAAGAGGAGACAGAAACAGATTGTTTCTGTATCTGTAGCTTATGTAAACATTTTGATTTCACACATTTGCCATTTCACAGCTCATATTCAATTTACAATTAAAAGTACAATAGAATATCAAATTACAATAAAGTGCACCGACAAACAGATGACAGTACTTTACACTTTAAACAAGTGTAATGTTAAGTGACATGTCTATTTAAATATGAGAAGGGATGTGCTATATGCTTTGTTATACAATACAAATACGTATTCCATGGGATGATTTCAACTTCATTTATTCAAATTGGACTTTAGGGTAACTGAGTAACTAAACTTACTGTCACACACCAGTAGGCCACCAGAGGGTCGATGCAGATCTTCCTCTCGGTTTCACTTCAGATCCCCAAACTTTGCTTGTAGTTTCAAAGTGGGCGGAGACCTTGCCTCTTCCCCTCAACCAATAAACGAAAGTCCTCAGTGATGGAAAAGCCGGTGGCAGAGGGGCGCAGCGGCGGGTGATCAGCTGGGTGTCAATCAGCGCGGAGCTTTCCCCGGTGAGCAGCTGCACACGGCGCAAGGTGACTTTTTTAAAAATAAAATAAAACGATTTGTATGAATGTTCCTCGTGTTTGCTGACATTAATTGGACGCATTTGATGCGCTCCGTTGTGGTTGACGGCGTGGTCGCTCCTTAATTGATGTGTTTAACTAAGCCTGACCTCTCGCCCTCCCTTTCATCAGATACACGATGGAGTGGCGCCAGCAGACCAGCGTCAGCTGTGGAGACGCGTTCAACGAGGCCCAGCGCTGGATCGAGGTACGACGGCCACGTTTTCAGTCTTCTGTTTGTAGTCGTGTGTCTTCTTCTTCGCTTCTGAATGAGCACAGCTACCATGACGCATGGGCCAGTCAGTCACTGAACCCCGCGTGTGCGTGTGTAATTATTGTACCTGGCAGAACAAATCTTATGAGAACTTTGGAAGTTGATGCGGATATTTTTAACGTCTCTGACTCCTCACTCACAAACTCACATTTACAGACTTCTCTTGAGCTTATCTTTAGTTCAAATGCTAAAACGTACGTCGATAAGAGTTTGCCTCCTGACAAAGCGAACACTGTGAGAATCTCCTGTGGTTGCACAGATAAAAGTGATTTGACTACAGCACTCACACAGCCTCAGAGGGAAATGCACATTGAATTGAACCAAGGCAGATAATCAGGTAATGTTTAAGAGAAGAGCCTTACTGTGAGGTCTGTTCTTTTGGTCTCGGTCTCAATCTCCTACAGTGTCATAAAAGCTCTCCCAGGGACTGGTGTTGCAAATTAGCATCCGCTATAAACACTATGGTGCTATAATCTGAAAGCTGTTTCTGGCTTGTCTATTTAAATTCTATCTGTCCCGAACAAATAAACCATGAAGACAAAAAATAATGTTCGTCAATTGAGTTGTGGTGCAGGCAGGTTACTCCATGCACACATTGTGGAGAATGTGTTTTTTTATTTATAGCAATGCATTTTCTCGGTTGTTACAGGCTGCTGCCAAAACATTGTTGAAGTTGTAATCCTTAAATCATAACCAATGAATTCAACTTGTAGGCTTTGGGCACCGAATGTGGACCAACTCTAAATGGGACCATTAATGTCAATTGTGTCTGAGTGGCTCATTATGAGAACTCTGTCCAGCGCGCTCTTGGCAGTGCGCCCATCCCAATTTTACTCCCATTTCCCTGCACCGACAAATGAAAGGATGGATGACCAGGGATGAGCTGTGTGTGTGTGTGTGTCTGTGTTTGTGAGGGAAGCAAAGCGTGCTGCTTTTAAGGAAATGGTATCATACATTCTCCCTCATGCCAAACAACATCAGGAACGTGTTAGCACCAATATTCAGTGTAACAGATTGCAGGATAATAGGCTTCCATGCATTCAAGTGTACAGAAACGGTTGTTGTTCATCATTAGCACAGTACCAGCGGCAATTGCACGTAAATGTTTGCTCAAGCCTTACTAGACTTGAGAAGAAATGAGATTGGATTGGCCTTTTCTACATTCTGTAAACAGTCCATTTAGTCAGCAGCACAGGGCCTCCACTACCTAACCAGAGGAACTCATCTCTAACTGTAAATGGAGTGCAATTTCCCTTTTTTTTTTATTTACATACAGGACTGCAACTTACAATTATTTCCATTATTGAATGTGCTCAATTAATAATTTTGTCTATCATGTCACAAAATGGAACATTTAGATTGTTTTTTTTCCTAGGTCCAAGGGGACATCTTCTCTGTCTTTATGTGATCTCTAGTCGTGAATCCAAATATATCCTCTTTACTCCCATGTGACCTATCCTCACATTTGAGAAGCTGGAACCAACACATGTTTATGACATTCGAAAATTATTATTCTTTAGTTGCAGATTTATTGACTGGTCACTGCAGCTAAAAATGTTACATTGATCTATAGGCCTCAAGTCTTGGAACATGAGCCCATGGATTCAGTAATAATGCCTCTATTTTCATCCCAATTGAGATAATTCCCTAATTTGATCCTTATACATTTTGGGAAACTCTGTTTTTGCAACATTCAAAGTTTGCAAGTTACATGTTTATATGCTTTATATGAAATCCATTAAATTAAATTCCCAATTGAAGTGTTGGTGCCCTAGAACAGACCGCATCTTGACCGAGGGATTGTTTTTGATTGCGTTAACCTGGCGATGCTTTGTTAGTCTGATTCCTCTGAGAAGCCTCCGCTCTGTGCCCGGTGCCCAGTTCTACTGAAAATGAATTGTTATTGTGAATTCCTGGGGGGACTAATTAGTGAGAAGAATAGCCTTTTGAGGCCCTCTCTTAGTTATGGAGCTGAACCTTAATAGCCCCATTTTTATGTCCTCATTACAAAGCCCACATTGCACTGTGCTTGCTTCTGCCATGTAAAATCATTTAGGTTACTTTTTCCATTTGTTTTGATGGGGAACATTTGTTGTTTTTTGTGGGAATGTTTGTCCACACACGTGTGTCCCACTATTTTGCTGTTTAGATATTTTGTGACTATGTATAGCCTTGCTTTTGTGCAGTAGTTAGAATCTTTCTCAGCTGAATCTTAACTGTATGCAGCTCAATTAATTTACTTTATTTTACTGTTGAACTACAAAACAGGGGAGTGTCTTCATGCTGGGCTGAACAACGACTTTAATTAACTATAACCAGGACCTTGTGTTCCTAATTTTTGCCATAGTTTCTTTTTATTTTCCATAACGGCCAGTGAACAGCTTTGGGTATAATGTGCATAAAGAACCAAGTCATTCTTCAACAGTTGCACTAAGAAGTTTAATTAAAATACTTTTAACACCGTAGAAACCTCAAAGCAATTAAACTGTTGGGTTTTCGCCTAACTTCCATTTAGTTTTTTTCTATGTACTATATTTACTCTTACGTCTGTAAATTAATATTGAAAAATAAATATTCCAATCATACTGTTTTCATTTTTCTTTAGGAGGTGACTAGAAAATTGTTTGGCTGCAACGACTTTCGTGCTGCCCTGGAGAACGGAGTCCTGCTTTGCGAGTGAGTAATGACGCACAAACGTTTTTTACGATGTCACGTTTGACTTTCAGTGACGTAGATTGAAGCTACTTGGCTGGTTAGCGAGCGTAGCTGCACAAAAATGTATATCAAATAATGAAATTAAATGTTATAGAAACCGTCAGATAAGATTCTTTTTCTACCCTAACTTTCTACTTTCGTACTACTTCTACTTTCGTTTCGCTTCTGTGGAGTTTAGGAATTGTTTCTTCTAAATAACCACTGACCTTTTATAACATCAGCTTGTCGCTGCAAAAGTACAATGAGGTCAATGAATGCTGGTTAGCCCAGACGTGTAGTTAGCTTAAAGCGGTTTCTCTAAGATACAATCAAACTGGTTTTAAATGTGTTACATTTCATTTTTAAATGTTTTTTTGGATGATAATATCTGTATAAACTAGCCCTGCTCTATTTATCTTTTGTGGAGTGGGACCCAGATCATACCAGTAAACCTTTTTTGCATGTGCAGCATCAAACAGGAATGTTTTGAAAACTGTTTGCTGAATTATTTTTGTTTGTTCTTATAGCTTAATCAACAGGTTGAAACCTGGAATTATTAAGAGAGTAAACAGGCTTTCTACTCCCATTGCTGGCCTGGTGAGTGTTATATTTTACAGTTATTAACGTGTGTGTGTGTGTAAGTAACGGGTAGCTTGGTGGTTTGGCAAAGCGAGCACATCACACAATAAAAAGGCACCTCTTAGCCAGGAAGTTGACACATCTTGTGGTTTCCTGTTCAAGGCTCTGCCACAGTCTGAATGATCCTGAAACTGCATTTCAGTGTGACAACCCAACTGAATATATGATTTATTTAAATGATTGTGGCATTAATACAGATGTTTATTTGGGCTTCAGGCTGTGTTTTTGTTGGCAAGTTTAATTGCCAAAACTGCCCAAAGCAAAGGGAGGAAGGCATGAAAGATAAATTCCATCCTCCCATCAGGGCCAATAAATAAATAGACCGAGCACAACAGTGCATGCTGGACTGAGGCGCCGATGCAGCACTGGTGGTTTTGCATGTTTTACCCAGCAACTAGAAAGTAAATGCAGGCCACTCGACATTACTTCTGGCATTACCTAATAATTATAAGTAGGTATTTTTTCTTTACCCTCGAGAAGCCATTTAGACATGTGCATAATATATTTAGTTTTTTTTAACTTTGAACCCTTTAATGGACATTTCTGTAGATGTGTCATCTATACAAGGTTATTGGAGCTAGGATTATATAAAATAGTTACATAATGGTCTATTTGCCACTAGAGGCTGCCTAAGCTTTATCTGACTAGCTCTAAATGAGAGGGCTTACGTTTATGGCTTAACAAAAATGGTACTTTCAGACGTGGCTGGAGACTTATGATCACAATCGGGTAGATAATATTTTAAGTTATATCGGGGGAGGGCGGTCTTAGAATATGTAGAAACCGCTATTGAGAGAAATCATGCTGCTCTCAGATGTTTTTATGATTTTAAGTAATTTGCTTTGCTAAGATTGTGGTTCCTAGTGATGTCATTTGGTATCAATGAAGTGGATGAGAAAGCTGACTTGGCTAGCCTAGCTGCTAACAAAGGTAGCGGAGGAAGCCTGCCTTTTAATGGGCATAATGTTATTGGCGGCACCAAGCAGAGAAAATACAATCTGCTTATATTTAGAAAATTAAGCCCAAAGTCACTTAGGTCAGCTTAGTTATATTGTTTGGTTGTGTTAAGTTCAAACCTTGGGCGATCGCGTGAAGGGAGAGACCAGGATTCAATTAGTTATAATAATAATAATAATAAAGTATTTAATAAAAATGATGATGATGATGATGATTAACAGAATATAGTTCCCGGCCGGGGGTGTCTCGCTTCAAGCAGTCCACAGGCCACTTACAGTCGTGCTGTAAGCAGTTAGCTGTCTGTGCTCTCCACGAGAAGGAACATTTCACCCCGTACAAATGTCCGCGAGTTGTTAAATACACTCATTCGCTGAGCTTAAGGCCTCTCCATTGGTTAGTTTCCCAGCATGCAAGATAACATAGCATGCTAATGGCTAAACCCTTCACAGGGGCGGAGTCCTACTCGGGTGAACAGCCAAACTTCCTGCTAGCTTTCTTACTTCCGGTGTTTCCGCCATCCTGTGCTTCGACAAAATAGTCCCTTCTTACGCCATGCTTGTTACCTCTCACCATGTGTCTATGCCCTCCATCTTTAATTTATTCCATTCACACCCATACCATTTCACTGTAACATAAAACCCAGTGTCTTTCTACTATGCTACAATATGCATCTTCATAATCTTAATTAATATTCCATATTAATTATTATTATTATCCTTCATAAATATTGTAATTTAAACCTAGACATTCTTTATATACATGTGCAAGTTATAATAAACTATTACAACTCAACAGTTGCATCAAATGCAGTAAAAATGAGAATCATGTTGCATAGTTGGGTGCATAAATGAACGTTCAATGAACATAATGATGAAAGTGAACTTGTAGGTCATTATGACATTAATTGAAAGCTTTAACATTACATTTAAAATCATTCGTGGCTTAAGTCAATGTTGGATTTCCATGTGCAAAAGTATCAAGTAATTTAATTATTGCAGACTAATTCATAATGAATTAATATTTGATAACAATGTTCCCAGCTCTAGTGGTAATGCATTTCAGAGCAGGCGTTGTTTAAACTTTTTTTTTCTCTCTCTCCTGTACTTTTAGATATCAGATCAAAGCGTGTAAGGTTGCTTGTGGCCTTTAACCGGCTCGCCTGACATTAATTCAAACCGCATTGAAAGGCTGTTCTGATTCGCTCCCCGTTTTCTAGCTGCCCTCATTTTGCTGTCTGTCATTTTAATCTCAGGATAATGTGAATGTATTCCTGAAAGCCTGTGGGAAAGTGGGACTGAATGTGTCTCAGCTGTTTCATCCAGGAGACCTGCAGGACCTGTCCACTCGCGCAACACTCAGGTACGGATGTCTCTCAGAAGCAGTGTCCTGTCGGGTGAAGTGAATGTGTACACCTGCCTGAAGCTACAGGAGCATCTGCCAGCACAGATATGCACACCGTTTATTTCTGAAGGTCAACTCGCTTGTCTAGAATGACCGCTTGATTCAAATGTTTTCTGTATTGGCTGCGTTGAGCACATTTAACACTGAGGTGGTTTTAACTGCAACGCCTGAGCAGAAAAAAGTTTATAGTTCTGAGTCTCACAGCTGCTTTGCATTTTTCAAAGGTATGAGCTGTGCCTGACAGGCTGCTGCTTTGTATGAGTTGATAGCCTGTCTGCCTCTCTGTGCATTCTGATAAGTAGCTTAGTTGCAAATGAAAAGGCTTCAGATGTCACTGTAGATCCTTTTTTTTTATTTTTAATTTTTTCAAATGGCTCCTCTACCTTGTTAACAGCAGTATGCAGTCATACTTAAATTACAGCATTAAGAGTGTCGCTCTTCTGTATAGATACTTACTTATCTTTATATATTTATTTCAGGCGAGATGAAAGCGACAGAAGACTTAAAAATGTAAGTATCACCAGAATGACTGCTCCAATATAAACTGTAAATATTTTCTATCATTCATATATTTTCCCGATTTCCCCCTCCTTGCCATTGAGTTTGAAAACCGAGTCTTACTCCACTTTACTTGGTTGTCAACATCTTATCTTTCCCAATAATCTGGCATAAAATGTAGTTTTGTTTTGTGTGTGTGGAACATGAGAGTACTGCATGTGTACACGCTTGTGTGCACGGCTGGTATTTTACATGTTTCAAAGTGTATGAGGTTATCTGGGAAGCCTCTTTGAGGCACACAACAACTGACAACTTGGACACAGTAATGAGGCTGTTTGTCAGAGCACTCTTTCTTTGAAATGCGTGTAGCATTTTTCTTTGAATTAACCAATTAGGGTCAATTTGTGTCCATTGAAATCAATGTTTTCTTGCAGGTCTCCAACCACATATATAAACAATTGAAGTTGCAGTCAGAGCAGAGTGTCACTGTTTTTACATACAGCAGGGATGCAATGTGGATTATTGTTGGCTCATACTATTGCACCCTAAACATTCTCATTAAGTAAGGATTGTTTTCTGTCCTTGGCGTTTTATAAGCTTGTTTATGATCTGAGTTTTCTTCATTCTTACATGTTCATATTCTATAGTCTGCTGATGGCAGAACACTGATGTGAATTAGGGCCAACAGTAAAAGGACATGATAAGAGATTTAAGGGTGCCTAAATGTATTATAAGTAAAATCATAATGTTGCAAATAACACCATTAAATAGGATTAACCTTCTTGTTGTATGCAGTCTAATTTGCTTTGCATGAGGTAGGTGGTGGTCTATTAACAAATAATGAGCTCATCCT